>BJFM01000040.1:371978-388009 GCA_016586285.1 Arothron firmamentum
CATCTCTGCAGCTGTCAGACGCTTAAAACCATGATGGAAAAGGCAGAAAGTAAATGAGGTACGAGCTTTTGCATCTGGTCTTTGCCAGGCAGACAAGACTGAATGAAACAAATTGATGATATAAGAGACTCTTGTCTCTGAGACCCTCATTTAAAAGAGCAGAGGGGCAATATTAGATCGGAAACACCATCTGTTTAGTCTATTTCCCAGTTTCTCTCTGGACGTCGTGTGCACGGTGTCTGACCTACATGTCTTCCACTGCGAGGAGACTTTCCTGCTTTCTGCCTCCTCTCCACTTTCCTCAGGATTTCTGCACAGCCACCACAGAATAACGTGGGCGGCTGGGCTCTGGCCACAGCTCCCACCGTGGCTGAGCGGGGTGCAGAACCCGGATGGAAAGGGAACAGACAGTTAATGGGCACTTAGGGGACGGTAAAAAAATGTTCCTCCGGAGAGGCAGTGGTTTGGAGATTTCTCAGCGGGGCCCGGCCTTGCAAGCACCCTGTAGTTTCTGTTTCTTTATATTTTCAGTTTGTGCTCTCAGTAGATGTTGTGTTGATCCAATAACAGAAAAATACTGACCGATTGTACACATTCTTCACAAGAAGGAACTAGAATTTGAACCCAAATGCACGAGTCATGAAACAAAGTAACAAAGTAAAAATACACAATCTTTACAATGAAGTGTTGCAAACAGAAAATCACTCTAAAGAGGAAAACTATAAGAAGGTAAAAGTATCAAAAGACAATCACTCTTTTTGTGGAACAAAACCGCAATGAAAAAATACCACAAACAAGAGAAAAGATCTATAAACTCAAAAACTAAGACATAGACGAAGACAAAGGCATGAACAGGGCTAGGATCTACTTCACAGGACAAGACGAACTAGCACAGAGCAAAGGGAAATGCAGTCTATATATACACACCTGGGGTGATAGGGAACAGGTGGAGACAATCAGGCTAGGACAGATAATCAGACCAGAGGGAAGCAAAGGATGAAAGAGCAGGTTACCTGACACAAGAGGAGAGTGGGATTTTCAAAATAAAACACAAAGACAAAGTTAAACATGACCAATTAAATATAACAGGCATGACAGTTCTGTGATGTTTTTGTGCATGTAAATATCTTTTATTTTGAGGACCTTAATGTCTTTTCTTGATGATTCAAAGACATAGAAAAACTAAAACCTAAACATTAAATAACAGCAGTCCAGTAATACCTGTAGCAGTAAATAGCACTGGAACACGTGAGCGTGATCGCCATGACGCCTGACCTCTCTGCCCTTGTACACCATGTTTCATGCCACAGTACAGAATGTGCCACAGAGGACTGGGCCGTTGCTGTGAGTGAAAGATATGTGCACTGGTGGAAGGCAGGAAATCTGCAGTGGGAGGCAGAAGTGTCCACATGCAACCCCCTCAGCAGAAGCCTCCGACTGGAAAGGCTATCCGATTGACTGGCTGCTGCTCTCTCGCTCACTCTCTCCTCCCTCCGTCCCTGTGGACGGACATCAGCTTGTCCCTAATCATGACCCAACACTAATGAGAATACATCTAATGACCAAATAATGTGTGTATGCAGTCACAGGTTACTGGGTCAGGCAAGCAGGAGAAGTCCATCATACAGACACACAGGTGAATACAGCTTTCAAAAAGCAGTATAGCCACTAGAAGAATATAACACTCATTCTAATTAAAAATGAAGTCGAGCATCTGTTTCAAAGCTTATCTGTTTGTTTGTTAATAAATGAGGTTTCATATTTAAAATTCTTTCAGGTTGATTTTATTTCTATAACTATGTGATGATTCGAAAATAAAGGCTGCAAAGGTAACTGAATGTGGTTGTCACACCTGATGGTAGATCTCCCTCCACCATCTTCATATCATCATCTGAAGATTTTTTTGGACCTGTATAAAAGTGAAAACAGTTGGTCTCTGACTAAACTCTAAATAGACCACCAGGACCATCCTTCTCCAGTATGCCTGGTGTCCCCATGAGGACGTAGTACCAGACACCCATTAAAAAAGGTCCTGGATGACCGTTTGGCAGCCTCAGATACCCCTCTAAGAGCAAAGGATGGTGGTCTAAATGGGCTCTTTCCTCCCTGGTTGAACATCATCTGTAGAGCAGATTAGACAGCGGGCAGAGGGTCTTTGGTGGAGCAGCATGCTCACTTCTGCCACAGAGGAGAGCAGGAGGAGGGGAGTCATCATCACTGGTTTTTGTGAAAGCCCTCTCACATCGGGACCAGCTAATGACTGCTTTGCTAAATCTGTGGATGGTCTTTCTCCTGAAGTCAAGAACAAGTTTTGTTAGTGGATGTGATTTTTTTTTTAAATCGCATGATTAGAAAAACAGCCAAATGCAAAATGGGTCAAAACACGGGGGTCCTCAAGTTTTAGTGAGTGCTGCTCTCTTGTTCAGCTGGATTGTATTCGTTTGCACTTGCAGGGGCCAGGAGGGGGAAGGGAAACAGAAGATTTATGTCCTCCTGTGACACACGCTGCTCTGGGTCTCATGTTAATGGAAAATGAGATGTTTAAGAGTCTGGCAGGGAAATAGAGCTCTCTTTAAATCCTCCGCTTGTCAGCCAATGTAACAGCATTATAAGTATAGTCCAGCATGATAATGCTATTAATGACAGCAATATGTCATGTTTTCAGCAGACTTTTGCGCTTTTACTTTGTGACCGTGCAGCCGTCAGCTGGTTCAAGCGCAGCTTACAGGACGCGGTAGATACTCGCGTCAGACCAAAGGCTTCACAAATCGCATGGGAAAAGAATTTGATATGGCCTGAAGAAGCGAAAAGAAGAAGTGAAAGAAGAAGTATTTCTTTGCGTGTCAACTGATGACTATTCAGAGAGCTCTGGTTGGTTGGCACCATTATGTCTTCCCACTCTCTGCATCTACACTGAAATGGGTCGGAGACCTACCGACTCACAGTGCTTTTGCCAAAGCTCTGTGGGAAAGTGAATTTGGTCATAACTTCCCAAACAAGCATAGACAATTCCAGACTTTTCAGCCATCACAGTTAGCCTTTGTCTGGGCCATCTGACATTCCCACAATGCCCACATGTTTCAGATGCCTGCCTCTTGCTTGTTTCTTCAAGTCTTTCTTACATTCTAAAGAGACTCTTTGCCCTCTGTTGTAAGCAAGGCTTCTTGAGGGAAGATTGGATGAAAAATATAGAGCTGAGAACCATTGTATCATCAGTCCCTTTACCGTCTTAGAAACCCGACGACAGAACTAAAAAGGAAACAATACAATTTTTATTTTCCCATGGTATAATTTCTTAATTTCATAATTTAGAAGACAGAATCATCAGCAACTAAACCACAGAAGCCATGTTATCTCATCAGTAATGGCCTAAGTTCTCGAGGCCATCAAGTTTGCAATTGACAGCCTAGAGATGCTTATCAGCGCCGGACGTTATGTTGACACTTTGACCCCACTCCAGCCTCGTCCACTGGCCCTGCCCTAAAAACAACAGCAGGGAGGATAAAAGCAGTGCTGGGTAAACCCACAGAAGCCTCTCCTTCCTCTTGAGCGCACAACCCCCGGTCACTACTTCCCGGGTGACAGACTGCAGCAGGATTTAGTCCGGGAAAGGACCAATGTTCTCTACACTAATCTGAGCTCCATCACCTCAGTGTGATGAGCCGGAGGCACAGAAAGACTCATGACAGGAAGTGAAATGACAACACAAAAAATCACTTATCTGATTTGGCTATTTTCATGTTCTCATATTTTTTGTTAGAATCGTCAGATCTTTATTTTTGTGAGGGTTGCGACAGTAACTGAAGCTTGGTGGAACGGTGTTTTGTCACATGGCTCTTATCTGGTGATTTGTAACATAATAGTGTTTGGATTATGCTGTTTGTTCACCAGACAAAGCTTCCCCATTAAATCTCATCAAACATAACAGCCCATATCATGTCTTCTCTGCAGCACGCTCCTCAGAGATACACCCCGCCTCGCCTATCCGGTCTGGAGCCGCTCCAGAATCCTCCAGCAAAAGCTAAATTTGCGTAACAAGATCTGGACCTTCAGACACACGCCTGCCACAACAAATTGGCTTCACATTGAGAGGGAGGAGAAGGGGGTGGGAGGGTGGTTGCAAAAGCTAGCGCACAGAGGTAATCCTAGCCCTCATGGCCTAGAGGGGCCATGCTCCCCCAATGCTCAACTTTTGGCTCCAGCTCAAATGGTGAAGATAAACATGAAGTCCTCTTCAATTAAATAAAATGCTTTCACACTGATACCAGTGGGTCTCTGCTGGATGTAGTGGCATTTGGGCATTTTCACATTGCCATCACGTGTTGTTGCGTTGATAATGTCATCATTACACATTTAAGCGTGGGGGACCACTGTGAGGTAAACAATGGACAGCATGGATGTCAGCAAGGTGATGTTACCGTTGTTCTTTCAGACTTTTCAAATTTTACAGACTCAGCGTGTATTTGAAAATCAAATACACTCGTATTCACTGTGTCTCCCCTCCCCTCCACTTCTCTTTCTTCCACTTCCTGTTTGGCAGCAGGTGGAGGTGTGAGATAAATGTCTCCCAGTGGTGTGTAGCACGGCTGGTTGCAAAGTTAATGCATATCCTTGTAAATCAGAACTTCCAGTTCAGCTCTGTATGTTTTCATTTCTCTGTCCCTGTTTTCTCTGCAGTAGAGGTGGAAATAAAACCAACTGCCAACAAAAAAATTACATCTGCACAATGGACCATAACATGATGGATTTTGGGGTATGCTTAGGGATTCTTTTTATATAATATATTTTTAAAAATCTAAATTATGCAATGTTTATTCTGAACAATTTCCTTTTAGTTGAGAGAATGTGGGGAAAAAAGAGGAAAAACCCAAAAGAAATATGGTGCTCTACATTTGCAGAGCAACATGTGCGAAGCCCTCGCTGCGACGGAGACTGGGGGCAGGTTATTGCCACCATCTGCAGAGAGCAAAGAAACACGAGCTCAGAGGTTGCAGCAGTTACTGTAAAGTTAACCCCTCCCGTCCCCAGTGGAAAAATGCTTCTCCTGGTCCCACCTTGATGAAGTTACTGGATGTGTTTCTCCCCAGAACCCAATGAGTTAAGGCGGATACTTCCTGCGTTGGCTGTGATCCCAGAAGAGGACATGCCTCTGCATGCAGAGATGCAGACTGTGAAACATCTGTGCAGCAGTGTAGACACACACACACACACACACACACACACACACACACACACACACACACACACACACACACACACACACACACACACACACACACACATTACTATATAATGCGAACAGATACGCCCCCACAAATTTGTGTTCTGATATTTTAAGATAACGGCCTGCATACATGTATGTATTAACGTTAAGCTGATTCTGCCCCTGGACTGAAGACTCCAGGGGCTATGACTGTTTATGAAGACTGTTATTGTCTTTAAATGAGAGTTTAAAGTGTCACTTGAATGGATCCTACAGGCCAATAAACCATGCCCTGATTATAATTGGTAGGCTATTGATTTTAATATTACAGCTGTTATAGGTCTAAAAAAGTAATCGGATTACTAGCAGCTGATTTCCTGATCCATAAGAATACAATTATCTAATTAAAATCATTATTTTAGGTGTTAAACCCTGAATCTTGAGCGAAGGCGATGTGCTTCACAGACAGCAGTGGTCAGTGTTCTTCCTCTAAGTTCAGATAAGAACTGACTGAAAATGATGCAAGAAACACTTTAGAAACATCTCCATTCTCATAAAACATTTGACGTGGCTCACCCACATCACTACAAAATACAGTCTCAAGCAAACTTCCTCAGAGGAAGCATTTTAAAAAATTGCAATCTTTAAGGCGATGACTGTAAATCCTAAGGATTTTGTGCCTTTTGATGATATTTTTAAGTGATGACTGAAAGATAAACCCCTCATTTAGATGACAGAGCGATCCGTTCTGCCGTTTTTGCTTTGCAAATGTAAGTGATGTGTTGCAGGGTGTATAACAGGATGTATAACAAGGGCCTTTTGTTTGTTTAAGACCTGCTGTGCCAGACATGCTGCATGGTACTACAGAGGAGCTGTGCCCTGAAGGAGCCGCGCAAATGAAAATCAGGACACCTGAAAGCTTTGAAGCGAAACAGCTGTTGTGCATGCTCGGAGTGAAACTGAGAAACCTGCGAGATGGTGGCTTTACAGTATCAGTACATTTCATTTATCCTTCTCATGGAAGGTACTATATTGAAAAGAATTAGGAACTGCAGCTTAGTTCACAATGTCCACTCTTCTTTTTTCTTTTTTTTTTTTAGTTCAAATAAAAAGATGTTTTGGAGTATTCGAATATCTCCTTTGTTTCTCTGCAGATGACAAAGTTCATTTGTGCCCACAGGCTGTAGTTGAAATTACCATCCTAACACTGTTGCTCGTTCATCTCCTGTCACAGGTGTGTTTGGCTGTCTGAGAGAGTGAGCGCTCTCTTGTTTTTTGTTCTCTTCACCCATTATTTTACCCTTCCAGGAAAGGTACACCTCGAACTGCCAGGAAAGCATCAAACGCAGATGACACACCCCCACCGCCTCCCCCCCATCCCGACTCGTGTCACTCAACAAACTGAGGTTATAGGTTCACACAGTCAAAAAGGATGTCTCTAGGTCACATTAGCACAGCTCAGAAGCTGCGGTGTCATTTATGGATCCCACACAACTTCCTTTTTGTGCAGAAACGTTGTGGTGTCTTGTTCGTGAAGAAAAAATTAAAAAAAAATAATAATGGGGATCTCCGACAAAATGGGTTGCTATGTGCAAAGCCTGCCTGCCTTCCTCTCACTGCTTCACCACAATGAAAAATACACACACAGACACACACAGCTCTACATTGCCACACAGATACGTTGAGTTTTTTCAGTTTAGCTTTGTGTCCTACTGAACCTTATCTCCTTTCTAGTAGCACCTCTGGCTTCGCTGACAGCTTTGCAGCATGACCCAACCGACCTCCTTCTGAAAGCAACGAGATTCATGTAGAACATGACCTACATTGCGGGGGATTTTTTTGTTTGTTTGTTTGTTTGTTTTTCCCCCTGAAAGTGTCAGACAAATGCTTGTGTTGCAACTATAACCAAAGCTAAAGAAGCCCAATTACTCATCAAGGCATCAGTTTAGGATGCTATTTCAAAAGCAGACCTTGGGAGAAAAATACTACTTTTTGTCTGGGTTTATGTGACTGTGAAGGTAAAGGAACATGGCAGTGATCAGTGGAGTAAGCTATCAGACCGTCAGGACTCCCCTCCTCACCCCGACTGACAAGTGTAATTTGATGGCACTTGTAACAGAGTTAGAAAGCAATTAGCATCATGGCCACGCGCTACAAACAGCGCAGAGAGCCCACCTGTGGGTCACTTTTTAATTTGGAGAAGTGCTCAGTGCTTAGTGCAGGACTCTGCCTTTAATATACTCAGTCGATGGTAAATCCTGTTAACGCCGGCTCCACAGACTACCCCACTGGCCAATATCCATCTAATCCACTGGTTAGGAGCTCACCAAGCAACGCAGCAAATTATTAGGCTGTCATCTGGCCTAGGATTAAAATCCCAGGTCATTCACATAAAAAGGAGAAGAGCTAAAGCGGAAGACCTGGGAGGGACTGCGGGAGAAAAGGGATGAGGAGTTTGATGGGGGAGGGTGTTTAATTAAAGCGACTGATCCTTGCTGTTTGTTGAAGGACTAATTGCGTTTCCCCCTGAGGAGGCTGTTTCCTGTAGGAGCTTCTCCAAATTGCGCTGGATGGCAAATCCTTCTAAAAAGAGTGAATATGCACAGAAACATCTTATTATATATAGTTGTTTCACAGAATGTGTGTTTGTTTTAATTAGACCAGCATTCTTGTCTCTGTCCCTCTTTTCCCTGGGGAGCGTGCTGATCATGTAAACGACGGCAGAGTACTTGACCCAGAATGATCTTTGACCTCTCATTAAAGCAGCCTTGGTTTCCTTTCCTGGCTGTGCTTCTTCAGCCCAGATTTCAGACTTTGCAGGTTGTGGCAGTAACTGTGCCCTTGAGCTAAAGACCCTGACCCAGTACACGCAGGATGTGCTTGTGGGAGCTCTGCATGAAAGGTTCACTACTTGATTGTCTATTAAATGTGGAAGAGTAACACAGGTTTATTAAAGAAAAAAAAAATCAATGCCAGTGAAAAGCGAGTTTGATTTAACTGTTTAAGTGTCACATGCAGAAAAGTCCACAACTATAACAGTCAAGTCAGAATTGTGTTATAAGTATAAAAGGCCCTCCTCTGTCCACGCTTCGAGATGATAGTCAGGAATTGACATTCCTCCCATTCAGAGGACGGTCATGTCATTAACTGTCACACCTCCTTCATTTGTTCCGAACACCAGAGCGCACCAAGGCAGCTTGTTCTGTTCTGATATGAATAATGGCCTTTTTCTATTTAGTCTGTAATAAAGATTGCAAATAGAGATGATATTTGGTATTCAGATTCTCTGATAAGTTCATCTGAGTCATGCAAATGGAAGGATCGAGGATGGTTTGGACAAAAGTGTCAACATGTGACCAATTTTCTTGTTTGATTTGAAAATTTCAATTGATGCGTTTAAGGAGAAATTTAACATAAATTATTGGCTATCGACTTTCAAATTGGGTTTGTGGAATCAAAAATGAATACTGTTGGCATGCTTCCAAAATAAATATGTAAATAACAATGCTTGCAGTCAGAAAGTCAATACATTGACATACGAGGGAACTTTGGTTTGTTTGAAATGATACAACATGCAGAAAGGTTGAAGAAAGTGAATAAGCAACTAAACTGGAACTAAAAAAAAAAAAAATCACATTCCTTCCTGTTCCACCGAACATAATATAGAGATACACGGATAAAGACTTATGGTATACAGAAGTGCATTCTTGCTCCCAGCTCAGCAGCCAATCAGCACACAGCAAACTGTCACTAGGCAGCTTAGGCCAGTCACGTTTACAAAACTCCGCTGAGAAAACTAAACCTCTGGCCCCGGCCTAACCAAACAAAAGAGCAGACGCACAGTCCCACATCACCGGAAAATCACGCGGTGGATTTCAGACATGTGTGAATGTGCTTGCGCCAAAAGACAGACAGCTAATCGAGATGTACAAATTAGCTTTTTGTGCTGATGTTGATGTTATGCAAATGTCCCCAAAGGTCAGTTTTTTCTTTAGCTATATTTATTTATACTTATTAATGCACAATAATGCAAAGACGCTGAAATGCACATTAAACCATAAATCTTTAAATGAACTACCATGTTCCTTTTTCTGTTGCGTGCTTGAGGTTTGACTCTCTGAGTCTACCTGCCAGCCATGCTGTGTTTCCTGCTTGGATTAATGCCTTTACCAGGAGCCTGAATGGGCTCCGACAGGAAACACAGAGCTGTCATCAAACTGCTCCCCCGGCAGGAGGTCTCACAGAGAAAAGATGCTTTAATTTATGCACTGATTATGTTTTCGTCGTCGCCGTCACAGATGGACTTGAACTGACGTGAATATTCTGTGAGCTGTAGCAGGTTAAATAAAAACCTGTCCACGACTAGCTTCCAGGAAAGTGAGCGCTTCTTTTCTCCAGCCCTGCGTGGAGCAGGAGCAGTAGACACAGATGGTGAGCAAATGTTCTTTTGAAGGCCGGAGGATGGAGTCTGATTCCTGCAGAACTTTCTAGTTTTAAACAGAGGAGACGTTATTCGGATGCGACGCAATCAACTTTATGTTTCTTGTTTTTGCTGGTGGCTCATCACACAAGGATTGGGTGCTGATCATAGCATCTTGTGGTGCGTGAGTGGATGTAAAAGCACAAAACATTTCTGAAGATTTTAGTGCTTTTTGCTTCACATCTGGAAAATTTCTGGGTGGAACGCCTAGAGATTCTATTCACAAAATTGCAACACAGTTCATTAACACGTGATTATGTGGTGTGAATAGGACCATGTGTGTGTGTGTGTGTGTGTGTGTGTGTGTGTGTGTGTGTGTGTGTGTGTGTGTGTGTGTGTGTGTGTGTCACCAGCAGTCACACAATTATTAGTTTCATGCATCTGAAAGTGAAAACATGAACATGTATCTTAGAACTGGCAAAAACGTCAGACAGTGGTAACATTAAGCTGAGCTGAAGAGAAAAAAAAGGTCTGTTGCCGCTACATTCTACTGAATCACAGGATAGATCTATTAAATACGACATTACTTTGTTTGATAAAAGGATATAATCTAACAGCACATGTGAAAATGGGTTGACCATCTTTGTCAAAACATTTGTATTAACTTTCATTCTAAAAAAAATCATAAAAACAAGTGCTTGACCTGACCTGTTGTCCATTTACTAGTACATTTATGTGAGAATTGACTCCATGAAAATTAACCCGATCAACGAGGCTGGACCTGAAGCAGGAAGCCGGAGAGGGACGGAGGAACGAAGAGGCTCCAAAGAGGCTGGCTCTTGTGTGTAAACACTGGTGCCCATTGTGTTTGGGAGTAGGTGTTTCGGTCTGGATTGGTGGGCCGGTGCCGTGATTGCTGCTCGGAATGTCAGCCTGCCCAGAGGATGTGCTCTGACAACTGGGCATCATTGTCCCAGCGCACTCCAACACCACAGCTCTGGAGTCACGAACCACAATTAGGATGATGAGCTTTTATTAGCCAATAGGCCCCGTGCCTCTGTGGGAAGTGTGCAGCACAGAGGGCTGTTTGAGCAACTGGTCTGACTGGTCTGGGTGTACAACAAGCATGTGATGTCTGCAGTGAACATTAAGTTGATTCTCATCGCACACATGCACAGTATGCTTGTGTGTCAGCCTATGGATGCAAGTGTGAACTGGCAGCACAATGAATATCTGTCGCCCCGGAGCACATGACTGCACTTTATATTATTCTCCACTTATTGATCATGTCTGATGATACTCGTTAGTAGTTTGGCAGATGGACTTGTTGAAGGCACAGAAGTCAGTCCGGCTCCTGTGACGCAGCGCACGCAGTGTCAGGTGCCGTGGCCGCAAATGCAGTACTGTAATAGATTTTTCACATGGGAATACTTGCAAACATCCAGCCACGGTCTCCCACTTTCTGGTTCTCTCTCTCTCTATCTCCCTCTGTGTCTGTCTGCGTCACTGTCAGACAAGCTCGGAGACTCATTGTTCGGCAGGAAATGCTCTCACCATACAGACTGCCGGCTTGTATACTCTAGATTTAACCTTATAATAGCGTCACTAGCATTTAACCAACCAGCTTCCGCTTGCTTTATGTTGAGGCCCTGCTGCGAACACAAAATAGACTTTGACACGACCGGCTAAGCTCCCTCAGAAAAGCTCAACAGAAACACAGGATGGGATTGAACGTTTTCTTTTAAATGCTCGCTCCGCGTCTTTATTTTGACAGTTGGATTTAAGCCTACAAGACACCGAAGAGGAGATTTGCTTTGGGCTTCGAAGCTGCGCGAGGCCCCCGCCGGAGGAGTGGCTGCTGCTTCTGCCGCTCATAAAGACAAACACACATTTACTCAGAAACACACACACACACACACACACACAAGCGTCGGCTGCCTCCGAAACGTTCAGTCAGAGAGCGGCAAGATGGATGGTGCAGGTGTGAGGGACTTTCCGAAAACTGTGAAACACGCAGCCTGTAATGGCCAAAAGCCTCGACTTAACTACACGAGTTCAGAGGAAGGGGCTTTTACTGGCCAAGCGGCACACCTGCCCCGTAAATACTGCTTCAGCTCCTCTCCTGAATGTGGCCCCGCCCCTCTCATCCTTCTGAGATGCTTTATCTAAGCAGCCTGGCTGAAACCGCCCGTCAGACGGCTCTCTTCATCAGGAGAGAAACATTCAGTTATGCTGGTGATTAAATGTTCTTCAAATGACCTTGTTTAATCATCTTCATTTGGGACTTGCGAAAGGCTTTTTTAAACAGCGGTTGCTCGGTTTAACACTAAGCACCTCACGGCTGGAAGCGTTTGAAGAGCTGCCCTCACAATCCAAGTCAGATTACATTTTAAACAGATTAGAAGCAGAACAACTGCAAAGATATAATTATTATTAACAACAAGAGTTATGTGCTCCTTGGATTCAAGCCCACATGCATAGACTTTAATAAAGTGATATTAGTGGAAGCAAGAGGCACACAGGCCAGGGGTGACACCGACTCCAGAACCCTGAGATTGGATTTGTTATTACAGAGCTCACAGCGTGGGGCTCTACCTGACCTGACACGGATGATCGGAATCGTCTGAGAGGGATTCAAATTCATCCTCACGTTTGATCGTGACTGAGGTTGTCCTCATGAAGGTTGGCTCATGCGACAAATGTCTTAAATATCATCGCAAATCCTGCAATTAGAAATGGCTGACATCTGGGAGCAGAGATTTGAGGTGGCAAGACAATGTGGAGAGTTAAATGGGCTGTTTCAATTTGCTGCAAAGAATATCTGCAGGTTATAGTTACACTTTCATAAAGAGCCGCATCAGAACGCCACAGTGAAAAGCATGTGTGGCGTGTGGGGGGAAATAAACATTAAATCGCATATATTGTGTGCTAAAAGGTCCGTAGCTTGTACCGCAACAGCCCTGGTCTGCACGGTCCCACATAATAAATGTAATAATTATGTTTTGGTGAAATAACTGTAAATCATTTAATGACCCTACAAGGCAGGAGTTATTTTTAAAAAGGGATTCATCAATATTCTCCAGGGGTACATAAAGAAAGGTCAGAAAATCTCTCATTAGGCTATGAGCATGCGCACGCATGTCCCCAGTTGTCCCATGCATGCACATGTATGCACATGGGACTCGGACAAACTACAGAAGTGTCATTGGTGGAATCAAACTGAAACAAAGTTTTAATTTTTCTGATTATTCACTTTTCTTTGTCAATGCACGCTGCACAGATAGAGCTCTTCGACCCCAACCGAAACCCTGGGACTTTTATCAAAGTGTGCTTTCGGCAGACGGCCACGGCTCCTGTATATCTTCACCCAGTCAATGGGACCTATTGGCATATTTGACAAACACTGTGTTGAACACAATGAGGAGGCGGTCTCATTAAGTTCAGCGTAATGGCCGCGGACCAGATGAGGAATGAATCAGGAAACATCATAGATTACACCCATGAGTTAATTAACAACAAAAGCAAAACAATTAGACCAGCGCGGTGGCCTGTTCATGTGCGTTATCTGCTACATGTCGCCGTGTGATGTGTTTTCCCACACTTCCACCATCCCCCAGCAGCGTGTTTCATCTCCCCAACAATAGGTGGCAGGCAAAAGGGCTGCATGAGACATCGTCAGCTCTGTAACTGTAAAATTATACTTTATTGCTGGTGTCAGGTTCAGGCTACCATAGCTCAGGGGCACAGGAAAATGGCGTGGGGGAGGGGGGTGTTTTTGCAAGGGAATACACACACACACACACACACACACACACACACACACACACACACACACACACACACACACACACACACACACACACACACAATCAATCGAATGTGAGCCAGGATGTTTCTCTCAACATACAATAAGTTACACCGATTTGAATAACTTAACTAGGACCAGTGGATACGCGTAAAGCGTGTTCACATGCGTGCACATGCATCAAAGTCCAAGTCATGCTAAAGCATCGAGGACATCTGCAGGAGATAAGGACAAAGCCATCCAACAATTAAACTGCTGTACACATTAACCACACACATGACAGTGCACCAATGCATTATGTCCATCTGCATGTAATTATGGCTAATATGGAAGCAACTCTGCCAACCCCAGTGGAATATCGACCGGTCCGCTCTCAGCGCTCCACGTGTGGTGACCGCAGTCGCCTGTTTGCGGGCTGCGCAGTTTTAATTAGCGACCGTCATGCGAATTCCACTCAAGCTGCAGCAGGGGGGCGAAAATGTGACAGTGATGACAAAATCAAAACTGTCACTGGGGCACACAGCTGACAGCACTGGGACATGTTGACTGGTTTACTGCATGGCTGCTTATTAGCAATGGCCATCTTGCTTAATGGCTGGTAGCTGTTCAAATATTTTTGTTTTTTCCTGCCAGTGACTCCACAGTGGGACACTGAAAAAGTCATAGTGCTTTGATTAGAAGTGCTGGAATGCATGGAGGCTGGTCAGATGGTCTTATCCAGCAGGGTCTGCGGCAAAGCAACCCGTAATACACACGTGCACATATGCACACACGCAGGGTCTGACACACAGCCAACAACTCAGTGACCTCTGATCCCTCCCCTCTGTCTCCTCTGTCGCTCCCCAGGACCAGTGCCGGCCAACACTTTTGTCTAAATTCCATTTCTCCTGCTGGAACTCTGCTGAAATTAAACCACTACCCGTGTTTATTGTTCAGTAAAAGTAATTTTGGGGGAAGGTTAATGAGATGAAATATAAATACAAAAGTGAAAAAGAACTTGAAGGGGAATTTGGTTCAGTTAACATCCTGTTCCTTCTTTTTATCCGGGACAGAGAGGACAAGTGCTACTGATGTCATCCAAGACTTTGTAGTGTTTTAATCATATTCATGTTTCATCATAGGCGTTCGCTCAGTTAATCGTTGCATATATAACATGGATCCAGTTGAACTGTCCTCCTGTGTCGCAGCATCAACAAGGGCGAGAGCGAAACAATTCCACCTCCTTTGATATTTTAATAACTTGCTGCTTTGCATTGTATCTTCTGCCCTTAAGCAAAGATGGTGGGCTTATGGGAACCGTGCCTTAAAGAGATGAAAGCCTCTAGCACACCATTTTACAGCCGCAAATGCATCAGGACGCAGGAGAAAAGCATAAAGCAAAACTGATAGCAATTAAAAGCAGGTTATTGATTTTGAAATTCGTCAGATGAGCAGTGACAAGTCTGGAAGATGTTATAAAAGAAAATAAAGCACCTCATAGTCTGATTCAACTCGTTCACCCACTCCCATCATCTCTTCCTCCCTCTGATGAGCTTTCTTCACAACGTATCCTACCATTGGCTGCATATGGACGCCATGTAGATCTCTGGAAGCTGAGGATCATCAATAACTTCAAAGGCACAAAAGCAGCTAAATTAGGTCCAACCACTTCCCTCTGTCATGACTAATGAGCTCTCTCTCATTTGAGTATTAATCTCGCTCCACTGTGGCCGTCCAGTGGGGAACAGACCACTGCGGAGCTTTCCAGGGGACAGGTAAGCCCCAACAGGAGAGGAGAGGAAACAATGGTGTTCTGCTGGAGCTTTGCTTGAGCCACACTTGGAGATACACTTAAATCTAGCCTATCAGGCCATATGATAACAATGACACTGCGGAATTTATCAGCGTGAATGTGTATGTTTTTGTAAGATACCACGCTCAGTACGGCTGATATGATATCGCAGCCACACGTAAGAGTTTATGGGGATGAAAATATCTGGATGAACGTCTTTTGCAACTTTAGCGGGAGGAATGCCAAATGTGCCCGTAATGTGCACACTGGGAATCCAGGAGTGCAAGGAGGAGTGAGATTATACACACACACACACACACACACACACACACACACACACACACACACACACACACACACACACACACACACACACACACACACACACACAGAGAGAGAGAGAGAGAGAGAGAGAGAGAGAGAGAGAGAGAGAGAGAGAGAGAGAGAGAGAGAGAGAGAGAGCATAATTGTAGATTTTGTCACAGGAAAGACATGGTTACTGAATCAGACCACAAAAATCATCACCCCCCTGAATGCAGCACAGCTCCAGGATAGTTCACTCTGTTAACATAATACCGCACTTATATTTGCTTTTTTTTTTAATCAAAGTGTTATCCTTTATAGTTGAAGAAGGTTATTTATAGCAACAAAATTCACTTGAAATCTGTAAAAATAAAAATGACTTCCACTGAGCACAGGCTGTATGCTTTACACTGCAAATTAACTCTCACTGCCTGATGCTTTCTTATATGAGTCCATTCAGACCTCTGACCTGAGATAACGTGCAATATGAGCTGTTTATGTGTGCAGATAAAGTGTTTTTTTTTTTTTT
>BJFM01000040.1:395881-415881 GCA_016586285.1 Arothron firmamentum
ACACACACACACACACACACACACACACACACACACACACACACACACACACACACTTCAACTAAAATGATCCGTTTCCATCAAGGTTTCAAACTTTTACACTCCTTTTGTCTCCTTTTTCATCCAACTTTTCATATTTTATGAAAAGAATATCATGAGAATCACCCTGACTGGCACCCAAATGTAGTCATCTCTCCCTAAAAGGCCACGTTTGCTGGCGAGGTGCTCACCTCACAGCTGTTTTCCTCCGTTCATGGCTGGACTGAGTTATGTGGCATTTGTTTGAAGCCTCTGTGATTTGAAATTTCCTTTGCTGCAGCGTGTACGGGCGAAATGTTTCCGCGATTGTCATTTTCCACAGCGGTTTAGAGGGACCCGGTACGCCATCCGCGGACAGAAAACCAAATGCCACGCTAATGTTTTCATCTGCGCTGCAGCTTTTCGTCAGCAACGGGAATCATAAATCCGGCCCAGGCGGGAGCAGCATGCTTCCTCGGGTGCTGCTTTGTCTACATGATGAATCCCCCCTTTACAACAATTAATTGTAATTTCATAAAAAGAGCAAAGTAAAGGTTTTACCTTTTTTTTTTATGCGACGGCGTGCTCCATAGTAAGCACAGATATTTGACTTTTGTCTGCTCTGGTTACAGTGTTTTGATGCATGGGCTTTGCTTGTAGAATCCATTTGCATGCAAATTTTTTACATTTCCTTCCGCGTCAAACATTTACTATGATACATATACTGCCTTCTGCCTAACAGACAAGGTGAGAGCGAATCTCTCAGGATGGATCTACTTGTTTCTTTACGACTATTTGTGCACAGGCGTGTGTCAGACGAGCTGGTAGCGAGCGCCACGTCTGAGGGAAGAAACAGAGGAAGCAGCGAAGGAGACGACATCTGTTTATGCCTCCGTGCTCATTTATCTGTTCTCATGCTGTTGTGTCCAATCCTGTGTTTGCTCCTTTAGGTCATCGAGAAAATTCCTCCATCTGTGATTCCTGGCTCCGCCCTTCCATGCCCTTGGCTCCGTGAGGTAAAACACTTTCTGTTCCACAGTCCATAAAAAGACTCGTCCTTTGCTTGTACCATCCCGGCTGCAAAATATCAAAACAAACATCACTGGCCTTGTTTTTATTTTCCATTATGTAACTGGACAATGAAAACCATATTAATTATTCATTAATATTCTTTCAATGCTTCTGTTAAATGCAGAGCGGATGCATTTGTGCTGTAAAGAGTTTTATTGCACACTGCGAGACTTTCATACCGTTGATGTGATATTAATCTAATTTCTCGCGCTGTCATCGTGTATATGACTTCATGTTTTCTTTCTGGAAAATTAGAAACAAATACACGCAAAGCAGAAATCCTCTTTTAAGAGAAGTGTGCCGTTGACTCCTGGTGGTTGCTCCTGCAGTAGTTGCCCCGGCTGTGGTTGATCCGCTCTTACAGATCTCAGCCCGTCGGCTCCACTCGCAGAGAGGAAGCCATCACGGAAGACAAGGACAAATCATCTTTATATGAAGTCTTTTAAGTGCTCCCATTCTCCTCCCACCTCATCACCGTGAACGAGACGCCCTCTGCTCACTGCCTAGGGGCGTGGAGCAGAAACAACGCCTCGTGACTGATGTCACATGAGCGACGGCAGAAAACCGCGAGGGGGTGTCCATCAATCACTCCCTCGTCACGCTGCGGCTTGACAACTTGCCAACAGGGGCTGGACGAGGGTGTGCGTCGTGTGGCCGGGTCAGTTTTGTTCTCAAAGGTTTTGGTTGTGGCACGGTCGCAGGAGGAGTCTTTGTTCTATGCAAATCCATGCATATACGGTGGGATGGGGGTTGGTGGGGTGCAGTTGAGCAGTCTGGCCACGTAGCTCCAGGAAGACAGGCTGAATGATGGAGAAGGAGAGCCAGGTTTAAGCGTCCTTGCCTGGGGAAAGAATGTCGCGACTCTGGCTGGGACAGCCGAGGCACCAGAGCTAGGAAGGCGTGTCAGTGCACCGCTGCTAAACCAGGAGAGGGGACGAATACTCGCCCACCCAGATGCCTTTAGACTACCCAGATGTAGAGCTGGGTACGGTTGCTGTTGTGACGGTAGTGCCAGAGCGTATCACCTGTGACCTGGGCCCTGATCTATATATGAGGTGAGAGCAGGTGCACCTCAGAGGCTCCTGACACCTGAGTTCAGAGCCCAGGTGGGGGCTGAAGGACCTGAGAAAGATATAGCACCAGGTGTGTGCATGTGTAAGTGTGAGGAGTACAAATATAGACCACAGAAAGTGTTTGTGACCGACTGTGTCATCACGTCAGCATACTGTAACACCTAGGGGTGCAGATGGAACGGGCGGACAAAGGTCACCCACCTACCCAGAAAAGCCCTCGTCACCTCGGGCCCGGTTTTTTTATTCCTCCGCTCTTTCAGCGCTACATGCTAATGGTGAGGGTTAATGTTCTTCTTATCCCGGAACGCTCTATTCCTGGGTGCCGGGATGTGGGAGTCAGCCATAGAGGGCAGATGTAATCGATCCAAATTGACCTGTCGTGTGGAGGGGAAAATGAATGCGACAGAGGAGGCCATAAAGAGAGATGGGACATCAAAGAAGTGCTCCGTATGGGTCAGAAGTGGAAGGATGAGTTATTCGAAAACACGCCTCGCCTTCTCCTTCTCGCTGCTCCACTTGACTCTTAGAATGGAGTGAGAAACTGGAGACTGCGTCAGAGGGACAGACTTTATTTAGCTGCAGCGTCCAAACGCGATGTGGTGTAACTTTAGAGTTAAAAATACAGATCTCCATGTACAGCAAAAGATAAACAAAGCAGGGTGAGATGGGACGGAAGGAAAGGAAGGAAAATAAAAGAAAGAAAGAGAGGATGAGAGGATTTATGGCTGCTTGCTTGTGAAGTGGAGCTAGATTTAGCCCACTTTGCTAATTATTTTCTTGTGGCAGAGTTCTCAGCACAGCGCTGAACAGATGCTCAGTGGTAAACGCTTAGTCAGCCTGACTCTGGGTGTGAGATGGTAAGGGGCCTCTGGTGGACTGTTGGGGAAGGCGGTGCAACATGGGGGCAAATCACTGCTGGGGTGAAGGTGAAGAGGAACAGCCAAGTCAATCATCTCCGGTCAGTCAAAGGCAGAGGTGAAAAGTCCCACTGTTGAGTGGGTCGTCACTATCACTCTGTGTGTGTGTGTGTGTGTGTGTGTGTGTGTGTGTGTGTGTGTGTGTGTGTGTGTGTGTGTGTGTGATCTAGTCTGAAAGATGTCATCTTTGTTCTTGAATCATTCCTCCTTGCCATCCTTCACAACTCTCCTCTTCCTCCCAAACAAACCTAGCCTCCTTCCCCTTTACCCCTGTGCCTGAGTTGCCCTCCCCCTGCCCCCCACTCCCCACTCCTCCCTGCACCTGCTTCCCTCCCGCTCTCTCTCCAAACGTCACTCCCCCCTCCACTCCTCCCTGCCTATTCTCCCCCTCGTTAGCTTGATGAATGGCTTCACTGCAGGGAAAATGCTGATTTTCATCCCTCTGTCTGATTTTTGCTGGCTGTTATTAATTTCAAACACTCAGAGAAAAGCGAGCGAGTCAATAAATAAGGAAATGAACACACTTCATCGTGCCACACCGCCGATCCAGCAGTCACTCACCCAAGATATGGGTCTTTTGAGGAGGCCAGGGCTGCATTTAGCCAGATATTCAATGTGGTTATGCATTCATAAAACCTTTTGGCATTTTTCTCTCAATGCAAAAATGGCATTGTTGTGTTGTGGCATATGTCTCTGGTGTTTCAGACGAGGACATTAGAGGGACACACAGTGGAGCAACAACTGTGTTCCATATCATTCAAGAAACATACACAGAGCCACAGTCGACTCATGACATGGTGCTGGGTCTCTAAAACCTTGATCAGGCCTCAGTTTTTAATTGGACTGTTGGCGAAGCTACATCAGCTGCATAAACCGACCAATCATCACGCTGCAGATGGTCCGGCTCCACCCATGCCTTTGCAGGGTGGAGCATGCAGGGTACACTCATGTGGCACCTTTGCTAATGAAAACACGGAAAAACGTCTACCGGCCTGAATAGTGCTGCTCAGAATCAAAGCAACTGCACATTATGTCCAGTTTTAGCTTGAAACAAGTCATGGAATCTAATCAAAACAAGTTGATTAGCATGATGCATGCACAAAGAGGCAAATTAAAGCTCCAGACATCATCGTGTTCACAAGTCTGCTGGAGGATATTAATGTATCTCTGAGACACCCACTCACATATACCCCCCACATCAGTGATGGGACAGTTTCAGCTCATATTACAAACGAATTTAGATAAAAAAAACAAAACAAAACAACAGTTTACTGGCATATTTCTGGTATATGACAAAGTATGAAGATTAAAGCCTTTGCTCTGCAGCACTAATGTTGAAAAATGTCCGTTAGTTTGTGTCTGGCGCTTCAGTGCTTTGGCAATTTTTACTGCGCTTGGTGGTTTGACACCTTCTGGCAGGTGCAATGTCCCCTGCTCTCAAGTTTTGTTTTTTTTTTCCTTTTTAAAAAATAATTAAACACTACACTAACACAAGATGAAGATGACAGTAAATATCCAAGCAAGTGTTACGCCTCCTTAGATATATGACTAAGCTCATCTAAGGAGGTGAGCTGAGAGTGTATTAGCAGCAGCAGCAGCGCCCGGTTGTCTGCTTTATGGCCGCAGACTGTTGTGTTTACAAGCTTAGTGTTAAATTATCACAGTGACTATTTGTCATAGCTCGTGCTAACCAGGCCCAAGAATGCTGCTTTTACAGTTTGGTGAGTGTCACGCAGAGCCTCCGGCCCCGCGGACCAGACAGAGTTTAAATGTTCTCTAGACCTCAGACTCATTACTGATGTAGCGTCAATGAAAAATGAATAAATAAATAATTCCTCTACTTAGTGGACCAAAGTGTGAATTCAGTTTGTCGCCCTGCTGCACTCTTTCATTTTCTCTTGCATGAGTACGTACATGTGTGCATGCATGCACATGTCTCCAGGGGTGGCGGCGTGCGTGCACTCCGGAGACAAAAGCAGAAATCAAGAGTTAACCACAGGCCTGGTTTTGTCACGCTCGCGCTGACACGAGGAAACGGTTTTGCTCTGGTGCGGAGCTGCTGTATCAAACACAAACATCTCCAGCTCTGCAGAGCTCCCGTTCCCACTCAGTCTGTGACCTGGCCGCCGGAGCAGAGTGGCGAGGCCATGGCTGATGGGCTCTGGTTGCGAGGAGCGCAGAGCAGTGTAGGGTGACATGATCGGAAGCGTCTGCATATGGATACATTGCAAGAGACAGAAAGAGAACACTGGAGGCACTTCCCTTGGTTTAAACTTCTGTCTGCTTGAATTACCCTAATGACCCCGAACAAAACCATAATAAGGTGCGTGCATCTCAATGGACACTAACCATGTCCGCGAGAGCGGCGCCGTGTTTACTTTCCGCTCTGAGGTTGTGCAGTGTTAGACTCTGCTGAGCAAAAGGCTGAAAACCTGTTTCCTGTTATGTCCTAAAAAGCAGCAGGTCATGGGAGGGGAACAGCCAAACAATTCAAATAAAATGCGTCGTCAGAGAAGATCGTGTGTGGATGGGGGACGGGTGGGGACGGGAGGGGACGGGGGAAGACGGAGCCTTCGCCCAGTCTCTGCGGCTGAAGCTAACAGCTGAGGAACAGTTGTGACGAAGGTCAGCTGGGGGAGAACCACTGTGACCATTCCCAGGAAACAGAGAAGGAGGTATGAGACCACTTCCTCCATCTCTCTGACTTTTGTCTCCATCACTCTGACACACACTCACAGTACGGGTGACGGATAGTTATTGTAACCATTCGTTTATTAACCCTCCAGTCGATTCATTACAATTATGATTCAGGCAATAAGTATTAATTCCTGCCTCCGCGGCCAAGTCCTTGAGTCCAAATTAGACGTACGTCAAACACATGTGTCCTCCTGGAATGAGACGCACGCAGGATGAGGAGAGTGACTCTCATTTCCCTTTCCTGTCTCTTGATAGTATCCCTAATAGACCTCTCTCCCGGTGGCAGGCTGCTGTTGCAACATTCAGCTACTATTGCTTTAATGAGATGTCTGTACCCTGCGTGTGTGTGTGTGTGTGTGTGCGCGCGTGTGTGTGTGTGTGTATGTGTGCGTGTGTGCCTCAGAAAGAGAGATGTTAGTGATCCTCATGGCCTTGTTTATCTCCACACTTGTGTTGGAGCAGAGGCAGGTCAGAGGCAGGGCGGCTTGTATCCGTCTCCATTCCCACGGCTGCTGTCTCGCAGGCACAGTGGTCACAAGAGGATGAAAAGACTATAGATTTTTCCTCTCCTCTTCCTCCTCCTCCTCCTCCTCCTCCTCCTCCCCCCTGCACCCACCAGAGCGGCAAGATTAGACAGGAGATGAGCTCAGCCTTGCCCATTCAAGGCGGCTCTAAGCCCGACACTGGAAGCAGCCGACCTGTGCACACAGCTTCACGCAAACTGAGCGCGCACACACACACACACACACACACACACACACACACACACACACACACACACACACACACACACACTCGAGTGCACATCAGCTGAGATTTCTTGGTTCAAAGCTTGGTCATGATGTTAAACATGGCTTCATTCATGCTGGGACATTTAAATACATTCAGTGTTATTTGAGACGAGCGCTCTTAACAGTGTTTAGGTTAGTCTCCTTCACCTCCTCCTTCACCTCCACCTGCTTCAACTCCCTCTATACACTTACAGCTGTCTTCGTATTGAATACTTCCACATGAGTATCTGTAATTGATGCATGTGTGAACACAGGTCAAAGGAGCCTAATCTCAAGTATTTTGGTTTTCGGCCACAAACTGCTGATGGAAATGTTCTATCAAAAATATGAGAGATGTGACATGCACGAGGAAACGTGGGCGAACGGCAAAGCAGAATTAGACAGCGATCGAAAGTTGTTGCTGTGTGTGACTATTTATAAAAGTGACTCACTAAACTAAAATTAGCAGAATAACTCAGGTGGAGGTTGGGGGCGGGGGGGGGGGTGCATCGACAGGGTAACAATAACATGACTTTACTGTCTAAATGATGCGATGGCTGAATCACTGCACGCTTTGTTATTATTTAAACTGCCCATAATAAGGCTACTGGAACAATAGCTGCTAACTGGTACATGTGGAATGAAGCAGTTACTGAAAAGTTCCCCTATAATCCATAAAATCTTCCCAAATAAAACCCGTCATGCAGAGCTCTCTTGAAAAAGTTAATCTGACAGACGTGGGTCAGATTAACTTTTTCAAGTTGAAATAAAAACAGATTTTCATGGGAGCCGTCTGCTGATAACATGCATAATAAAGCCGCACCAAGATGTAGGTATGTAACTATTTTTCTCTTCTCATTCTAACGAGAGGCGTGAATAATCTTCCCATCATTTGAGTCTTCAGTGCTCTGAGGCTGTGGTTGACAGATCAACTCCCCCTCCACCCCGGAGATAGAACTATTTCCCTCGAGAAGGCTCTTAGTTCCTTATTGCGCCGTCAGTGGTGGACTTGTTGGTCAAACCATCGACACTCTTGTTGCTAATTGAAGCTAAGTGACAACTGACTCAAGACTTTCTGCTGCTTCTCATAAACCAAGTCATAGGAAATGCTTGAGTGGCAGTTACACAGTGACAAGCAGGCGTGAGGCTCTGATTACAAAGATCTGCGAGGTAGCTCCACTCTGGAGTGGAGGGTGGTGCAGACCGTTGTTTGGCGGAGTAAGCAAGTGAAAAAAGATGAAAAACACATGAGGGCATCTCTGCTGTCCTGGATCAGTCCCTGTGAAGTAGCTCACTGCACCAACTGTTGCTCTTATTTTGAAGGCAGGTTTCCAGGTGCTTGCACACAGAGGTATGCTAGAAGAAGAAAAAACAAAACAACCTCCATTTAGTAACAAATACGTCTGGACTGAAGGCACAGCCGAGTGCTCAGCTGGATCAGATGTGTTTCAGAATCACAAACTAGAAGAATCTTTTTTCCCAGTTCTGTCATTGTGGAACTGTTCTAACGGAACGTTTCCTTGGGCAGGTCCTTGCAACACGTCTGCGGGATTTGGGACAATATTGTGGTTGTCATGGACACAGTGAGGGCAACAGTCCAGTGAGCAGGAGGTGGACGCAATGACAGAAGCAGGACGCGACAGCCATACTGTCCACAACACATTCACATATGGAGGGGGGGGGGGGAGTCAAGGGCAAACCGACTGGCATGTACAACACTTCATTTTCCTCTAAACACCACACAAATGGCGGTGAAACTGTTTTCACCTGTCATTTTGACTCTGTTTTCCTGCTCCCTTCACATGGTGCGTTTTTGCGAGTGAATGCATCTTTCCTGCGGCCTCAGGAAATACGGCGCAGCACAGAGAGGTTTCGTACACTTGGCAGAGCCCCGCTCACACACTGCGTTAGCGCTGTAAATAGCCGGAGTGTGTCGTGCGTCTCTGCTGTGTTTGGACCTATTTTAGAGCTGACACAGGAAATAGGGCCATTCTGACAACCCCTGCCAGCCGGTACTGCACACAGCAGCCCCGGAACCTTCTGTTCCACACACATGCAGGCACAAACATGCATGCACTTGTACACACAGGCAAAAAAAAGGGGGGAAAGCAAGGCAAACACACACACACACAGAGCTGATTTTTTTAGACTTTCCCCTCTTTTTTCCAGTTATTGCTCACGGGAGTGATTTTACTTCTGAATGAACTAAAGAGGGGCTCTTTGCTGGCTGCTTTGCAAATCCCAGACAGAGGGGAGACAAGGGTCTTTCACCTCCACCAGTCAGCTAGAGACCTGCACAGTTTAGATTTAGTTCTGGCCTTTTTTCCCCTCCCCTGGTTTATTTTTCAGTATCACGTACAGAGTCATTTAATTGGTAGCTGCTTTGTTACTCGTTAATTTGCTGAATATTCTGTGGGGTTCGGTGATAAGAAAGGGCGGACTTGGAGAGTCTGTAGCTAAATGGAACTGCACCTCATTGACGTGACAGTGTTAGCTCATTTAGAGCCTTTTAGCATGCAGATGTAAATACCTCTTCAAAGGCTGTTGCAGAGTCCCACTCAACATCCTCTCATATTTGGGCCCAGAAGATAAATTCTGCAGCCTTCCCACGTAATTATGTGTGTGGCGATGTGCTTTTACAGCTTGCCTAACAGTTGGAAATTATCTGCCGGAAATGAAGTCCAATTAATCGTGGCACTTTGCAGGCACGCACGTGTGCAGGAGTGCTGTAATGAAACTTTGCAGGAAATTGACTGCTGTTGAAATATTTATTAAATCATGTTGCTGGGCGAGAGAAGTGTGTGGGATATTCAAACATGGAGCTCGTTCTGTTTGCAGTCTGTACTGTGTGATTTCAATCAAACATTCAACTGTTTCTTAGACAAAACAGGCAGAGAAACAGCATTTCCACAGGGTGTAGAGCACACCTGTGGTTTGATCTAAAACAGAGGAAAGGCTATTAATGGAAGCAACGGTATTTTTAGGGTCACCGCACATAATGTGTCACATGTAGCTCTGCGACGCAGTCTGGCGAGTCAGCAGTTTTAAAGAATAGCACCTTTTGTGTTTGTCCCTGGGTGTCTGGGTGTTTTGCCCAGAACTACCATCCAGAAATAACCCATTCATCACTTTAAAAAAAATTTTTTTTTAATCTATTTATTTATTTAGAAAATTACCTTAATGTACAGGAAATAATCAGCTTCGCACCTGCTGAGATTTTGGACTGCTGACACTGGAATTTGGCAATTATAGAAAAAGAGAAGTGAAGGGCACCTGAACACAGTGAGCTGTATATTTCAGGAAAGGAGAGGTCACAAGGAAGCCTAAAATACGCAAAGGAAGCGGTATAGGTTCATTTAACCACGGCAACAGAAATCCAGATAGCTGCTTCCCGTGGTGCAGCTTCCAATGCAGGGCCCTCAAACAAATACATAATCCTGCCCATCTTCAGTGTTTCAGGCCCGTGTGTGTGTGCGTGCGTGTGTCTGTTGCCTTCCGTCCTTTCTGTGAATGCCCACTTGTTCATTACGTCGGGTCATTTTGCTCTGCTTGGTTACATGTGACAGCGTGCGTCTGTGTGCGTGTCTGTCCGTCCGCCTGCCTCGCTGGGTTACGGCCGACAGTAGACCCATTCGGGTTGGCAGCGCGGCACGCAAATGGCAGCGGAGCGGCATGAGTGTCAGCTGGAATGTGTGCTCGTCAGACAGCGGCTATGCTATTAGCGAGCGCTAACAGTTTTATTATTAGAAAATAAACGGTGCGCTGCGAAACCCTGAATGTTATTAGCACCGCGCCATCTGGGTCTGACAGCTGTGTGCAGCCACCATCATGGCCGAAATGCTAACGGCTATATCTGAAATCTCCACTTTTTAACTGCAGCATTTCCACGCTCATTGTCTCTCCGTCAGCGTCTCTTTCACTTCTTCTCACTCTCTCTTTTGCTTTCTCTTTCACACACACACAAACACATACTCGCTCATTTAAGCAGCTCTGCATATTTTTTAAATGCTAATTATGTCTTGAGTTCCATTTTGCAAAATAAAGCTTATTTCTTTTCTCACGCAAATATGTGATAACTCTTCCACTTCATAAAACTAGTTTGAAACATCAGAAAAGAACAGCCTGAATGGCATCTGCAGATAGGAAACTGCAAGTTTCAGTCACTCAGGAAGAACGCGCACGTCGGTTTGTGCGAGTCTGCATAGATTAGTTCTGCTTTCTGCGTGTGTGTTTTCCCCTCCTCAATCACACAGCTTTGCGGGGCTTTATTTAAACAGATAACCTGCTACCAGAAGCCTCCAGCAAGCCCAGAATCTTCTCACTCTTCTTGCCTCTTGGGCTTTTTGCAACAAACCCCAATGAAAGGAGAGACCCCCAGAAATGAACACTCTAACTGCAGACGCTGCAGAAAAACCCTGGCCCGCAGTGCTTCTCTGTCTCAAACTAAAAGAAATACTTTTCCCTCCGATGAAAACAGGCCAGCTCCTTCAAGAGGTGCGTCTCTGGTGCTCAACCTAATCTACATGCATACTTATCTCCTTTATATTTAGGGTTGTCACTACCAAGTGCCGTGAAGGACTCTGGAATCTATTTCACATATAGATGCACAAGGATAGCAAAAAGGAGAGAGCCGCGACTCTGTTTCCTATTTCACTGACCTTTTCATTGCCAAGCCATTATTACCGCCGTCTTATTTTTATTGGTAATGAACCGTTTTAAAAGTACTTTCTTTTGCAAAAGAACATGCCAAATAAAGTAACAATTAAATACTTTCTGTAACAAAAGCCGCTTGAGCATGGTTAGCCTGAGGCTGGCTAGGGTTCTTTCTAGTCCATTTCCATCAGATCTCAGAGGTTTGGGGAAAAACCTAACTGTGTGAATCTAATTCCTCACAATCAGTAATATTGATGTCACATTGTGATGTTAAGGTGATCACTTTAATAATATAATAACGTGTGACGTTAATGTTGTTTCACCACGCTTACATGTCACATATTGGGCTATGTGAAGTACCAACAAGATGTGTGATCAACTCGTTCTAAAAAATAGCAAGAGGCTGTTGCGTGCACGACCACCAGAGAGCACTAAAATGAGAACATCAGTGTGGATTGGAACAATCTGCCTTTCAAACTGTGACGTAGATTCAATGGTGTAAACGAAACGTCCAAGGCCAGACAGAAGCGAAAAGTCAAAGGACCCATCTCTATTTGATGTTGAGGGTTTCCATGTAAACAACTCGCCTGTAGCATGTGTTTGTGTGTGTGCGTGTGTGTTTGTGTGTGTGCGTGCGCGCGGTTGCTGCTTTTTGCTCGAGATTGACCACAAATCAAAGGTGCTGTTGACGAGCACCACATAAGAGCACAGAAATAACCTCCCCACGGCCTCATTCAAAAGCTCCCCTCGAGGGGGCAGGAGGGTTGGGAGGCCCGGCGCGGTTTACCTCTCAGAGTCGGCGGTAAGGAGGCGATAACGTGGATGGACGATAAGGCATTAGAGGAAAGAAGATTGGTTCAGTCATTTTTCTTCTGACACTGAGCTCTGTTTATGATCCCATAATCATTTCTCTCTGTGAAGGAATTGAGCCGAAGGTCGAGTGAGTCCAGCACACGGGTGGACATCTAGGACGGTTTCCACAGAGCTCAGAGCTAAAGTGCCGCAAACACAACAGATATTGGGGCTCGGAGGACGGCTGAGAAACGGCGATGATGAGAGATCTGTGTCACCGAGCTGGCTGTCAGCCAGACGCTAATGCAGACTGTGGACTTTCAGGCTTCGACAGGACGGCGTGCTGTTAATCTGACAGCCAGATTACAGCTCGGAATCTACGATCAGATCGTGTCCAGAACGCGTGGGCTTCCGTGCATTGTCCCCCGCTTGTAGCACAGCATTTTTTGTTTTTTTTTTCTCCCTTCTTTTCCTCAGGTCATAACAGCTAAACCAGCCAGGCAGCAGAAAAGGGTGAAACTAAGGGTCTGTTTTCCAAAAAAAAAAAAAAAAAAAAAAAAAAAAAGGCAGGAATGTTAGCTAGATCCAGGGTTTGTTGCATTTTTCTAAAAGCGGAACTCCTCGTCGTCTATGTCAGGTCATATATAGAAGTGAATCTGTCTGTCTCAGGGTCAGATGAGGAGCACTGACGATCCACAGTCCAATGTAAAGGTTCACGTTCATGTTCTGCAGCTCACAAGCTGAACATAAGCATTTGCATAAATTACCATCAGACGAGAAAAAAAGAACTGTTTCTTTTCGGGCTCTCTTCTCTGAACCTTTTACGGGATTCTTCAACTCAGTTCTCTATTCCACCAGGAGCACCTTTTTACACAATTAATAATAGTGGCAGAATAAAAGACAGTGTTATTTATAGCAGCCATGACAGTAATTCCTTATTTTGCCACAGCCAAATTGATCTGAGGGGGAAATGTTGGCTCATCGTCACCATTGTTCCCGCAGTACAAATTCAACCGCAGAGGAATCCAGACAAAAGCTTCTCTCCTTTTGTGTTTCGTCAGGATATTTCTGCAAAGTTATTCAAGTTCGCAAAGACGATGGACCCGATAAACGTGCAGAGAGCGTGCATGTGGGCCTGGAAAGGTGAGCGGGTGTGTGTTGTGAATGCTGCGTGCAGAAAATGTTATTACATAAATGGACTATGCAAGACAAAGACTTTGATATTATCATAATTAAAAGTGAGCGGCAGCATAGGGTGAGGAAGAGGAGCTGCGCGGAAACAATCACACTGAAAGCCTCCTGGTGAACAGAAAATACATGAAACGCTCATTTTTCAGCCAGAACAACTGACAAAGCCTAAACGGGTGCTTTTCAATAACCTTCCCGTCTCCTCGTACTGCATGTGAGCCTGTGCCTGGTCAGAGCCCCGGACCTGCGAGGAGGGCTACATTATGCTCCAGGAATAGTGGCGGAGTCACGTGGCCGCTCAGTGGGATCTGTTCCCTCGGCAGGAAGCTGTTATATGGTTACAGTTATTTTTGTTGTCTGTCTGGGGATAGTTTTTACAGCGCTCCAGAGGATCGATAATCGTCATAAAAGGACCTTGTCACCCGGTGCCCTCTTTGGGCAGGACAGTGAGGTGGTGTGTGTAGGTTATGAAGGAGTGTGTGTGTGTGTGTGTGTGTGTGTGTGTGTGTGTGTGCATGTGTGTGCGTGCATATAAGTGTGCCAAAGTGCTGGGGGATTATTCGTGTGGGAGAACCTGCAGGTTATTCCGGTTCATGAATCATGAGGTCACAGTTGTTCACACATCTGTTTGCTTTTGCCATCTTTCACAATTCACATCCATATTGTTTGTGGCTGTTGAAGACCACAGCAGAAGGACCCCCCCCCCCCCCGTGGGTTTGTACCGTCGAGGTGCAGCGCAGCCCCGGAGCTGTCGCCACCCCCAGGCTCTCAGAGAGGAGGTCCTTTAACAGTGAAGGCAACGGAAGCCGGCTCACAGCTAATTGGTTCCTGTGTTAGCGGCACAGAGACGTGTTGGAGTCAGCACTTTAGTTCCTGCTTTCCATGTTGCCCTCTCCTTCTTCCTTCTCCCCCCCCCCCTCTCTCTCTCTCTTTCTCTCTCCCTCTCCCCCGGACTGGCAGACACAGATACGGCTGGTCTGACAGTAGTAACACACGCTGGATGTTTGTGCCAGGGTTTGAATACAGCGAAGGTGCTGCACATTTAAACTGCCGCAAGTAAAAGAACCAAAAATCTCGTCTGTGACTGTTTTGTTATTGTTGTATTCTGTCCTTCTGTGCGTCCGAGCCAACAGTTCGCTCCAGATGAAGGTCAGTATGTGACGGTTTAACACCAGCCCCCAACGCACAGCCGAGGGGCCAAATGACAGAGATGCTGCAGTCTAGTCCAGATAATCATAGCTTACAGGTGTGTGTGTGTGTTCTTGTACTTGCTGCATACTGAGCACCAAAATCTGCATTCTAGTAGCAAAGTGAGGACATGCTTGGGAAGTGAGGACATATTGTCTTCACAATTTTAAAGGTGTGCTTGAGGGTTAAGACTGGGTTTTAAGGTTGGGGTTAGAATTGGGTTTAGGGTTGATTAGGGTCAGGGTTAGAGTCAGGGGGCCAGTTGGGATGATTAGGGTTACGGTAAGAGGCTATGGAGTGCATTATGTCTATGAAAGTCCTCACAAAGATAGAAGTACAAGGATGTGTCTGTGTTTTTGCTCTAAAAATGTGTGCAGAAATACTTCCTTGTGTGTGTGTGTTGAGGAGAGGAGGGGTGTACTCTGAGAGGAGAAGTACATGTGAGACGTGCACCCTGCTGAGCAGGAGTGAGTGGAACCAAAACAGGCCGTTTGCAGCCCTGATCACAGAGTAAATGTCTGGTCAAGCACAGCCTGCTGCTGTGTGTTTATCATGGCAGGGTGTCCTCTCCCTGACTCTGAGAGCTTAAGGTATCATCCTCCACATACCTTGTGTTCTTCCCAATAAATACAGAAGTTTGTTCTATTTTTTTGTTCTTACAGATGTTAGGAGCAGACATGAAGACACCCATATGAAGTTACAATTTATTTTCGTTAAGTCCAATGTTAGAGATGAGTTTTTACACAAATAATTAACATTAGATCTATATTTTAAAAGAAAACATTTTAAATTGTATTTTTTGGCCCAAAGTTAGAGGATCTACTGTAATGAAGCCTGGCGTGATGTGTCCAACATCTGTGAGGCCTCCCACAGCCTCCTCTGTGAGGGATGAAGGCCCACACCCAGGCCCACTGCTCTAAACATTGATGGAGCTGTAAGCTGGAGCCTGTCTCCTAATGCGGGCTGGACACTACTTGCAGAAGGGCTGTTGTCTGCCTGCTGACCGTCTCCCTCCATCCAGGACGTCAATCTTTTGCCCTGGCTGTAGTTATGTGAACTTAGCTGTTGAAGCGGTCTGCAACGAGCGCTTCCACGTCGCGCTATAACAAATGAGTGATAAACGCATCTGCCTGTGGCCAGTTGTACAGAGGTTGGTGTGACTTCCTGGAAATGACTGTGTGTGCATTTGATTCTTGTATCTGCATCTAGGTGTACGTGTGGTGCATTTATGTAATGCATTATGAATGTCACCACAGAGCTGAGCTGCATGAAAGGAAGTGGTAGGAGAACCTAGACGGCAACACTTAACTTCCGTTAGCAGGGCATGTGTGCATACATGTGTTTGGGTAATGCATGACTGCAACAGAGGTCACTTAAAAAATGCAAAAAGATCCATAATTAACATGTAATAAGAGTATATCATATTAAGAGGATAAATCAACTCATTTCACTCACTCATAACTAATTCAGAATGTTTTCCTGGGAGGTCTGGCCCTCGGCAGAGTATGAAGACGCAGAGTTAAAGCAGATAGCAGACCTGATACTGAGTCCTGCTGTGAACACTTAAGCATATTTATGATGCACAATCTGAGCTGGTGAAGGCTATTATGATGTAAGAGAACGAAAAAGCTCTGCTGTCTGCGTGTGTGAATGTTCAAAATACAGGTGCAAGCACGCACCCGCCGCTGCGGTGTGTTTGTGGGCGGGTACACAGGGAAGGAGCCAACTCACGGTAGTTTCAGTCACGTCTTCCCATCTAGCCATGAGGCAGAAAGGCTTTCATTTGTGACGCATGCGCTTTTGTGCATGCGTGTCCGCTGCCGTGACCCCTTCTACAGCCTCCAGGTGAGAGCGTGGAAGCGTCACAGTGCAGAGACTCCGCTGTAACAGTGTAGAAAGTGATGAAAATGACCACGGATGCAACAAGATTCCTCCCAATCAACGTTTCAGTTTTTCTGGCTAGAGTGAACAATTATATGTGATATAATAGAATCACCGCAGCAGAGCTACACTTAAGGAGCCTCATTAATTTCAGAAGGCCATTCATCTGCTATGAGGAGGGAGAATCACATGATAATAATTGTACAGAATAGAAACAGCTCTGAGCCATGGCAAACGGGGATGAATAAATAAGTGACTAAATAAATGATCAGTGATTGTTTGGCTCTAAGTGCTGTTGCTGCGCATCCTGATTTAGATGAAGCCTTCAGCCATCCCTCAGCAGAGCTATGGCCCTAGCGGAAGAGAAACGGCTAAAAAGCTCCATTCTTCTTCATACCTTCAATATTCAATGAGAGTGCTAATTGCACTGTGCTGAGAGAAAGAAGAAGAAGAAGAGGGAGGGAGGCAGCGTGGGGAGGGAGGGATCCACTGGCTAATGGTCCGTAGGGGAAAATGAAGGAGAGGAGGAGGGGGGGAAGAGGGATTTAAAAAGTTAGACATATCCTCAGGAGGTTCCTTTCTCTGTGATTTTACCTGTGCGTCTCTTAGCTATAATGCTAATGCTCATTAGCCAGTCTGTGTGATATCCCCTGAAATACGGCGACTGTTTGGGGCCGTCACCAGGAGCGCTCTGGTGCAGAGAGCGCACCCTGTGATTACACACTTAGCTTTGCCTTTATAAGCCAGAATAAAACCTTTCCTTTTTTTCTCCCCAAAAATCTTTTTAAGTTTTACCTCAAAAGTTAGTTTGAATATATTTGCTCAAGGTGCACCCACTGAGCAAGAATTGGGGATGCATAAGCATTAAAAAGCCTTTGCGTGGATAAAAAGCCAGCAGAGCGTTTTAACCTGCATGTTGTCATCCACCGTAGTTTTCCACTTTATCTTAGCTGGAGTTTTAGCACAGTAATACCTAATCAGTGCATCTTCTCTCCACTTCCTGAGATAAATGAAATAGGTTTAATCAGAGAGATGAGAGAGTGAGAGAGAGAATAAAAAAGTAAAGTGTTTCTGAACAAAAGTGAATGACCAGTAAAACCTGAAAGCTGATATGACGTCTTTGACAAATAAACTTTGTGACCACAGGGGGCAGTGTTTGCAGGAAGGGTGTCTCAAACTGCGGTGTCCCCCACTTCCCCTTGCTGTCCCCTAGAATTCAGCGAGTGAAATACTGCTGATGGGAGCTTTTTCTCATAAATCATGCCATCCGCTGAACAAAGCAATAAAGATGTTTATTTGCATTATTGAAGGTAAGGTATTGCCTCAGGTCAGTTTTAAGTAGGCAGTATGTGTGTGTGTGCGTGTGTGTGTGTGTATGTGTGTGTGTGTGTGTGTGTGTGTGTGTGTGTGTGTGTGTGTGTGTGTGTGTGTGTAAAATTTTTTAAAACTGTGTGTCTTCACTCAGGTGTGGGATGACCAAAAAAAACCAAAAACCATTTTGTTGAGTTGACTGTCTTTTATTGAACATATCTAAATCTGTGTATCAGTAATTTTGACTTGTCAGCCAATCAGAGATCAGCTGTGTGTCTGTGCTCAAGTGTGAAGTTTGTGGTAGGTGTTGCAGGAGGTTTGGGGGTGGCGTGGTGGTGGGGGGGTGGGGGGGCATACTGAATTACTGAATACATGTGCAGACTTTATGGTCGGCTGAGTGTCCGTGTCTCTGCATCCCAGCACAGTCTTTTTATGTTCCAGTTGTGCCTTCAGGGATCATTTACAACTCTCGACAATTTTATAACAGCCCATTCGGTGCTATTTATATTGATCACAGGCGCTGCCAAAGTCAGGCTCGGAATACAGACTTTTCCAGAGTCGCACTCCCATTCCCCACTCGCAGCTGCTGGTCCTACAGCTCGACTTCCTTTATATTTTCCGTCTTTTCACCCCTAAACAAGTGTGAAATCTCTCTGAAAATGAAGTCCTCGCTTCCCGGCCTCGGCTCAGAGTTGTGTCAGCCCGCCTGCTAATTAGAGAGCAAACCAAGCCCGGGATCTCTCTCAGTCAGAAGCTCAGCTGGTCACTCAACAGCATTCCAGCTTAAGCTTCAGCCTGGTAGACTCATTAAGGCCAAACCTAAGTGCTTAGTTTGTGGCTGCGAGACGCTTGTGCGATTTGTTGCTGCGTGTATTTGTGTATGTGTGATGAACGAGTACAGGCCTGTCCCCTCCTGTGCTGTAACTCAAGTCGGTCTACTGGAAACCAATCTGGGCACTTGGCTCGATACTCATGGCCTTCAAGCACTCAACATTTAATCCGAGGAGGAGTGTGTGAAGGGCTTCCGTGTCACACGCGCTCCTTTCTAGCTGAGATGTTTCCTTAAGTGGAGCAGTGTTAGAAATGAGAAAAATAATTTAAGACAAGCAGGGCACGCTCAAGTGACTGGAAAACACTCCTGAACTCCTGTTCAATCACAAACGCTAATTTTACTGGTGTCCAAGTGATGACAAATTTTAAATGACTTTCGGAGCGGGGTTGAGGGCCTACCTGCGTTTGTTATCTTAACGTGCAGCTCTCGGTCGGACATGTGCACAGTGCACAGAGGGGAAGGGATTTGCGGGCAGTGACGTGGTTGATGGACTGAGAGAGCACTGCATCCTGGGTCTGGCAGCTTTATGAGCCCAGCGAGACCATAAAGACTCAGGTTGAGCAGGCCCTTTTGCTGCTTCCCGGGTTAAGGTTAGAAAAGCACACTGGGAGCGGGGAGAGGATGTCTGCTTGGTCAGAGTTCATTCTTATCTGCGCTCTGCTTTCCCATTCACAGCAGCCGCAGCGAGAAAGAAAAAAAAAAAAAAAGGTTAATTGAGTTACAGTGCCGAGAGGAACATAAACCAGCTTCAATGCTGAATAAAAGAAAAAGAGCAATGGCAGATTAACAGAAGTACATATGAGCAGGCACGAGGTGACTGGAAGAAAGGATGATTTCCTGCTTTTCACATACCTGGGACACGTCGCTGACAGATGGATGGTTCAGTGTTTGTTTTAGCGGCCAGTTCTTGGGACGACACGAGGAAGCACTGAAAGAGCTGTATCAGTGTTTAGACAGATACTGCAGGGCCTGGAAGACACACGCTACCCCCAGGCCTTCAGGACGAGCTGGCCGAGCACAGCCGCGGGGTGTTTGTCCTGCTTACACATCTGATAGAAACTGTAAATTCTTCAGAGTCGTCACGAGTCCTGTGGTACACTCAGGTTCATTTTATCTTTAACCAAAGCCATTAGACAACCGCTATTTCCACAGCCAATTATTTTTTACTGTGTGTGTGTGTGTGTTTGCCCTTCTTTTCATAGCTCTCGTTGCGACTGGAGGTGGCCCACTTGGCAGGAAGTTTAGCAGTGTTTTATGGAGTCATCCTCATTGTCCCAGCCTCCTCGTGGTACGGACCTAATGAGAGCAGGTTGAGGAGGAGAAGGAGATTAGGCAGTGAGCACAGACGTGTTTAGACACAATGGGAACACACAGGCCTGCACGGGCATCTGTTTCTGCTGAGGATCCGCTGATGGAGAACAGAGATTTCAGCCTCTGCAACTGGAAGCCATTAAGAGCTTCACACCTAAAAGACGGGGCCTGCAACAACTCCGGCAGCTGAAACGGATAAACGACAATACACACCAGCGATCAAAGAATTCTTTTTTGTTGCTCAAAAACTCTGCTCTGTTTGCCGTGGCTGAACAGTAGTAAAGATGTGAGTCAGTGA
>BJFM01000040.1:438466-449977 GCA_016586285.1 Arothron firmamentum
GGGGGGGGGGGGGGGGGGGGGGGGGTAACCTCAGTCATGTAAGAAGAGGTTGGTGTGCCTAGGTGTTGTTTTCTGCAAAAACACCAAAGCGGATAAATGATCTCAGCGTGATGTGGTAACAATATGAGCAGAAGCATACTCCACATTTAAAAAGTGTGGTCTGGAGAGGAAGTAGGCGGGGAGGGCTCACATGCCTGGGTGTGCACGTGTGCATGCCAGCATGTCTACAGCATATCCTATTGATCTCTGTCAGCGTAATTTAAATATTTTGACAGTATGCTACTTAAAAAAAAACAAAAAAACTGTCCTCCAACAATAGGAGCTGTTTTCACTGCTCAGTTCTTTTGCACTAATACATAATAAATAATGATTTATTATTTTAATTACACCTTAATCTCAAAGCACATAGGTGCCAGGGTTACGACTCTCTCAAGTCATGCTGCAAATTTCCTGTTTGCAAATATTTACTGAGGAAAGCATCCTGAGAGGGCCATAAAGGGGAAGGGCAATCATTAAACAGCCCCGATCTGCCCACAGGATCTGCACCAGTGTCACTGTGAGCAACTTGGATAAGGCAACCGCTAATCAATGCATTCTACTCTTTATCAACAGCTATCACACTACCGATATGGTTCTTTTTTTCTTTTTTTTTGAAATTTAATTTCTCTAAAGACGGAAAAAACCCAGACTCATATTTGTAAATACGCTACTACTAGTGAGTGTTTGATGACTGAACAATGCACCAGAGAGGATGTTTCAGGCTGTGAAGGTAATCAAGCTCAAGAGGGCAAATACCAGAGCAGAAGACTGTTGTAATATTTTCTTATTTCTACAAATTAATTTATTTCCCATCGGCATTGAAATGTCAAAGCTAATTTGACAGCAGCGTGAAAATTAAGGATCATACTGTTCAATATAAGCATCGGTAGGTACCAGTTTTTATTCTCCAGCACTTGTTATTATATGTAATATAACAGAAAAACGACTAAAGTCTATTAAATAAAATAAGACTAAACCTATAAAAGGTGAAATATTTCCTATCTTTTATGCACAGAGGTCACACACCCCTGTGGTTAGAAGTTGGACCATTCAGCAGGATTAATGGTTTAAGACCATTTGTGCTTAAGCAATGGAATATCTGAGGCTCTTTCATGCCACATTTGAATCAATATCCATCTTTTGGTGAATCAGGAGTCTGTTAAGCACCAGGTACATTAAACCTTTCTGCTTGCTTATTGCATGTTTGCACATGTTATGCACGCTTCTCTGTGCAACGGGAGCATGGGGTGTGACAGAGCAGGAACTCACCGAATCTGGACGCTGGTTAAATATGAAATGATGGTGCTCTTAATGCTTAAAGGCTGTGCTTCAGATGACTTTAACACAGAAACCCCAGGAATGTAGTGAGCATCACTTCTGCTCTCTCCTTTTAACTGCACTTCCAAATCTAAATATACATGACTGTTGGGTGACTGGGAGGCTAAATTAAAAGGGTGTGTGCATTTGTTCCTGTGTGTGTGTGTGTGTGTGTGTGTGTGTGTGTGTGTGTGAGTGTGAGAGAGAAAGAGCGAGAGAGAGCGAGAGAGAGTGAGAGAGAGTGCGCGACAGAATAATCTATGCAGCAAGCAGTGTGTGCATGGTTTGGTCCTGACATCAAGGTTGCTGGTTTAATTGAGGCTGTGCCGGACCGGGGCTGAGAGAGCAAGCAGAGGAGCATCGATAAACTATGAAATGGTTCCAATATGCCCAGTCGATGGGGCTTTGTGAGCAGCTCCTGTGGGCCTTTGATTTTCCTCTCAGACAACAATCCCGAATCTGGACTCTTCAAAGACAAACTCTACCTTTGCCGTTATTGTTGCTGCTTCCCCCACGCTTGACTGTTGTCACTGGGGTCGATTTGATCCATGTCCATAAAGGCTCTCCCACACTTGGATCACCCAGGAGACAGCTTCTGTTGGTCTGTGCAATGGCCGCACCAACCAATAAAGGTCAATCTCCCATGGTAATGGCCAATTGGGTTTGTTCCCATTATTGGCTCTCTAAGCAGTGGTCAACAGATGGAGGGCTGGCATCACCCACACAACTAACACTCCAAACCTTTAGGAGGCTTGGCTCCGGCTGGCCCCTCAGCTCGTGTTGTCCTGTACATCACTCCATCACGCGCGGCTCTCGCATAAGGAGATCCGTGGCTCAAGCGTCAGAGGAGCGCTGCCAGTGAGGGATAACCGTCTAACCGTTTCAGCTAATTGCTTCATTAATGATTCACTGGAGTTAGGCTGCTCCAGCACTTCGCTGTGGGGAGCAAATTGTTCTGATTGGTTTGCCTCTGTCAATTATTGATGAGGCAGTGAGCTGAAGTGCTAACACCTGGCTTTGGAGGTCCAAATGGCCCTGCATTCCCATCAAATACTCTGTTATCACACACCCCGGGAGCACATTCGGTGTTGTACGGCCGAGATCGTGGCTGTGGCTGTTGAGTGAGAGTGGATGTAGCACGCCCCGGGGCAATGGCACTCATGTCGGTTGTGAGGATATTGGCTCACCGCTGTGTAAAAAAAAAAAAGAAAAAAAGAAAAGATGGACATAACAGAGACATGTAGCTGAGGGGCAGTTATTAGTGTGTAATGACAGAAGTAGCTGCTCTAGATAGAACAAACAAAAGCAAGAAGCCTTTGAAGTGATACCGATGAACCAATATTTACCCTCCCCTGGTGGTCGATACTGGTAAGATTTGTGATGATGTTCATCTAACCGATGAGGCAGAATTTTTTTTTTTTTTTTAAATTGTCAGGTGACTTTTAAGATCAGTTTCATTAAAATAAATGTTGCTATTTTTTTCTTTCTACTGGTAAATTTTTGATACATATTGCAATCATTCTAAAGAGAAACACCACTGATATCAAGTTAAAATAACAAATAAGAATTGTCTGTTTTTTCCAGAGGGCCACCTCTAAAGCAGGCTCTTCCAGCAAATGGACCTGCAGGAGGTGCTGACAGAGATCCCCTCTGTCCGGTCCTTCTGTCTCCCAAGTTCACCGGCTCCAAGATGCATGAATCATCCTGAGCAGTTTGACTTCATGAGCACCTCATAAAAAATCTAAAAAGGAAAAAAGTCTGGAAAACTTCTGATTCTGCTTTAAGTTCCACGCGGCTAATGCTGACATGGTGCCGACACCACAGCGGATTTACCTCTCGTCTTGCTTTGGCCTTAATTGAAGCTGATGAAGAGCCCTCACCCCCCCTCCCCCCGACCCCACGCTGACGCCACTGTCACTCTGAATCTCAGCCAAGTCATCGTTGCCATGTCCACTCACAGGGTGGTCACTCCGCCTTTGTTTTAACACTGGCACTTGTGACAGAGCCCCCCCGAGACACTGGCTGTGATTCACCATGCGTCACCTTAGAACCCTACATGGTGGGGGGGGGGCAGGCCTGAGACAAGGGTCCTCAGCAGTCCACTGTCTCACTGCGAACTCTGCGTCTGTGCACGTTCATGGATGAATTATGATCTGAGTCACACTATGATGACTTCTTTTCCTTTTTCCCGCTCTCCCTGCACGCCCCTCTCCCTCTCCTGTTCCACAGATGACCTACTGATAGGACGGCCGAGGACATCAGAGCGGACGACCCTATTGCACGAAGAACACCTGCAAAGCACAATGCTAAAAAAAACAACAAAAAAACGACTCCACTGAAGAACAAGAGAGACGACCCGCTGAGCCACCTCAACACCCCTGCAGCGCCATTCTCAAAGGCCTCCCACTACCCTCCTTCCCTTGTGATCTTTTACCTCCAGCTTTTTGCTACAAATAAAGGGGAAAAAAAAGACCAAAAAATGCTCCTGAGATAACTGACCCCAGGTAAACACACGGGGAGGACTCTTTTTCGGCAGCAGGACCATTGATGCATGCTATTGTAAATAAAAAGGCCCTGTTGTTACTGCTGACATGGGAAACAAAGCAAGTTGTTCTCGATTTCATAAGCTTTCATGAGTGTAGATAGAGTACTCACAGTATTTACTATTGTTATTATATCTCCAGGAACCAATGTAATTACCATTGCCTATATAATTTTGTTGTGGAATTATTTGGACTGCTAGCACTGGACCTTGTATTCTTCTTTCTCTCCCTCCATAATGACCTGATCTTTCTCTCCAATATTAACATAACTACATGTAAATAGAGATGAATGACAGCAGCATGGACCATGGACTATTATGTATATTCACTGCTACCCTAATCAGTCAAAACTCTCAATATTTAGATTTTTCAGACAGCCTTTTTAAAGAATTAGAACTTTATTTTGTCCGCTAGTAGAAGAGGTATTCTGAGGTACCGGGAAACTCTTTCTACTGTAGATGCTTAGTGATGTTAGCTGCTGTTTATGTAATCACATTTTTTTATATAATATGTTGGAAGAAATTGGAGGCAGCATTGACACTTTCCTGAGCAGAGTAAAGAGAAAAAGTGGGCAATTTACCTTAAAGGTTAAATCGATTTCCTCAGTTTGAGATGTCTTCATATCTGCCTTTTCATTCTTTTCCAAAGCAATATTTTCCTCCTCTCTGTGAGCGAGTGGTAGCAAAGCTGCTGTCAGCAGGAGCAGATCTTTTTAAACGTTTGTTTCTTGGTGGCAGAGCCTCCATATCTTACAAACTGTAAAAACCATCTAGCGGGCCGAGATACAGGTGGCAAACTGATGAACTAAGAACATCGCAGGTCACTGCTACACCAGTGATGACGACGCAAACCTCAGCATGGACAGCAAGGGGAAAACTGGATTACCCATCGTGACACTTTCATCTCTGTGCATCCTCCTCTACCTCTCAACGTGGCTGCGCATCCTCAGTCCACCCCTCTGCTGCGTGTCCCCAGAGCCTCTTGAGGAAAGCGTCGGCCAGCTTTTGAACGTTCCCGTTGAACCGATGTGGCGGTGGAGGGATGTAAAAATAAGCACTTTGACAGCGTTGTACTCACACATGCTCACAATTAGATGGAGCGCCACTGAACATGCTGCTGTATATATTAAGTGTACAGTGTAGCCACTATGTATCGTCTCAGATGCTAACGTGCATGTAGATGTAAAGGGAACATCGCCATTATCCTTAAGGGTTGCTGTAGGACTAATCACTGACTGTTGCTCTAAACCAGTGCAAGCTCTTTGTTTGTTTTACATTTGTACTTCTCTCTGCAAAATGCCCCCCTCTCTGGGCATTTTGCCCTCTTTGGTTGAACAGTTGATACTGAAGGTGCATCTAACCTTGCCTGTGATGTCTGATGAGACCTGGCCCCAGTGAGCGTGGGCAAGGGAAGAGAGGAGGGGGAGGGCAAACTGGGGCGCTCTAATTAAGTGGCAACACACAAAGTGGCATGGGGCATCCTGCCAGCAACTGTCCATTCATCCCGTGTCAGAAGGATTTATACATCTCAATGAGTCTATGCACTGCCAGAGAGGTCCAAGAGCAACAAAAGGAGGCAAAGCTTGGCCGAGAGAACTTGGCCATGCTGACCAAAATTTAAAGTTGTAATGAGCTTGTGTTGAAGAATCCACCCACTCCGTCCGACTGAAGCGCATTCTTTTCTGAGTGGAATCCACCGGAGAGGCCAACCACCCTATAAACACGCCGTGTGTTTAACCCTGTGTCTTTGTTTCACTGCTCTCGCCATGATTCTTATCAACTTTTGTTTTTTGCTCACAGCTGGAGACAAATGTTCCAGGATGTGTCTGCATAAAAGCAAGCACTCTGAGTTTGCTGGGATGTTCCCTACGGCTTTTTTTTTTCCTGGCAATGACCCTGAATAGAGAGCATAATCATGCATATGATATAAAACGTATACTGTGCAATGGTACACAGACATAAAGGCACATCCCTGCTCCATTTTCTCTCTCACACATACCATGCTAATCTAAATGGCGAGCTTGTGTGTAAACAGATCGTCGACATAATGGGATTGTTCAGTGTGCAAACAATAAGCTGTTAGCGTAATCACAGGTCAAAGATATATTACCCAGAGGGCTTTGCTGTAGGTATATTAACATGATGGATATGAAAGGGGTATGAGAGAGGAGGGGCAGGGATGCGGAGGATATGGATCTTCACCGATTCAGATTCCCCCCCGTTGGGCACCTATGAACCTTCCTTTGTTGATCTTCCTCGTTCCCCCTTCCCCTCCTCCACCCTGTGACGTTTTCACAGAGCTGTTCTGTGGTTTCTTTCGTATTTAATCCATGTTTATCTCGATGTTCTCTTTATATGCACCTGATTTTAATAATCTCCACCTCTGTGGGCAGTGTAAGCCCTAGAATTAACCAGCTCCATCTTGTTTGATTAAACTAAGAGTTGTCCCATTGAGGCGATTCACTCATGCCTGTAAACAAGACCAGTGGAGGAACAGAGACAATTTCAATGTTATTATCTCCACTTTATCACGCAAAGTGCAGCGCTTAAATGTCTAATTGAATAACAGCATAGAGGCACCATGTTAAGATAAATCCTGAGGAGCTGATTCCATGGCCCGTTATTAACTTCTCTTTTTCATGTGATTATCATCTAGCCTCTTAATATGTCTGTGTGGCTCTGAGTGAATGCACCATTAGTGTTATCACTGGCTATGCAGTGTGTTCTGGACGAACGCTTGAAAAAAAACAAAGCGAGTCTGTCGGGGAGTAAAACATCACGTAGGATTAATATTATATGAGTAGATAGTCAATAGTCAGTGGAACTGTCAACAATCAGTTGCAGAGAAGCTTCCATACAAATTCAAAATTCATAACTTTTCCAGGTTAGATATTAGTAGGATCTTCTTCAATCTGCTGCCAAGAGACGCTAAATTTGGTTGTCCACCACAGAAAGCTGGCTACTTTATCAGACACACGTGTTGTTTTGGTCATTTTGGTAAAAGCTCCACCCACTGTCCCTCATGGTAACGCAGAAACATACGCGCTCTGTCTCCCTCTGACACATGACGGCATAAAAACACGCTCTGTTCCCTTGTGTGCGGTTCTTCTGGTGGGGTGCCGTGCTTAACTGTGACCCCCAGTTAGTCATTCATGGTTCGTGTGAAGGGTCAGAGGTGAAAGGATTACAGTAAGCTTTAATCCCAACCGAATATTTAGCGTTTACACAGAATATTTGAAACTAAATATTGTATATACATAGACTGTTATTTGATCAACTTTTAAAAATGCAGGCGACAGCGCGTGGGGCAGTGTGGAGGAGAGCAGGAGCAGACAAGGGCTCCTCTGATAACCAGGAACAGGCCTGTTTGTCACACAGCTAATAACAAGGATGATAAAATAACTCCTAAAACCCCCATTCCGACCTCATTTTGGCCCGTGTGCTAATGTGTGCCCCTCCCCGAGTTGGTCTCTAAAGAAGATTTGGGAAAGGGGCAGATGAGAAAATCAGATTAAACGAAATGCTTAGAAAACAGTAAATGCTCTTGGACGGCTTCAGCGTAATACCGCTGAGAAACGCCGCAAACTAAATCTCTACCATCTGATTAGGAGACAACGTGAACTGCTCCCTTAGCAACCAGGTGCTGTGCTGAATTTGACTTAACCTTAGGGATTATATTCAAATATGTTAAGACGTGTATTAACCTTTTATTAACCCGCATTACAACTACAAAAATTAGCAAAATAAAAGTAAACAATCAGAAACCGCCGCCTTGACGCTCAGTCGGCGTGCTTTCCGAGCACGGTTCTGCTTTGGGGCGCAGCATGGCTTTTAGCTTCTACAAAAGAATGGAGATTAAAGACAAGCTGCTGGGATGTGTGCTGTTCTCCCTGCTGTGAACCGGGTGTAATCCTTCAGTTTTAGAGGAGTGAAAAGTTTGCGGAGTCCAGAAAGTTGGGCGTGCTTCCCTTCTGTCCCCCTCCTACAGAGCAGAGAGTGTGACACAGCAGGGGGCAACCATATGTTATCAGAGGACTCTTCAAAGCTTTTTTTGTCCGCTCAGTTGCGCCTTTTCGTCGTGTGCACCTGACAAAACCAGGAGAAACGATTATGCAGCTCAATGAGCAAACAAGACAAAAAGAAAGAAAAAAAAAATCATGAAAACTGTTGAACAAATAAATTGCCTTTTAGAGTGAGCGGCCATTTATTATTTCTGAGTTTGCATTCATATTTTTCTGTGCACGTTTTTTTTTTTGTACACACGTTTCAAATACGGATGCTGGTGAACAATTAAAGGTGGGTTGTTTCCCTCACAATGAGCCCCATCTCGGCTCCCAAAGGTTAATTTGAGCTCGGCCCTGATTTCAATTGTGCCATAGTAAATGTCGACGTTATTTCCCACATGGGCTTTGATGAGGGGTTTGATTAGCCAAAGGTAGGCTCCATTATTGTCAGAGGGGTCATAAGCTGCGGTAACAGCTTCTGGGGTCTTATTGCTATGGCGATCAGCCCCTTGCCACTTGGCCTCTGTGACCTCAGTCAAAGATAAGCTTTATGGGAAGGCACATTAACATGCTCCTGCAGTCAGTCCCCTCCCTTTTTTTTCTTTAAAGACGGTTCAGTGAAATAAAGCTTTTATGGACCCCCATTGAGGGGACGATAGTGCCGCCGATTGTCTGCGAGTGAAAATAAAGAGGCAGTACACACAAAACCTGAAGTTGTGCAGTGGAATGAAGTCATAAACCAGAGGAAAAAGTGACGAGAAACTGGAACATCTCAGCCTCTTTCCCTCAAGGTCTCAACCCGGATGCTGTTATATGTTCATTTATTTACACTGAACATATGTGGCAAACGTGCATCAAATGTTTCTCTGTTTGTTGAGAAGATCCGTGTCTTCCAAGGTCAAAAGTGCTCTTCGATGCCATCTCACACTTTAATTCCAGTGGCTGAACTATGTTGTCTGTCTCACCTCGGTGCCGTTATCTCAGTCTTCCGATCTAGTTCTTCATTTAATGATTTGTATTTCGCTTTTTCACAAATGTTACAAATGTGTGGGGGTGGGATGGGGGGGCTGGAGGGGGGCACCACTGAGATCAAAATAAATAATTAAACAGCCAGGCGTCACCACTCTGCTACTTCCAGCCTGACCACGGATGAGAGATCCTTTCACCACCTTTGGCTGGATGGATAGTGATAGCCCCGTGTCTTTGCACACATCAGGGGGCCCTCGGTCGTCCCTGGACAGATGGGGGGGGGTGCAAAAGAGAAAGATGTAGCTGCAGCTTAATGTCCTTCTCTGGTGCTGCGCGCTCTCTCCCCTATTTGCTTTTCCCTTCACGGCACAGTTAACATCGTAAATTAACCTTTCCAAGCCCCCCTCAGACAAGCCTCAGACAAAGAGGAAAAAAATAGATCGTCGTTACACAATGCAGCAGCACTGGTCAGAGATGGAGCCAGCTTTTTTTAAATTTTTTTTAATTGTAGCCACTGTGAATAAACACCACATTTGCTCAGTCCAACAGATATTATATTTGACGTGCATGTCCCGTACACTCTGCAAATCGATACGGCTCCGCTCCCTGTTCCCCGTCCAAGAAATGTAAACGACACACATGAAAGGAAAACAGTGCTGTTGATCCTTCTCTCCTTCGTTCGAGTTTGTAAATAGGATGTAAATAAGAAAACAGCTATGCATGCTAATATACAAGCAATTTGTTCAGGTACTTTTGTAATCCAGACTTCTCATATGGCATGTAACAATAAAAAGAGGAAAAAAAAAAAGAAAAATTCAAACATGGAAAAAGAGTAAATTGTGAACACGGTTGTGGTTTGTAAACGACTTCAACGCTGGTGAATATATGTCCTTACTCGTAATGTTTTCTTACTGATACCTAATGCATTAGCCTGCCATTTACTACAATGCTCTGCTCATGTTATCTTTTTTATGTTTCGTAAGGTTGAGCCGAGGCAACCGGGACCATAAAGGACTGTAAATGAGGGCTGAGAGAGGATGAGAAGAAAGATGCTTGTCTGTCAAACTGCATTTTCTATTGTCTCTGCATGTTTACATGCATAAATTGATGACATATCCTCTGTAAATAGAGCGCCATGTCAAAGCATTGCTTCAAGCCGCAGCGAGCTGCTGAAAGACACCAGCCCGTACGAAGAACACCAACCTGACATGACTCGCAATTACGCCTCAAACCAAATTGCCCGAATTGGCATTTCTAAACATTGAGATGTTTTGCAAACATTGACAATTTTTTTTTTTTTAAACTATGTCCACCAAAAAAGAGAATTGTCATCATGCCAAAATTGCCTCTGCCCAGCAACTCAAAGGTGACCTTTTATGACAACGCTGACCAAGTGAGATGTTTTTTGGGGTTTTAAGAGAATTTATTTTCAACCCTGTGGAAACCATGTTAACTCATCAGGCACTCGTGTAGTTGGAAGTGTCAAATTTTTACCCTGTACTAAAGATATTTTAAATTTAATAAATAATTATTGTACCAAGAAGTGGTGCGTTGTTTTGTGAAAGCAGCGAATCCCGTGGACGACTGGACCCAGGAAGAAGCTCACCACAGCACGAGTTTCAGCTGTTCCGTGCATCTTCCCCTACCGAAGCAGCCGGGAGCTCAGTTGGAATTTGGCTTTGTTGATAATGACGGAGGGAAAGGAAATGTGAGAATTACACCTGAAAGAGGATGCCATGAAGTTCTGAAAACCGTCACATCGGTGTTTCTACAGAGCGCTTACAGACAGATGTGTGAATTCTGTTTCTCACGCCTGGATTTCATTTAATCTCTTTATTCTGCCAAGCGAAGGTCTTTGTTTTGATATTTGATGTTGGCATTTGCATGAGTTAAATTAAAGATGACAACAGGCCCCTTGAGGACATCCCAGTCTGTTCCAGGGGAGAGCTGAAGTGCTGCGTCCACTCATATCCACGGTGAAATCTAAAGAAAGCACGGTCTCTGAAAAGGTGACCTTTGACCCACGGCTCCCAGCAGTGACAGACGAGAGAGGGGTTAAGTTTCACTTCACCTTGGTCTTGCTCAAATCGACTTTCGCTGGCTCTTCTCATCTCTTTTCCTTATTACCAACCGACATCAGACCAGCTGAGATGGTCTGCTAAACGCCAGCTCTTCAGGCGTTTGCTGCTTTTATGCTAATGTGGGATTAATAGTTTTGCGAAGGTTATTGGACTCACTTTTCATTAATTAAAACCCACTCACTTGCACAGGGAAACAAAGGAGGTCATGATTGTTTTTTTTTCCCTGTTTCAACAAATTGTTTACAAGGGGACAGATTCAATTAGTTATTTCATGATTACCTGCTGCTCCATCAATCGACAATAACAGCAGCTTCAGTCTGGAGTCGACTCAAACACACAACTCTCCCCTGCTCTGGTATCTCATCCACACCAGTATTCTATAATGAGGAGTTATATCATATTAATTAATGCGGGGACACCCTCACTGATCCCCCAGGGGGCTTATAGAGCAAAGAAAGAAAGGAGGAATCACTTTCCTCTCTCTTCCCGCTGTAACGTAGATAAACAAAGAGAGTGACAGTCTCTCATCAGTCAACTGTCTGTGTGTGTGTGTGGGGGG
>BJFM01000040.1:469687-490609 GCA_016586285.1 Arothron firmamentum
ACCACTACCTCCTCTTTTTTCTCACCAGACTGTACGTCCATCAGGCTTCATTACTCTAATGGCAGAGGCAGCGATTAAGGCTTCCTGCCTGCAGACCCCTCTTGTTTGTCTGCTTGGGTTTCACCTCCACAAAGACAGTGTGCAGGATGCCTGCGGTCAGGCTGCCCCTCCTCTGTAGGGTGTGCAGGGCTTGCAGACCCCGTTGGACCTCTGAGTTTTGGGAGCAGGGAGTGGGACAGGTTATCTGTCATTGAAAGGGGGAAAGCCAGGAACTGCTCAGGTCCTGCACACACACTGATAATAAGGTTAGAGTAGGCATGTCGCTCCAACAACAATGCACGTCTTGGCCTCCATCTGGACTCTTATTAAGAGGCTGCACACTGTCAAACACAGCGTGTAAAGTGTGGAACAATATGCAATAATACACAAAGCTGCTGATAAATTAAATGTGCTAGACATCAACACTCTACTGGTTTATAGAAAAAATCAGTCATTCAAAACATTATGATTTCCTCTTCCTGAATTGAGCAAGTTGAGCTGTTGAAGGTTTGTGGGAAAATGTTGTGTTTTTAGTTGAAGAATGTGGTTTCATCAGGCTCTGGTGTCCGTTGCCAGTCCCAGTCTATAGGAGGAGAGTAAACATTCATTGGTCTTTGTCAGACATTACTGAGGCAATCGTATCTCAGCTTCTCTGCCCAGTCTTCTTCAGTTTCACTCAGTTCAGTCTTCTTTCGTGCTGCTTCATCCATAATGGATAGCACTTTGGGTTTCTGTCACCAGCAGTCTATCAGAAAACACAGCTTTAGCTCGCAGAGACGGACGTTTACGGACAGATAATATACTTATTTCAGGGGAAAGGTTGCTGTATTCACATCTTTGAGTGACCAATATACATTCTGCAGCTCAAAATAATTGTCAGGTCATAATATCCACCAATAATATATTCAAATGAATTCAAAATGTAAAAGTGGGCAGACAAAGGCTTTTAAAAAATGAGGCACCCAGGCATCAGGTGAAAGACGTCCCAAAATATGTTGTAACTGTCACGTACAAATGCTCATTGTGGCGTGGATCCATGGTACCTAGGGGGGCAGCATCTGCCAGATGCTTAAAAATGAAAAAAATGATGACCATGCAGAACAATGGCTGCCATGGGAGACAAACAGAAAACAACACGTACACAGAAAGCAAGTAAACAAGCACGAAATATACAGGAGGACCATGTTTAAACACAGCGCTCTGTCTGTCTGTCCCACATCTGGGCTGCGTTCAGCAGAGCCGAGGACCTGTGGACAGCTGCTCTCCCCGTGCCGTCGGTGGGCTTCACCAGGCTGGGACCCTCCCAGAGGCCTGCAGTGGGAGGCCTGCACGCAGCCTGACATCTGGACTGCACAGGAGGCAATCATCCCCATTCTCTGATGTTTTCTAACTTCCTGCCTCTCTTCCCGTATCACTCCATCTATTTCTGCCTCTGCGAGTCCCACTTTGTCTTCCCCTCTCATTTCTCTCCTCTTCCACAGAGGAGCCCACAGGTCGCAGTCACAGGGGGAAAGGATGATGAAGAGCTCCACAGCCGAGCCAGCTGACTCTCCCCTCGCCCCCTTCATCCTGCGCTCTTCCTCCTATCTCCGTCTTCCCTCCTTTCTCCTTACATTCACTGAGTTCACCTCCTCCCTCCTTTCAGCCTGCCAGCAGTATTGAGTGAGGGAGCTGAGGGACGGCTTCACCTGTGCAAAGGAGACTTCGCAATGAATGCTGACGCACCACAGCAGCCTTAAGGTCATTAATCAGTTGTGGAAGCCACCGTTTGTTAATTTCCTGAATTAGAATAACCCTTCTCTTGTCCCTCCTGAAACATAAACGGCATTGTTTGCCTTTTCTGGGGTGCGGAACTCTTGAATATTCACATAAGGCAGCAAAATAAGTGCTACATCATAGCAGGGATGCCCTTTGTAGAGGCACAGAAGTGATTAATGAAATTCAGATCTTTGTCCTTTATTGACCTCTTGTAAAGGTGCGCAGTCTTCTGCCTCCGCCTTGACTTCACCTAATGAGGCCAGCATCGCGAGCCGCACTGTCTTTGTTTTCACTCTTAGAAGAGGCAGAACTTATGCTTAAGCCTCTGAAACGCTTTAAAGGCCTGCCATAACCTTCTGTTATTCTTCTAGTTCTTTGTACTTGTCTCCTGCTTGATAAGGCCTGCCAGCCGCCAAGGTCAACGGAGACGGGAGCGAGCGAGGGGGTTGGGGGAGTGGGAGTTCTCTGGTGTAAATGGATAGTTCTCCCTCTCTCTCTAGATGAAGAGGAAGAACCTCATCAAAAATGTTGTCTTCACACAACGGCGAGACCACATTCAAGTCAGATGAATGAGAATTGTCATGCGCAAAATCATAATTACAAGCCTGCATACTCCCTCCAGCACCGGGGAGCGCCTTTATTGGGCACCCATTGGTTTGTTCCTGCACGGAAGCTCAGGGAAGATCCTTCCAGCCTTCCTCTTGTCTGCAATCTGTGATTGTTGTATTCCAAGGGGGGCATCGGGGCTGAAAGGACCAAATTTAACAAACCTAATTATCATGCCTTAATTAGTATCAGGGGTAAACCTCGGTGGGACACCTGCAGACTTAATTTATATCCTGACAAGCCAGGAACAAGTGTTAATGTGCCGTATTTATGATAATACTCCAAAGTGTGCGGGAGGAGCAGAAGGAAGTTCACCTCGAGTCTTCCAGAGCAACGTGAAAGGCGGGTAATTACAGGGAAGGGTCCGGGAGTGCTCAGGGTTCAGCCGTGCCCTGCTGTTAATACTCTGCCATGAAATATCTGCATGATGGCTTCCACCACATCAAGGTTGACACAGCCTTTTAAAATAAACAGATGGAAAATAAACTGATAAAGGATCTAGAGTAGCTTAAAACTAGGAACCATTTTCAGCTTTCTGCGTGTTGCGTCATGCGGTAATGAGGAACCCATCCCCCCACCACACACACCTCAGCAGACACATGCTCGCCTGCACAGACAACTCTGCTGTCCCCAAATAAATGGGCCGATCGCCGTCCCATTAGTCAGAAATAGATTTGCCGCTTGTGCGCCGCATTACCGCAAGCATGCCTTTGCAATCAGAAAAATAGGTTAGCAAAGCGGGTACGAAACCTGGAAAATTGTGCACGTCGTAGTGTCTCTTTACGCCATTGTTAACCGCATCAGACTTCCGCGCGTCCTCGCCATCGAGTTTTGCAAACCAAACAGGAGACCTATTTCTGCTGACTGACGATTCTGGTCACCCAAAATGTGGAAATATGTTAAACATCAGTAAACGTGCACACAGCACTGCTGCATGTCATACATGGGATTTGTCACGTACCATCAAAGGAGGGGGAAAAAAAGGTGTGTGTGTTGCTTTTTGAAGTCATGAGTGGGATAGGCGAGCACACCTTTTTTTTTAAACGCTGCATTTCAAATTTCTTGTAACGGGGAGAGAATGTTTCCTCTCACTAGAGAAGGCAGTTTTCCGACAGATGTTGTTTTTCTTTTTTTATTTTAATTTTCTGGTAAGGAAAGGATGATTTCACGCTGATATCGATGTGTTTGTGTTATGACTATGTCAATGTCACATTTTTAGTGCAGTCAACTTTTAACTGGACCACATGAAAGCATCAATGTTTTTTCTGCTTTTCACAGACTGGCCTCTTTTCATGGGTTTGTCCTCCAACTTTAATTATACATCACAAGGAAAGAAGCATGAATCTCTTACGATGCTGTAAGGACTTGATGATGACTTTCATCGAGTTTTATTTGCCAATAATTGTGGCTGTACTTGGTTATTTATTGGTCATTTTGATTCTTTGAGGTTGAAATCATGGATCTGCTTTTGGCTCAAAGTGGGTTCTTTGGATCCATCCTACTCTGAAAGGACAGGTCATCACAGATCACAATCGTCCGTGTGTGCATGCACATTCCTGGTGTGGTTTGAATGGAATTTGCATGAGATGTGGGTTTTAAAGCCTTGTTGGCAGAGCTGACAAAATTTATTTATTTTTTTTTTGTTTGGTTGTTATTTTTTTTGCGAAGCATCGAAACCACCAAACCCCTAACGTGGCCCAAGCTCTTTAGTGGGAAATTATGTCATTTATATGTCGGAGGTTTTCAGTGTAACGCCAAAGTTAATTTACTTGAATTACTGCAAAGGGATCCAGCATATTGAGGTTATTAAATATCTGTGAATCATGTTTGATGGTTTATCAAAACATTTGCTCCATGTTTGATTTACTGCTGTCACGCAGATGCGACCTCAGTTCTTCTGTTATAACAACTCATGCGCACACACGCATACGCATACGCACACACACACACACACATACGCACACACACACACACACACACACACACACACACGACTCACCAGTCAGCCTGATGTGCATGTTCTTGGACTGTGGGAGAAAACTGGAGTAACTGAAAAACACCCACGCAGGTAATGGGGGAACACCCAAACGCCACTTTATGAGAGCTGCCAACCAAGTCGATGATGCACAATTAAATACAATAGTTGATGAAGTTGATTTAACATTTATATGAAAATTGACAAGATTTTTGTCTTATGGAATAAATGAACTTGAAATCTGTTGCATAATCTCAGCTCACTGACAACAACTTGCAGTCACTAACTGCTTTCTTCAAGTTGTTTGAATCAGGTAAAACAACTAAAAACAGTTTAAGTGTCTTTACTGAGCAACCTAATACTCGATATCTTATCCCCCCCGCCCAAACAGAATCAGAAGTGAGCTAATTTGTTTTTAGGGATTGAAAACCAGTACTTAAACCTCAAAACTTGTTCCTCTGGTGTATCTGACCTCGTAGCCTTTCTTACCGTCGGCTTTTTGAACATCCTATTATGATTGTGCAGCCCTCAGCAGCAGCAGCAGCGGTCGTTTACGCCACTGTCAGGTATTGACAGGTAGCTGTAGAGGCCCCGCCCTGGCGGCTCACCATGGCCGAGTGATTCGACTGCTAGCCGACAGGCAGAAGTCTTCCAGTCTAAGTGAACGGCTTCAACAGCCATATCTGCTGTTGCTTTTCGTCTCCACTTATCAGCCTAGAAAGACTTCGGGGGCCATGAACCATGCAAAGAGCTTAAACAACATGACCCCTCTGTCTCCAGAGATCAAGATAACTCCTTGGCCTACATCGCTTTAAGAAGGAAACAAAGCCTCGCCGCCTCCTCGCCCTGTGTTGGCGTCAGCCACGCTCCTGCGAGATGGAGAAAAGATTGTCTCTGCAAACAGAAGAGAGCACGTTTACAGTCTCCTTCTGGGGCTGTTAGAGACGATACCGCAGGGAGAAGAGCAGAGATCATGATCACGCCTCTACATGACTGGTTCCATGTCAATAATACACACACACGCACACACTCAACACCTGCATGCTGAAGGAGCACTCGGTTAATCCCAACATTAATTATTGACTCTGAGTTTAATTTGAAAGTCAGACAAACTGTAAGCCAGGGGACCCTGCTTTAAATAATGTATAGGAGCCATTCAGAGGTAATCATATTGTCATTGATTAATATACGTTGGTGCTGCGGCGGCATACCTGATGTGTGTTTGAGCCAGGCAAACGTTGATGATAGAACTGAGCACAGACAGCGTCTCTGGGGTCCCCTCCTCCTTGTCTGATGTATCAATCACAGCGTAGGAGCTGCGGCGGTGCGTATGGATAACACGGGAAGCCTTAGAGCACCTACACCGCCAGAGAAAAGGTTAGGGAGCAAGAGGAAATGCAGCTGATAGCCAGAGAGTCTGCCCAGTCATCGAAATAAATCAAACCCACGTTTTCAGTGAGGGTTGAAATTAAATTTCCTTAATTCCTTCTTTCCTAAAGTGGCGAGAAAAAAAATTCTCTCTCACACGAGGGAAACAAGGACACTGATCTGCAGCAACACTGTATATGTGAGGAACCACACCAGGAGCTTGAAGGACCGGGAGGGTAATGAATTCCCTCCTGTTGACACATAAATGCAGAGGCCGTGTCACCCTAAATTTACTGTAGACTGCAACACGGGCCATGAAAAATTCATCCACGGTTGTTGCCGAGGCGGTGTTCAGAGGGATGGAGCAATTACGCTCTTAAAAACTCAACTGTCTGGACGTAGCACATGCGTCTGAGTAGACGTAAACATCACTGCACTGTCTGCTGCACACACACACACACACACACACACACACACACACACACACACACACACACACACACACACACACACACAGAGAGAGAGTTTTTATCAGATAGGTAAACAAATCCAGTCCAAGGCTTTCCTCCTCCAGGAGATTGTGAAAGCCTTGGCAAGCATGAGTGAATATGTTGTTTTTGTTAATACATAAAGATTAGGGAAAGAGTCTCTGGGCTCCGCACTCATCTCTCTCTCCTCTCTCTCTTTCTCCTCCCCCCTTTCATCCTCCCCCAGCATAGCTCTCCCAGTCTGGCAGGAGAGGTGGTCTTGTCAGACAGCTTCTCTCCCACGTACCACGCAGCTCTGAGTGGGTGTGGAGCAGAGCGTCTGGGTGCTGCGAGGCTTCTGTCTCTCTTTCTTAAAACCTTCTGGCTGCTGGAAAATACACTGTGACAGCAGGCCGGTGTGTTGTGCTGTCGGTTTGACAGCAGAGGAAGAGCAGCCTGCAGCAGATACAACACAGCACCAGAGGCGGATGCTTAGCCAATCCAAGAAAGCCTCATTGAGTAAGAAATAACACTGTACGAGCGAGTGGGGACCATTTGTGTGGTTCATTCAATGCTGTTTGCTGGGTTTTTCCTTTCCAACCACAGTGGCATGTTACCGAGGAACTAATGAGGAAATGGTGACCTAAATGAAATGAATGGTTGAGAAAACGCTCTCTTATCTCGACTTCTGTGGTCAAGTGGAGGCAGAGGGAAGGCATGAATGTAGAACGTCAGATAGGAGGCCGAGTTCCTCCACGTCTGAGGGTTACACACTGGCAGATTCAGTGGAGATAAGCGCTGTAAACCTTTTTTTTTTTTTTAATCTTTATTTGCTTTCTAAAAGAGGGGAACTGTTTTCATTTATGGGGCATCGCAGTGGCTCAGGGTGGATTAAACAATGATGATAACTGCATCTTCAGCCCTGAGCTGAGTCCTCCGACCGCTCAGAGCTCAACAGGCCCGTGAGCCACTTTAGCCACTCCCGAAAAGTGATGCGTTTCATCATCCAAACTGGGCAGGAGTGAAGACCAAATCACATCAGAGGCGACACCAGCTGCACATAAATAAGTTCTCCAGTGAACAATGGCGCCACGGCGAGCGCCACCTCTGCCTCCCAGCTGAGCCGCGTCGGCGGAGCTCGGCCAATCATTGGGGTCACAGCAGCCGCATGGATGAGCAGAGCGCAGCCACCGTAATCAAATCGCCATTGTATTGCCTTGTGAAGTAAAAGGCATCTCGTTTCGGGATCATGAAGGAAAGGGACTGGAGATGGCCGATGGCTCAGGCCTGTGTGTGCACATCTAAACTGATTTAAAACAGACTAGGATTGTGTTAGGATGCACTCGGGCTTCACAGCGGCGCTAAGATGGAGTTATCAGAGTCATCAAAGTCTGGCATTTCCATCTCCGTAACATGGTGGGTTTGTGCTTAATAACACAATCAAAGATGGAAAAAAATGGAGACGAGCTGCTGACTTGATGAGAGAAGCTAACATCTGGGGAAAGCTACAGGAAAAAGTTCTGCTGCAGTGAAGGTCCCCAAGACCACAGTGAGCCTCCATCATTCCAGAAGTTCAGGACAAGCAGAACAGTTACCAGAGGGGTTTTTTTGTTTTCTTTTGTAGAAGCTGGGACAGAAAGATTGACCGTGATTGGGGAAAAGCCAGATGTAGTAAAGAACAGAGATAAGCTTGATAAAAACCTGATGCAGAGCACTCGGGACCTCAGACTGGGCCAAAGGTTCACCTTACAGCAAAACAGTGACTCTGAGCACACAGCCAAGACAGCACGGGAGTGGTTGGGGGAACTCTGAATGTCCTTAAGTGGACCTGAAAAGCTCCACTGATCATTCATGGTAAGATTTCTTCCGGGTTTACACACAAAGACCTGCATAGAACAACTTCTTCTTTTCGAGCATTTCATTCATGCAGCAGGAGATGGTTTCATCCATGAACCAGTAGTGTCACAGTTTGAAATATGCTCACATAACAGCCCAGATGGTGACGCCTGCCTACATCTACACTCAGCCACTCTCACCTCCACCTTCATTAGCTGACGACACCTTCAGCTTGTGGCTGGAGCTGCGCTGGTGTCTGTAGCGTAATGAAATTTACAGAGGAGTCACTTGGTATGCCAGCGATGCGGCAGCAGGTCCCCTCGCTCACTGGAAGCCACACGCTCACTTTTATAGATTGCATAATGGCTTGCATGAAAATGGTTTCACACTAACATAAATCAAATGTCAAAATACAACCGGAGCAAGACAATTCCCGCGGTGCACACATGGACACACACATGCGCGCGCGCAGAGTCAGCCATCTAAAGAAATCACAGCCCTGCTTATGCAGATGCGTGTACAGCTTGATAGCATACATAATAATTTATTAAGAAATGTTAAATATTCATCAATATTAAATTAATCATTTATAGGAGGTCTTTAAATTAAAGGGTGCCCTTGAAGTTTTAGATGTGAGGAGTGTCTTTAGCAAAGAGGCAATCCCCCGCGGACATTCGAAACCTCTGATGTACAACACGTGGACTGTGATTCTATAATGAACGCCCAGCTTTGATACTGTGTCTCACGCAGGAAAAACACACAAAAGCTGAAATAAATGTCCCTGCAAAAGTCATTAATTGCTGGTGCCATAGCTAATGTTGTCTGCATGTCGGGGAAATGGAAAAGGCCGCAGAAAATGTCTTTAATAACTGTAAGAGTGAACAGGTTGAAAAGAACTTTTGTCTCTGGAGTCGATGGCAGACTGAAGCATAATATGGAAGCATAAAGGATCTGGAGAAAGATGCCATCACGTGCTTCACATATGCAGCCGTGAGGAAGGACGCGGCTCGCTGCCAGGTCGAACCGGCTGGCGAGGCCGCATGACACATGGTGGTTTGGTGCCAACCACACCTGGGCCCACGTAGACACCGCGCACCCCAAGGCACGCCGAGGTCACCTGGGTACTCTAGCAGCCTCTCCTGTCCTTCTCCTCCCCCCCTTCACCTCCGATTGTGGACAAACCCTCCAGATGGAGCGGCACGCTACGAGATGCACGCTCGACTGGATGCTCTGTGAAGGGCAGCGCATTCAAAGACACACAAACAGCGTCTGATCCAGTGTGTTAGCGAGGGTTACACCTACAATCGTGGTTAAACAGCGGATATCAGATGGAGACTGCACAAATATGAAGTCCGGCCCGCACTTGTATGTGTCAGAGCCGGATAATCATGCATGTGCCTCAAGGACTGAAACGCCTCTCAGGTGTCATCCTGATCTGATTATTTTATTGATAGCAGCTAGGAGGCAGCAGGTCTTCAGATAAAAGGCTTAGCTCTGATTTATTCTCTTGTACAGAATTCTTTGTGTCAGCAAGGGTCATATTTGTTTTGGGTTTTTGAAAATGTAGAGCAGTGAATGAAATAAAACGCAAAGAGTACACGGGAGCGGCGGTGGGAAAACCCTCATATGTGCAGCCGAAGCCTCAGCATAAATCAGGCTAAAGTCCCTGGGAAGAGAAATGTAAGAGAACACTGCGCCCAGTATTAAAATAGTATCACCCAGGGCTACTTCTGATTGAATGTTTTATCACAGACAATCCTGAGTGGCGGAAAAAAAGAAACTAATTCATTCATCCTGCTCTAGTAAAGAACTGTAACAAGCATGTAATTCCTCAGAGATTTTGCCGTTTCGGATCACTTTGATTTGTCATATTATTCACGTCTTTTCATCCCTCTTTCTTCCTGCTCTCTGCTCTTGTGTGCGGTGGGTATCGTGCGCTGTAATTCAGCTTTTTATAACCTCCACTTACCTATTGGGTATCTGCCACGGGGGGTGCCACGGCCACATGAGTCCATCACGCTGCTTCTGTAAAAGGATCCAGTAAGTATGTGTCTACGGCAGCAGAGGAACGGCACGCAGATCCATCTGCAAAACATATAATGGATCATGGGGTGTCTAGGATGAATAGGCCAGCAAAAAAAAAAAAAAGTAGGAATATACATTACATCAATTTAATCATCTGTGCATGTTGGGAGCGTGCATCCCTGCTGCCTTCAGAGCGTCGCTACAGCCAATTATGCCGACTCTAAAGCTGGAAATAGCCCGAATGCGTGCACGTGGACGTGTAGTCAAAGAGGAACATGAGACTTGATTAAAGGGCCCTTTTGCCTGTTTTTGAAGCTTGTCGTGCCCCAAGAAGAAACCTGGAGGCAGAGGAAATTTGCTGTGTCAAAGGTGAGAGTTCATCCGAGAAGTGAGGTGAGGAGTCAGGATATCACAGTTTTCACAGCTGTGAGTCAGAAGATCCTGAATTATCTATCCTGTAAGAGGAAGCAGGCCATTATAAGGATCAGCAGAGCATGGAAAACTGATAGCGCGCTCATTGAAGTTCATTCATGTTGCTTTCTTCTTGAATCTCAGGGTCACAACTTTGAGAGAACCTGTGGGAACCTGAGCTGTGTGAGTCAGGGACAGGGTTAGGGTTCTTTGGTTTGTCTTTCTTCAGCTGAATTAGGAAGTTTCAGATAAACTTGATTTGTTAAGAAAGCTGTTAACATAATATCATGACAGAAAAGCATCTTTCCTGATGTCTTTTAAAGAGAATAAAAGGCACTCTGGTTTCCTTTTGGTGTCTCCCTCCTGTGAGTGATATGCCTGACAGTCGGGCCCCTCTCACCTCAGTGTCATCAGGGAAGCCCTGGGACAGAGGTGAGGGAAAGAAGGAAAGCTGAACGGCAGGGTCGGATGAAAAACGAGGGTGTCACAGCATTGTTGCAAGGTTAGCACAGCCACTAATGGAGCTGTGCTGAGGGCAGTGCGCCCTGAGGATCGACCCTGCCGAGAGGGGCATGTAAGAGCCCAAGATAAACTACTGCAGGGGGCATGGCACTGCTCCAAGCCCCCCTACTGCCCTCTAAGCATTGTCACACATAAACACACACACACACACACGAGCCCCGGTGGCTGGAGACATCCTTTCATCAGTTATAGCTGACCATCTCACGTTGTCAAGCCCCCTCACCCCCCCACTGCCTCTTGTTGGGTTTGACACAGCAGTATTCAGTGTTTATATAAGGCTCTGTAACTTTACCCCAGGTCACAGTCCAGGGTTAGATCTCCATCTTAGTTGTTCCATTTTTTTTCCTACTTTTATATCTACAATTCAAAGTGAACATGTTTGGAGTCCACACAGGCACAAACGCACGCCAGTCCAATCTTTAGGAAAATAAATGAAAACACCCTGGGATGAGGACAGATCAGCCCCGGGTGGACCGCACAGACACGTGTTTCTCCTGTCAGGCAGGTGAATCCACAAGGTTGCAGACAGCCCGAGAGAGAAATGGGGTAAAGTGAGGAGCGGGACGCATGGCTGACAGGCTCCTGCTGTGTGACTTCCACCACCTTAAGAGAGAGGGGACGTGAGGGATGACACACCTGGAAGATCTCTTGCTCACATGGGACTCTGGCCTGACAGAAAGGACTGTGTTTGACAGTGTGACAACCATATTAATGACCAGTTCATCACCGAGTGTCAGGGAAGGGGGGAAAAGGATAAGCCGGGTCTCCCAGAAGGGTTTTAAGGAGACTGACTTCCTGCCAGGAGTGCAGAAGATTGCTGACATCTTCCTGTTGGCTGCCCACAAGTGATTCTGATTGGGTGAGAGAGGATAATGGACTGGTCGGGAGTGAGCTCGAACTGCTATGAAGATGACTTTTTTATTCCCCAGCTATAGTCCAACAGATAAATGTTCATGAGTGTCAATAAAATGTAATATAAATTTAAAAAAAAAAAAATGTTGCAAAAGAAAATGTCATGAATGTATCCATAATATGCTGACAATCATTTAACTGTGAATATTCCAGATGCTGCAGTGTGTTAACAAAAAAAACCAAACACTCTATTTGGAGTAAAGTGTTAACCAGAATATGGACCATTTTGTGTGTTGGTGTCAGTTAAAGATGAAGTTTCAATAAAAGGTCCTCTGAGTGGCAGCTCACACCTCCTAATTTTGGTCACTTTACAGCACACACATGATTTAATGGAGGAACTGTTTAAACACACTCCTCTGCTGCGGTCTTCCCTCTGGAGCTGCTGCTGTTCACATCAGTGCTTTGCCTGAAATAAATCAGCCTCCTTCTTAAAGAGCAGGCATCTCTATCTGCATGTGCCTGTATGTAACGTTAAAAAACAAACAAAAAAAAACCAAAAACGCGGGTTTGTACCAGACAGGATCGTCCCCGCCTGGCACCCAGCAGAGCAGGACCTGTCCAACAAGCTTCCCCAAAGCCCCCGCCGTTGATCCAACAAAGCCCCTCTTATTCGGAGCGGCAGACAGAGGCCCACAGGGAGAAAACCTCAAAGACTTTAACAACACCTCAAACCCCAGCCTGCATGACGGCTTGTTTCTTTCATTACTGAGCTCAAACTGGGGCCCTGTGGGTGCTGGTGTGGGCATGCCCGTATTAAAGCGAAAATAAGCCTCTGCCCACACATTATCGCTCATATGGCACCGACACCCACAGGCACTATTACGTGGAATTTTCCAGTACCAGCATCTCATCACTCGGCGTAATGTGTTTCCATGTGTGGCGGCAATTAAACCACCCAAATACAGAAGCGGTAACAGAAGCTACACTGGCTCCTGTGTGCGCGGGGCCACCTCGTCTCCCAGTTTAATGAAAACAACAGATACCGTCCACACGCAACCAAAGTCATGATGATAAAATAAATACATTTTTTTATAGAGCACGTTACAGGAGGAGTAGCAGATGCCTTCTCCTTGATAACTAATGTTCATTTAAAAAAAACTTTCCGGGAAACACTTAAAGAGAGCTAATCTGGGACAGGTATCAAGGAAATTTACCTGTATGCAGGTTATTTGTTTTTCTTCTTTCAACTGAAATGTAAGTACATTTGAACATATTTAAACATATTCAGTTGGTCTTCCCTCTGCTCTTCTATCAGGACATCGCTTTACCAGATGTCAGCTGACTTGCCCGATAGAACAAACTACATTTAAAAAAAAAATCCGCACGAATACGACTGCCGCCTTCCGAGAAGGTTTTCCGGCAACTTTGAACAAGTTGTCATGAAAGAAACACCCACGGAACCACAACGCGACATCTCGAGCTTCCGCTTTCGTAATGGCGGCGTGATTCCGATAACCTCTCCGCCCACCCGATACCTCATGAGCAATGAGCCTCACCAATACTGAAAATGGACAACAATCTATCTTGGAGCTAACAGATGAAGCTGATGGCCCAGCAGCCTGCTCTCCAAAAGTGCACAGGCTCACTCGCTCTGCACGACATCCATCAAACTCTGAGCGTGTCATATGCCCCGGACACGCGATGCCGTGGTGTTTAATCATTGTGAAAGATGCTAAATAAGCTGAGTTAAAAACGGGCAGGTGCAAGAACAGTACAGGAATAACTGTGCTGAGCAGTCGCAGTCCAAATTGTAGTATTAGAGGGAGCTGAAGCCGGCAAAAGGGAAGCCGATGTGAGGACAGTAGGGTTAATAGTCCCGGACAGACAGGCCTGGCACTTGTATGTTAGAATAATACACTTGGCAGCTAGAATGGTGTCAACCGCTTAATTCCCCCTGGGAGTGAAGGACACAGTCTAATCTGTATTCAGTCCTGACATTGTCCACATCTGATATGGAACATTAGCCCCTAACTCTCTCTATAGACTAGCGTCCTTCGGTTCATATTACTTTATGTTAATAGAGGGGGGAAAAAACTCCACGTGCTGTCGTTTGTCATTGTTAGCGGGGGTGCTCCTGGAGTCTGCTTGAAAATGCATTTGTTGAGAAGAGAAGGTAAACCTGACTGCCCCAGGACCGGCTCCGTCGCTATTGATCTCTGAGCCGGGCGCCCCCCCCGCCCACCCCACGCCTCCCTTCCTCTTCTCGTCCTCCAGTCGTAACTCAACTACTACTACTTCCCCCTAAGATTTAGCTGCGATTCACAGAAGATGAGCTTTCGGAGCAGCCGCTTTTAGGTAACTCCAAAGCTTTGAAACTACGAGCAAATAAAGAAAAATAAGGCAAAAAAAAACTAAACTAAAGAGATCAAACAAAAGCATGATTCACTGCTCCTGATACGTCTGAAAGAATCACTTTTATACGTCATCACAAGTTTGCAAAGACAATTATTTAGAGAGGAAATGAAAAGCACAGCAACATGAATAAATATGTTGAGCAGTTGCTCCACGAGAGATGAACTACAGTTACGCTGCTGCTTAACAGACTGCAACTCGCCTCAGCTCATTTGAATAAAATAAAACGTCTGTGAAGCTGGCAGAGGGAATATTGTTTAAATCTGACAATATTCTCCGGCTTCTGTTGGAATTAATTCAGCTAATTGTCTTCAGCCCAATTAGAGTCTATTCCCCTCTGTAGTCTGGTGAAACAGTGCCGAGCTAATTGGATTAAATCTTTATCATTTCCTGGGAAACGCGGAGGGAAGGGGGGGAATATGAAGCTATGCTGCTGCCTTTTTTAATTAAATCTAACCTAATGACTGTGCAGTTATTAATGTCCGACTTCTCTGCGATGCCGTGCTGCACATACAGCTCCAAATTTGGTTGCTGGGATTTTTTTTCCACAGCCAGTTGAGTGAAACACAAAAGCCTCATCCACAGTGAGGCCTGCGCCAGATCACATCAGCGGACACACGGGTTATCTCGCATCTACTTTGCTTCCCATTGATCACCGGGAGCCACGACCAGGATGAGAGAGCCTCCCTGTAAACCTGTGTGTAAAATACAGTAACATGCACGTCCGCCTGTGCCTACGAGCCCTCCTCATCCTCTTAAATGTCAATAATAATGAATGGTTTTTACCTCAGGATACTTCTGAGCCTCTTAAACTCTGCTTTATTTACGTGTCAACTGGGGCTGGTTCTGTGGAGAAAGCAGACATCGCCAACAAATCACTAGACACAAAAAAGCGGTGGTGGGGGCATACGGGGGAAAGTGGCTGAAAATGATCAACGCTACATATCGATCAGTTTGTCAGAGGTTATATGATCTGTCAGGAAGGTCCTGCCTCTTCAGTTCGCTGCAGTGGACTTTCTGTTTTCCCCCAGAGTGACCTCTGACCTTATCTAGACTAATAAAGACAAGATCCATTTATGTTCACGCTAATTAAAAATGAACTTTCATCCCTTCTTGTGGATAAACTGCAAGTTAATATTTTAGATCCTTAGCGTAAAAGGAATCTTTGAGTAAGAACCGAGAGAGAAGGTACTTTTTTAAGACTTATTAGGGAAAATTTTTCTTCCCAATTTGGTGGAAATACCTCTGGATTTTACTAAATCTTGGATAAATGATAAAAGCTTATGCAGTGGAACAGTGAGTTTCTTTCCCACCATGGTGGCTGGTGCTTGCAAATATTCACAAATGCATGCAAGCTCTGAGTTATACTATAATTCCTAATTGTTTCAATCTTAATCTGTGCATTTGATACATTTCTGCAGGTGTACAGGCCCAGGACGGGTGTAGATGATTTATATGTACTCAGCACTGTCAATATGTACTGTGCTGGCATCCACTCAGTATACAACCATACGTGCAACAACCTTCTTAACACTCAGCATCTTTGCTTTAGATTGTAGAGCCACTGTATTGATTCAAGGATGACTCCACCCTCTCCACCGCCCCCGGTGGCGTGTCCAGTGCTGCCCTGCTCTGGGGATTCTTTCACCGCAGTCTCCGGGGGAGACAAGGAGGAGAGGCGCATCAAGAAAAGCAAACAGAACCCAGAGGCGGGCTGGGGTGATATACGGCCAACGGAGCGCTGCAGATCGCTGCTGCGAGGGTGGAGTGGACAGTAGGACGGGAGGGAGCATGGGAGGAAACCGTCTGCATGACTCATGAAAATATAATGAACAGCAGCCAAGTGCAAACATACATACATTTCTATTTGTGAAAGCCTGTTTGAAATATGTGCAACATGAATTATTGTCTACATTGTAAGCAGTTCATAGTTCAGATGGTGGATGATTTAAAATCTTTCCCATCCTCTGGAATGTCAGAGCAGGAGCACAGCCGCTCTATCATCACCATTTCAGCGACCTGGCGGAACAACAGTTGAACAGCAGACGGTCAAGTCAAAAACGCTACAAAGTCAGCAATTTAGACGCTACGCAGGGGGACACTCAAGTTTGGGGATGTAATTTTAGCAGGACGTGAGATATCCAAACAGTGTTATTTGACAGCCGTCTACACACACCTCAATGTTGAAAGTGAAGTCACCCGAGAATGAGAATGAGCTTCTAAGCGTCTGTTACAGGGGGAAATGCCATACTGGACAGGAAAATAGATGTTTGAGTCCGATGACACCGCAAAGGAGGAGGAAACACGATCAATGTGGACCATAAACAGAATACAATAAAATAATCCATGGTCATTAGCAACAGATGGGTGTTCTGTTGGAGGGCTTCACAGACGCAGTGCTCCGGGTCAGCTTCCACGGACCCAGGGTGGAAAATGTGTCCAAACACGTGGTTCTACTTAAATAATTTTAATCAGGTGAGCTCTTCAGCGTCAGAAGCGTGCGCCATGGGAATAAGCTGCGGTTCAGAGATGAATGAAAACATAGATGCTCGCACACGCCGCTTCTCCGGCACGCCAGTAACACAATCCCCAGCATGCATCTGTGAAAACCAAATCCTGGCATGTCAGACTCCCGACATCTGGCTCTGTGAAGGAAATTCGCAGCCCGCCTGCTCAGCTGTCATTTAACCTGTGAGCAATTCAGACGTGTTGAAATGTTTTCTTGGCCCGCTGTTTTAAATCCAACAACCGTCGTTAAAGTAATGGGAAAATAACCGTAGCAGCATTTATAGATATATGTTTCTATTTTCCGCTTCTCCATTTGTTTTACTTACATTTCTGACCTTGAATTCAGCAGATACCTTTTAAATTATTCAGCTAAGAAGGACAGAAGGAAGTAGACTGACACAAACCTCATCAGAGATGGCTGTCTGGCAGTCCTGCCTTTGGGCCCCACGGATTCACCCGGTGGAGCCGCCTGCCACGTCTCAGAGGTCGGGGGCTCATGTTTGTTGGCCACAAACCGCATAAAATTGGTCGCGCCCTAGCCACGGCTAAGGACCGCAGGCCAGTCGGGGTGCAAAAACAGAGTCACGATTGCGTTTCTCTCACCCACGACCACCCACACGCATAAACGCAATGACTCAATGAGCTCGCGTTCTCACACACTTGCGTTTTACGTCCAAATGAGGTCGCCTGAATAAAAACAAAATTGCCTTTCGATGACACTTGCAGTCGCGCTCATTTTCCTTTTGACATAATAGCACAAATGCAAAGGTGACCACGGTCTTCCTGTCAGTGTTTGGGGTGGGGAGGGTGGGGCCATCTTGCTTTTATCAAACCAGAACATGTGAATCAGTCCCACAACAAAGGTTACGGGTGATTATTCACCGACTATGGAGGGAACAGATGTGAGCAAGTGACAGTTTCCTGCAGCTCTGAGATGATCTAGAACACATTCATCTCTCCATTCACATTTAGCAGCCTTAAACGGGATAGATTTGAGAAGAATTCTTTATAAATACGATTTTATTTTTGCACATTTTAAATGCTGTACAGTATGTGCATTATAGACCTATCGTTATAAAACAAACTGTGTTGTAGTCACAGCTTTCCAGGCATGTCTTCATACACAGAGAGAGAAACTGGGGATGGAATGGAGGGAAAAAAAGAGGGAGGGAGAGAGGAGGCGAGGGGTGGCCCCAGAAATGCACCGCGATCAATTAGACTGGCTGTACAATAGCCGGAAATCTCATTGGGGTCATGGATTCCTTATCAGCAAGTGAATTTTCACATGCAAGATAATGCTATAATGATTAATGGAGCTGAATGAATAATTGTGGAGAAGAAGGGTGTTATTTTTACACCGTGGCAGCTCGTAGCACACGCAGTTAACCTAAAAAGAGAAGAGCACACTCGAGGGCACGTTTCCAAGTCCTCCCACATGTCGACAGATAAAGAGGGCCCTTTGGTACGATTATTTTGTCATTTATTATGTTGAAATATGCAATAATACAGTGAGGAATTTTCTGAATTAAAGGCAAATTGCACCAGTTACATTTTTAACATTGTGTAAACTTGTCAAGGTTTAAAGGAGGATTAAGTAGACGGTCGTTCAGCCTTCAGCTGCACACTCACACTAGCGGCAGCAAACATTTGTCGCCCTGCTCTTCTGCTAGCAGGTGCTGTGTTGGTAAAGTGGCACCACTGGATGTGCCACTCTCATTTCCTTGACAGGTTTATGATCGTTTATGCGTGCCAGATGCTTGTTTATGTGTATTCATGTTTGACAGCGTTAAACTCGCATAAGCCAGAGTCGCCGGCCCCCCACAGGGAACAGAACGTTTGTACCAGTAGCCTTTAAATGTCCCACACGTGGTAGGTGGACTCACTCGCGGCTATAAAACAAGGAAACACAAAATGTTATATGGATCGTATGGATCAACTAAATTAAAAGAACAGATGTGTGAAAACGCGAGTCATTGTGGAATCTCTTGAATGTTTTTCTTACCGGTCTCACCGTAGCCGTGATTAATCTTCTCTGTCTACTGAGACAGACAAGGTCAGAGCAGAGAAGCCAGCCAGTCCTGAAGCTCTGGAAGCCTCAATGCCACAAACCCCCTCTGGGAACTATCCCCCCCAAAAACTAGGTACAGCTCTCAAAAAGAGGAGCAGCAGGAAAAGAGGGCTACAGAGGACATAGAGAATGATTCATTTAGCATTTGTGTTTGTAGGATATCAAGTTGCTATTCTTATGAAGCATGCAGACGTCTGTCTTCATTAAAGTTTCCTGAGTCTTAAATCTTCTCGTTCCACCGCGGAGAAGCACGAGAGTAAACTAGTTAGATTTATGAAGGGAACGAACAGCTACTTACATCTTCAACCGTGCTGCATGTCTTCTGGACAGCAGAACGACTAACTCACCTTCCAGTCATGCAACCAGACCACCCTGGGAGGAGAGGGGGAAAAAGTTCCAGCAGGAGAGCCAGGCAGGCTCATCTCAGAATTATTGTTGCTGGCTGATGCACACTTTCAAGTATATAAAATGGTCTGAGGAAGGCCGAGCAGTGGAAAAGCAAAGGCCGCCGCAATAACCCCAGAAAAAGCTCAATGCTACACATGTGTTGAATGATTTTCCAGGTTTGAGGAGCACAGGACCCATGCGGGAAGGGAGCAGAGGCTGCTCACGTGCAGCCAAAACTGATGGACGCTAACTTCACATCAGCTCAGCTTGAGCCGACAGATGCCCGGTGTCAAAATCTTTTAGGATAAGTAAGAGCACTATGTATTTTACAGTATTTTGTAATGTCAATCTATGAAACGATCGAGGTGCACAGTCCCACAACAACCTGCCAAGTCCATCAACCTTGGAAAGGGGCCAAGATGAGTCTCATATACACATACACACATACACACACGCAGTTCTCACAACACAGACTCATAACACAAACACACCAACTTTAAATATCACAACTTGTTGATCAGTCGTTTTAATGGTTTTATGTAATATTATGATCCTGACGTAGCCTACTTCACCTGCCAGTGGTGACATTCCCTTTACGAAGTTGTTGCTTATGCAGTCATTATAGTAAAAATGTTCTTGCAGTAACGTTGTGATGTTACATCATCTATAACATGAACCTCAGCAGCTGCTACTTTGGGAGCAGTACGATTCTCATGCAACCAATGACCAGTTTGAAAGAGCAGTCTACAAATTTACTGTCTATGAATTAGAAAATTTGAAATTTTATATATTTTATAAGTTGCAGACTAAAACTTCTTACTGTAAAATCAGGCTAAATTAGTGCCCATATTAATTTATGTATCAGATATTCTTATAAAATGGATTTCTACAAAAACAATGGTTTCACTTTGTCATCACAAACACGTTTTTGCAAATCTTCTGCCCGTTAACCTGCTTCCATTTCTTTCTCTGTCCATTGTTCTGCATCTGCATTGATCACCAGCAGCACTGGGAGCAGCACAGTGGCACGGATAATGTGGCGGAACATGGCGCATTTTAATATGAACACAGTCATAAAAGGTGGCAGACTGGAAGAGTTTTATGGTTAATTTCCCCCCCCTTTTAATCACTGTTGCCGCGTCACTTCACATCAGAACAGCTTGGATGGTGTTCAGCTCAGTTTAAGAGGGTGGAATTTTTGTCGAAGGGGCAATGTCAAGTGTCTGGAAGTGTTGTTTGATTCTAAAGCATCATATATGCGAGGAAACCCAGGAATGGTCGACTTGGGACTTAATACAGAAGGATGAAAAGAGGAGCATGGAGTGGAAGAGAGCAGGTGGAGCAGGAGGTGGAGAGATGCTTTCAGCTGATTTATATCAAACAGTAATAAAGTGGGCATCTCCTCCTCCGCCTGTTTAATATGCGAATATGCAGAGCATCCCACATCTGACAGCTCCCCATTAATAAAAGCATGGCTGGGAGCGCAGGTAGCCATAGCTCATCTATATGAAAATACATGATGATGGTTTTACATCCAGTCATCTTTTACAATGGAGTGCATGCCAGAGCTGGGCTGATGCTGGCAAGTACACACAGTTGGAATTCCGCAGGTTCATGAGAAGTCTGCATTGCAGGTGAACGCCATCGCGTTACAACGCAGCGTCATGTATGGCAGAGGTGTCGGGGGG
>BJFM01000040.1:497797-510689 GCA_016586285.1 Arothron firmamentum
CTTGTTTAACAATCTATTTCAGTCCCATTTAATCCCTTTAACACACTATATTTCAAGGGTTGTGAATGTTCTGTACAAGATGTGCTGGGAGAAAAACCTTTAAGCCAGCCGAGGTGTCCTCTAGAAGCATAAAGACAGGCGGATCTGAGAAAACGGATTGTCTGTTTGACAGGAAAAAAAACTGTCATTCTTGGAGCCTTCCACAGCAAAAGTGACAGGTGGTCCAGCTGGCTGATGGGAGGGAAATGGGTCCATCAAAAATCTGAATCTGACCCGTTTATGTGACCAACAAACCATGTTTACACGCTTCAGGCAATTTACGGGATTACTGTCAGAGTTTGTCAGACGATGTTCTTTAATTTCATCAATCAGAGCACGATCGGGATTTTATGTGAACGGGTCACAGGAAGAACAATTTGTTTCAAGCAGAAGAACCCAATATTAATATGTTTTACCGAGCGCTCTGGCAAAACAAATGAGCTGCTACTGCAATAACAACGGTTGGGCCCAGGATGCTGGAAAAGCTCATCCGTGCACATCTGTGCCAGATATAAAGAGTGTTAAACCTCACTTTCTTCTCTTTCCAAGCCAGCACAGATCAAACGGTCCAATGAGACGTTCTGGATAGACCGGGGCCGTGCACACATCTGTAAAGCACAGCGTCACAGCGCCTGCCGCCTATAGATGGTGCTCTGCTTGAAATCTCAGGTTATTTTAAGTCTCCTTCTCACAAACAGAGAGGGACGCCCCCCTGGGAGACCATTGTAAACAAGTGGGTAAGATGCACCGAGTAAAAATCCCACTTTTTGTTTTATAGAGAAATACACTCCTTTCATCTGAGACAAACAAGCAGATAAAGCTGCGCCTACACGCACACACACCCTGTCTTAATTACCGCATTCATTTACAATGTTTAATCTGTACCAGGATACAACAAACAAACAAAAGGCAGAGAAGGATTTTCCTGTTGTTTTGTTTGTTTTTGTGGTGCAGCATTTAGCAGCAAAGTCTTTTCTGCAGAAAATTGGTCTGCACAACAATGTCCTGGTTTTGCCTCCCTCCATCAGCTCCACAAGATATTTCTGTCTTAATGATCTGGGGTGCATAGAATAAAAGAATTTATTAAGGATATCTGGGTTATGAACACATCGGTGAAATTAACGGAGCAAATAAAGTTGTTTTTTAAAAATATATATTTATACTACTTTGTTGTTATTTGGTTTTATGGGGATTTTAGGTCACATGAACTGATGCCCAACAACTGATCAAACATTTAAAATCCTGTCCTGGTCAGCAGCTCTTAAGAGGCTCAGGGAAATGTCACTGTTTCCTTCAAAGTAGGCTTTATTTCAGAAGTTTAAGTTAAAAAAACAACAACAAATACAGCCAGTTTTAAAGGGAGTGCTGTAATGCACCAGTTTCATATAGAAGGCTACATTTGTCCATTGACACACAGCTGAAGTGGCAGCTGCTGTTTCCAGCCAAAGAAACAAGCTGAAGATGATGTTCAAATGTTGTCGACAGAGCAAAAAAGTAAATCAGTAAAAGTAGTAATAACCTGTGCCGACATAGCAAACCCGACACCAGCACCAGTTGTTGTGAGTTCGGACAAACACCACTTTCTCTGCTGAGAAGTCCAGTATTATTATCTATTCATTAAAGATGGACTATAAAGAAATACATTTGGGATTATGGGTAGGGCATCACAACCTCGCCATCAACCGATCCCTGTCAGGTTCACTGATGCTCCTATCGTTAGACATGTCTACAGTATATTTAGATGTTTTCAGTCTAAAATCTAGTAAAAGAAAGCTTCATAGTTCAGTGCTTACATTTAAAAAAAAAGTAGTGTAACATGTGAGTCTCATGTGGTTGTAAAACAAGCTGCTGCTGTGGAAAAGGGCCTTTTTTTAGCTTTTGCTAACTGATGCTGATTTGCACGTCAGAAATAAAAGAACAAAGTTAAATTTGGTTCTTGCGTGCTTTTACAACCCAGGGCCGTGTGATGAAGGGTATTTTAGCTGCAGCCCTGACAGGGCCACGGACGCACAGGTTTGCTGTCTCCATCCTCCAGCTTTGATCAAAGTCCTGCCGGACAAGATGACAAGAAGCAGTGGCCTCCACATCTGGAGGGAAGTTCCCTTTACAAAGAGACAGGAAGAAGGAAAACAAAGCAGAGGCCACAAGGCATAAATGACCAAACATTTCAATCAAACTGGGGTAAACACGTCGCTTCTAAGTGAATACGAGATTGAATGCGAGAGGTCGATCAGGAAGATATAACCCACAGAGTGACACTTTAGTTGAAGCAATCGTTGGTTTTTGTCCTCTAAAGCGGATATACCAGGACATTGTCTTTAAATAGAAGGGCTAATGGGTCAAAAATTCAATGTCAAACAGTTCCTGACACGGTGTTTCCAACAGCAATAACACAAGGCTAACAGGCTGCGTGTCACCAGGTTCATGCCATCACAAAATGCTAAAATATACTCGGCACATCCCATAATATTTAGGGAGCTTAAAGGAAACACAAACCATCAGCATCTTTGTTTTCTAAAAAAAATATAACTTCACTGTAAAGTTGATAAAATTACCTCGTTTAAGTAATTGTGAATCGCATGGCAAACCCTCATGGTGGGGGGATTGAGAGGGTGTGCTCACACCTACGTGCACCATCACACGTCATTATCATAACTAGACAGTAAACAGGAGGTCGCTTGAGTCTCCAGCCTGTATTTACCAGCTATCAGAGACAACTCATTTTCTCCCACATTCTCCAAAGGTCTCAGCCTCAGTGGGCAGCACTTCCACACACTCCCCACATCTGAATGGTAATTAAATTATGCTCTTTTTTTGTCTCTGTTGAGGACTTTTGTGTTGAGGGCGAAGGAGAGGAGGAGTGACGCATCTAATCTAGTGTGGCCTCGTATCTAGAGGAAGACTTATGAAATGAGAGGAAGGGGGGATCTTTATCAGTGTGGAATTAGCGCGTCTTTGTGCATCATCCAGGAAGTGTTGTAGTGATTCCATCAGAGAGAGAGAAAGGGGGAGAGAGAGACTTCAAAAAAGGCCAGCACAGCCAGAGGACACCTTGGGAGGAAAGAGAAGACCACGGCGAGGAACAGGATGGAACCTTGCTGAAGCAGCACTCTGCCGAGGAAGATCGCTATCAGGGCCTGCACAATTACCTCCCAAATAAAGGTCATTTTCACATCACTCCACTTGGAGTTGAAGGGAAACGGGTTGTCGGTATTCCAAACGCAAATTGATAGTGAAATGAATTACTGTAAGTTTGCGCAGAAGAATTTCTCAGCAGAAGGAGCTCAGCTCAGGTGGGGGAGTAATAAATATCAGTGGCAGTCAGGTTTTCATACCGCTGCTGCGCTAGCCCCACGCTATAACCTTATCAGTAATTACAGGAACGCACAACATCCAAACCTAAAACATGAGCATGCCGTCGAAGCAGAGCCAGAGAGCAACAGCCCTCCGACATCACTAATTTAAGTACCCGCATTAACCTGATGCTGTCCAAAGTTAGCTGCCTCGCCCGACAGATTACTGAAGCAACTCCCGTGGTGGAGGAGTAATGGAGGACGAGCGCAGCCGTTCCACTCCTTTGGACCTGTGGAAAAGTAGAATTTTATTTATGGCAGTAATCGTACCTCACGGTTGGACCGAGAGCACCAAACATTTTATAGCTTGTCAGGAGGAGCTGGAGCTAATAACAGCTGAGGAGGCTCCTTCTCTGGAGTATTTCATGGGCCTCATGTTCGACTCTGGAGCCTTGAGTTTTCAGGGCAGAAACTTCCTTCTTATTCACTTCTCACCGCTGAAATGTGTTTTTACTCAAATTTTGAATCAGGTTAGAGGATTATTCTGCTGCTTTTATCATCTTCCTGCCTCTACTTCTCATCTCTCTCGCTGTCCATCCTTCTCTCACCTGTGTTTCTGTCCATTTCTCACTTGTATAAGGTGGGTGCCTCTGCAGCCGCAAAGAAAATATATAAAGAAAGATATACAGCATCTGGAGATGTGGATTTAAGAGGTTCTCACTGCAGAGCTTTTAAAAATGGTGCGTAGGTGGACACTCCTCGTCTTTTTTCAGATTTATTTTAGTCGAGAGCCACAAATCAACAGAATCTTAGAAGGTATTAAAATAAAGGAGAAGAGAGGGAATTATAAGAACCATTAAACTGCATAAATTCTGGAATCCGACTCGAACTAAGGCATTTTAAAAATCAATAGAAAGGAGGGGAAAAGTGCTGTCTGACTGCCAAATTCAGGGTTTTATTTCATTTCTAGGGAACTTTGATTAGCCTCAGTTTTTATTTGTAATGAGCTATCGTTATCAGGACTTCCTATAGAATCTCCGTAATGGATGAGCATTTACAGTCTAATAAAGATGATCCATCAAGGGGAGAGAGAGAGATGGTGAAGTGATTATACCGACTGGAAACCAATAATTATGGCTGAAGCATTTCTGGACCGATAATTTTAGCAAGTGAGGAAGAAACATTTTCCCTTCTCTTTAACCTGGAACAATTATTGTGGGAGCAGCCTTGGAGATGTAAAATGGGACGCAAGAGGGGAAAAGTTGTCTCTGCACGGCCCCACTGCAGCCAGCGCAGCCAGGCAGGAGAGATGGAACCAGCCTCCATTCAGCCGGGAAGCTCTGCAGACAAAGGCAGCACGTAAAGATATGCACACACGCCCGTGTGTGCACACACCAACTGCCAAACGCCATTTCCATATTGACTGTTGGATGAGAAAAGGAAAGGGAGGGCAAAAAAAAGAAAAAACCTCATAAATAAATGACAATGCACAGCTTGCCCTGAAAATAGAAGCATCATTTTGTGTTTGTATTATATTCAGGCGGGTAAAATTTAATCTCCCTTTTAATACTCTCGATTGTATAAACAGGAAGGAGGTTGCTGGAATATAAATATTAGGAATGTAACCTATAAAATCGATTTGGCAATGAAAAAAAAAAACATTATCTCTGGCCAGTTTATCATTTCTGGTGTATAACAATCAGTGAGGGCATTCTCCTTTTGTTTTACTTTATTAGAGAAGGTTGTTGCGAAATATGAAGTTTACAAAATTCTGAAAAAGTGTATAGAACATTGTTTTCAGAACATTAATTAAAATAACGAATAAAACTCACACTTTAATGAACTCCCGCTAGCCCACTTATAGCTTAAGATTAGCAGCTGTTGGTGTGACGGGGTTTAGCTTAGCCGTGGATGGAAATGGCAAATTTTTTTCTTCTTTTTCTTGATCTGGTGCTGACACGAGCGTCCCTCCAGAGGGCAAAGTTAAGAACTAGATCAGAGCCGCTGTTATATCACACTGTAAGAGTCTGAGCCGCAGAACCCAACCGTGTGCCAACAGGCTGATCACATGGGCTGGTAAACCAATTCTCTGTGGACGTGCACCGCAAGTATGAAAGTGTGTCTGCAGCCCCGATTATTTATTCATTTTGTTTGATTCGGGGCGGTGTTCCTCCCTCGGATTACTGCTTTTCCCGATCTGGCACGACGCCCTCTGTTTAAGATATCAAAGATTTGCGGCCTGTCGCTGCTGCGCATCGGCCCGTCTGGGGAGTTCCAACCAAACATGGAGGAGGAGGAGGAGGAGGAGGAGGAGCAGGAGCAGGAGCAGGAGCAGGAGCAGGAGCAGGAGCAGGAGCAGGAGCAGGAGCAGGAGCAGGAGGAGAAATGAAGATAAGGGCAGGAGGATGGAGACTGAAAAGATGCTGTGCGACGAGGCTCTTCTGTTGACTCAGAATGTGCTGAAGATGGTAATAACACGACAGAGAATAATGGTAACGGTGGTTTAAAACTGTTGAGGATGAAAATGCACCAGATTGATTTATCTTCCACCTTTGGAAGGTGGAATTATCTACAGATCAGATTTTGGAGTTTATTCGAGCAGCAGTCAGACACTCAGGAAACACCTTCATATGTACAGAAATGTTTGGATTGGCTGATCAAAGCAGCTTCTGTTCACGGAAAATGTTCCTCTTCAAATCCAACTGTGTCTGGTGCATAAAAGCAAGTCCATAAACAAACACCCAGCTACATACTTTAAGGTTTGAACGTTCCATTTTTCAAAACAGCACATGTTCTTATTGGGAAAACAGGAAAGAAGGATGGCTCGGCGTAACTGGAGGACACGTGGGGGTTATTACCACACCAAGTCTCTGATTTCCTGGCTAAATCTGGGGGGGAAAAAAGCTTGTTGCCTTCAGATGGATTAGCTGTCAGTGCATTAGGTATAAGTTAGACCGCATCTGGAGCCAGTGGAGACACAAGCTCGCTCCGCTGGAGGCGCTTTAACCATGGCCTCTCCAAAACCACAACGCCACTGCATCTGCCTGTTAAAAGCTTTGATGGAGGCATCCAGTCAAAGTCACAGCTTGAGCTCCAGCCGGCACCAAGTTGATGAAACACACCCTTAAAAAGGGACAGCCCTTCTCGCTGATGACGCATTAATTAGTCATTAATGTTCCTCAAATGTTTCTGTTGAGAGTAAGAGGGAGGACTTGTTGAAAGGGATTTGCGACGGAGCTTGAAGCTGCACGGGCTGGATGAAGAACCAAATATTGAGTGTAGGAGCTGCACTTGATCAATGGCCCCTATTGAGAGACCATGGATTTCGCATTATAACCACCCTTGTTCATTATTGGCTGAGTTAGCGTCTGCTCGCTAACGCCCCCTCTGTCCTTTCCTGTTGAGGAGTGGTGATCAATTTGGAGGAATGCATTCCCCTACTAGCACACACACACGCACACACACACACACACACACAGTATACCAAACATCACTCCAGAGGTCTATACACAAAATCACACTGCTTACATGAACAATAGTTCAATTAGTGATGTCTGATGTTATGAGATTGCTTTTCTTATGCTAATCTATACACTTAACTAAATGCTTTTTATGATGGGCCTTTTGCTTTCCCAAGTTAGCTCCCTATTTCATTATGTAGTCACGTGTAACTGGCAGTGAATGCCTCCTTAAATCATATTGATGGCAGGAGGGATAAAAGTGCCCGGCTGATGCTGAAAGGGAATTTCCGGGCTCGTTTTTTGGCGACTTGGCTTCAGTACTCAATCACAGCCTAACGGCCATGTTGAATTGTTGCTGCCTCACTTTTATATATTTATATTCTGTTTTATGTTTTTACATCCTTTGATAGCGTAACATTCAGTGTTCCACCTCTGCTTTAATAAAAGAGCTAAACTCTGGGAGATGGTCTGTGCTCGGTTTAGAGTTCCTACTTTGGGAGTTATTAACGTGTTACCGTTTCATTTTATCCTCCCTCCCTTCTCTCATCAAATTACGCTCACACATCAGGCTCCCCCTTCTCCTCCATATCATTTTTTGGGCCTTTTTTCTCCTCTTTCCTGGGGCGAGCCTTTAAAGTGGCCGATCTATCATTTCACTAATCAACACAATGGAATTGACTGGAGGTCGCCGGGCGACCCTGCCCACACAACGCATCGCCAAAGTGACTCAGAGCAAATGACTTGCACTTGCCAAACACTGAATCATCGCGTTTATTAAATATTCTAAAAAGGATGATCCAGTCAGGAGACGCAGACTTTCCCTCCTGTCTGGAGTCACTGAGCAGCAGCCGGGACTGAAAGCTTCCACATTCCTGTAAAGTTGATAATAGAACATTCAAGATAGAAAAGGAAAAAATGGCCAAATTTCACATGAGCTAAACCTAAAACCTAAAGTGTAGACTCATGAAAGCACTTCCTAAAGGTTGCAGCACAGAAGGAACCTCCTGGTTTGATAATCAGGCTGCAGCTCTGCGTCATGAGTCTCCCTAAAAAAAGGGTGATGAACTGACTCCTGATCCACTTGAAGGCCCGAGCGGCTTGAATTTCCAAAAGAAAACTAAATGGCTTTTTGAAAGGTTTTCATCCCTCCACATTTGGTGCTGCCATCCATCTTTGTCCATTTCCTTCTGGAGGACTTTACGATATCTAATTAGCCCATCATCATATTATCACTGAAATCATGATTAGGTTTAAAGGAGTGCAAAATTCATTGTTGAACTTGTTGGGGAGCCTCACACAAACAATTACTGACAGAACGGAGCCCATTTTAATTGATTAAAAGTGCAAAGATGTCATCTTTTCTCTGCTGTTTGGCAGCCTGGTCAGTAAATGCAGGCATGCACGGGCTCGGACAGCGCTGACGGCTCTGCAGAGCTGAAACACTCGACCCGTCTGCGTTCTCCCTCAGGTTTAATGGAGAAACCTCCCGACAGAGAGAGAGAGAGAGAAAGTTCCATTCGCTGGTTTCTGTTTATTTATGCATTTTGCATTGACCGTGAATGGATAATTTGCTCGGAAATAAAAGAATTCAAGGTCAGGCGGAGCCGGTGGAAGGTTTAGTGGCCCTAAAAATGGAATCAGGAGACTGAAATATATTATATAATATTTAACTATTTTCGTTAGGACTGTTGTTACAGTTTGTCCTCTCATGTGTTCTGCTTTTTTTTCATTTCAGTCATTTATTTTGCCACAGGTTTTGGCCCGCTAACTGCCCCCAGTGCCCCCTCAAATGAAATAAAAGCTCTGAGAGCATTTCTTCCACCTGCTGTCATCCTACATCCTTCAGCCTGTGAGGATCCAAACCCAAGAACACCAAAGTCACCAACATTCCAGCCAGAATATGATATGGACTCTGACTGCCCTTGCATTGATAACATATCTCAGGATTGTCTCCAGCAGCAGCAAGACAGAGGGAGTCCCTGAACTTCAGAAGACTCTGCTCATAGTTGTACACTCTCCCCATTTGTCTCCATTCTCACCTTTGACCTGCCAGCAAATGGTGATAAAAGCACCCTTCATTGCGTTCGACAATAAAAGCAATAAGCAGTTCTGGAGTCGAGCAGCACGGCAAACAAACATAAATAAAAGAGGACGCCGATCAATGGAAGCGGAAGCGCGCAGGAGCAGCACACAGGCGTCAGAGCTGCAGGGAAAACCTCAGCCAGTCAAACCAGAATGACACAGAAAACAGGTCCCCAAAATGTTGCTAGTAGAATAAATATTTTGTACTCGGTATGTAGTATAAGAACACACACACACACACACACACACACAATTTGATTTCATTCTGATCTGCTGGACGTATCAGAAACATGAGACAGGGAACGTAAGTGCCGTGCGCAGGAGCGTATATGTGACAGCGAGCTTTAAAGCTGGCTGTAAATCTCCACTCAACTCTGCGCCGGTTCATCTCTCATATTTTTGCAAAGCTTTTGTTGCCAACTGGGTGCCTTTACTGCTGAGACAGAAAATAAAAATGGTCCGGATTGACCTTCCTTTTCCATCACCTCCACTTCCCTCTGCTCCACACATCCATCCCATAACAGATTAGCTTAGAGGAAGACCCATTTCCTCCCCGAGGCTGCTAAAATATTAATCAAAACACAGAGGAGTGTGCTGCAGCTCCCAGGATGCGTGTCTTCTAATGGTAATACATGGGGAAGGCAGAGAGAGGAGTGCTGCCTGTAATAGCCTCACACAGGGGGAGGAGATGGGGAGGGCCAGAGGTGACAGGGCCTTTCACCGGGGACAAAAAACCCCAAGAGGAAGGAGAGGGGAACGGGACAGGAGGTGGGCCGAAGCCAGGAGGATAAAGGAGACGGCGCTGCTGCAGAGCACTTCAAAGGGATGATCAAAGACGTATCTCATCAATTCATCCAGGTATGAGGGATGAAGATAACCTTATGTACAGCTTTCACATGTGAATAACTGATGAGGAGCTACGCTTAAATAGCCGACTTAGTCTCTGTTTAGAGTTGCTGTCGACCGAGTTTAATGTGAGGCATTCCAGCACAAAAAATAAATGAATAAAATGTTGATGGAGGCTTAGCACCACGACAGCAGTGGAGTCAAACTGACAACTGTTCAGAACAAACAGCCCAAACAGCTTCACATTGATTGAGTGCAAAGCAACAATCCCCACAGGTGATCTTAAAGCACCCTGGGACATCTGCTCTGTTCTACCTGGTAATTAGGGAGATGTAGATCCCCTGAGTGACGCCGCACCGAGAGAGAGAGAGAGAAAGAGAGAGCGAGAGAGCGGGAGACAGCTATTTTGTGAAAGGTGACACAGATCAGTGACCTCTGTCTACCTGACCGTGTCAATAATGAGATGCAACTGGACGCTTCATTGTATGCAAATGAGTCTGCGTGTGACAGCCATGCTGAGGAGCCGCGCGTGCACGGAGACCAACTGTAAGAGTTTGAAGAGCAACAATCAAAAGCTAAAATGCATCTAGGATCCATGACAGTAAGCGTTTGGGATGGTGCACACTCCCTTCACCACTGGGTTCTGTGTCTCCATAAGATGGATGGGATGAGTGGGGTGGGGTGGGGGGGTTCTGTCCCAGTCACAGGCCTTTGTCTATTGTGTTGCTTTGCTTAATGTAAACCGATAAAGCTGGCTAACCTTGTGGGCCCAATCAATGCTTATTTAGAATACCATTGATTAACAGTTCTGATTATTGATTATGTCATCCTGCTCGAGATATGTCAATGGCTCTGATAAGAGGTAACTCTGGAGCCTGGAGACACAAACAAACACACACACACACACACAGAGGAGAGAAGAGAACTTTCCTTTGTGGTCAAAATGCTGTTGAGTTAAAAACCCCGTCTTGAAATACCTCCTACCGCGTCAGCCTCCCAGGCCTGTGTGTTACCGTCCCGTTCTCTCTCTCTTCTCTGCACAGCAGTGTTATTGCTCTCCTCTTTGGACAACAGATATTTGTTCGGCCTGTGTTGATGAAGGAGCCCGGACACTGCTGCGTGGTGGTTTTTGGGACGCGGGGACGGCCCCCTCGTCTTATTGTCCGGTCAGCAGTGCCAGGTTAGCCTTTTGTCAGCCAGCCAGTGTCGAGCTCTGCACTTTGCATACAGAGGGCCCTTCCGTAATGAGCCGCTACGTATGGGTATCATGTGAGATATCTGAGCTAGCGCTTACAGTTGCACGGGCCAAGGTCAAAGTCAGCACATCCCACCTCCGACTCCCCTACCCATCGCTAAGACCAGAGACCACGGCCGAGCTCACGTTCTACAAACCAACCTGGATCTCAATCACCTTTTTGCATTTCAAAATCACCTTTTTGCATTTCAAAAACTGACACCTGGGTCGGTGTGATTTACAGGCTAAATACGTCATCCACTGATCTGTTTGTGGACATATTTCTATAAAACAGTCGTGTCAGACATAACGTGGTTCCGCACTGGTTCTACTTCTCGCTGAGTCCCCACAGTTGCCCTCAAATCACACACTTGCTCAAATCACAAGTAGAATTTTAAAAAGAAAACAGATGAAAGCAGAAATCCAGAGGTCAGAGTGAGGCGCCACGTTTTTCGGCATCGACAATTCAAGGGTCAGTGGAAGACAATAGATTCCATGATGAATTACAAATCAATTCAGATTAAAATATTCATGTTTGTCATTACAGCACCGTATCAATGCCCCGCCGTCTGCCCCCACAAAGACAACGCCCCCTCCTGGACCACCACTTAGTCCCGCACAATGGACTGTATCGACAGACGCTCTTCCGTGGATCGCAGAACACCGGATGGACCCGCGCAGGTGAGGACAAGTCCCCAGTGCACTATTCAAAAGGAAACTTCAAGTGTGGGAATTTTGACGTAATCTGAGCTAAATGTGATAAACCGACGTCTCTGATGGGGGGGGGGGGGCAACAAACCGAGAAGAGAAATGAAGAGGAGGAGATGGATTTGTTGCCAGTTGTGATCTATGACCAATTGCCTGTCTATCTTCAGATTCACTGTTAATGGCTATCGGTAAAGATTTAAATCCTCTCTTTTGTGCATTCCTGAAAATCAATACATTGGCTTCCATTTGATTGAATGCTTATCCATTGTGTTGAAATGAGGCCAGATAACTTTTGTCTTTTTGATCAATGAGTGTGTTTTGTTTTTTTTTTCTACTAAAGTGTTTAAGCTTGTTTTATAAGTACACATTACATGTGCACAGATATTTTTAGAAATGTTTTCAAATAATGATGATGATGATGATGATGATAGGGCATGGACGGCAAATACTTGACCTGCAGAACTGAAACAGAACAGCTTTTAGATTGAGTTTTTAAAAAGTCCTTTTAATGTAGCTCTAATATAAAGTATGTTTAACAGGTTGAAACATTCATGGTATTTAGATTCCATCAGATATTGACACTTTTTTTTTTTAATGAAATTAAAACTAACCCCAAACTCAGGACAAACGACAGCAGCGGCGCCTCTGGATCATCCTGAACAAAGCCTGTGGTTGATGCAGCCTGCAGTTAAACAAGAATGCCCTCTGTTGGTGTGACCCTGTATGTGATCCATCCACAGAGGTGATCACAGCGAGCACGCCAGCGTGCATCTTTCAGCGCAATCAGCAGAGACGTCACACCGAAGTGCAATCACACCGCCCCTGGCCTCCACACAGCCACGGAAAGCTTCATTCATTCATTCATTCATTTAGATATGACAGACGCTCGCAATCAGGAGGAGGTTAATAAGGACACACACACACACACACACACACACATCAGTCAGGAGTAGAAATGAACCTCCAGCAGGTTAGAGCAAGATAGGGAGGAGTGGCTGGATAAGAGCATGTGTGTGTGCTGTCCATGCACCGGTGTGTGTGTGCGTGCGTGTGTTCTCATATTTACAGAGTAAAATCCAAAATGCTCATTCTGCCATTTTGCTGGGCCCCAGTTCAGCTTCGGGTTAGGGACTTAGTCAAGATGGTCAGAGCTATGGTCAGGAGCTGGGGAATGTCTGATGTCAGTGAAAGTCCCCATAAGGACAGAAATGTGTGTGTGGGGGGGGGGG
>BJFM01000040.1:510717-538088 GCA_016586285.1 Arothron firmamentum
GAGAGAGAGAGAGAGAGAAAGAGAGCGAGCGAGAGGACAGTTTACAGGATCAGTGAAGGAATTTTTGACAGAAATGCACGCTGAGCCTCCCCGTTGCTCTCTCTACTGAACCGGAACAGTGTTGCAGACAAACAGGGGCGCCCCGGAGAGGGCGGCGAGTTAAGTGAGCCGGCACAGAGGTTTAATACGACAGCTACACTCTCCCGACTGCAGCTTCAGGCTGTCCTGCGCTGTGTGTGTGTTGTGCTGGCATCACGACAGGCATTACGCACGTCAGGAATGTGCTTTCATGTCTGCCAAAGAAGCTTTGAATTGTGATTAACATGAGCAGTAATTATGTAAATTCCCATTTAAAAAAGAAACTGGACTGAGTGGACTCAGCAAAAGACAGAAAGATGAGGCAACCCTACGTTTGCGTATGTGTTTTCTGTTGTGATAAATTACAGCAAAAACCTCAAATTTTGAGTTAACCAAAAATTGTATTTTATGATTAATGTGACGTACAAAAGCCTTAACTGCTTCACTTTTATTCAACTTTTATATTTTGTTTTTGTTTTTTTTACACTTTTTTTGCTGAATCAGTTGCCGTGCTTTCACATTTTTGGCGAACAGAACATGTGTGTGTGTGTGCGTGTGTGTGCGTGTGTGTGTGTGTGTGTGTGTCTGTGTGTGTGTCTGTGTGTGTGTGTGTGTGTGTCTGTGTGTGTGTGTCTGTGTGTGTGTGCTCTGAAGCTGGGGCAGGGTCAACAACAAAGCAGGAGCAGATGAAGGAATGTTCCATTTATTTGATTATTATGTATTTTTCTGAAATGAAGCCATTTCTTACCTGAATGGCATTCCAGCCCCCTTTTCATTCCTATCAAAGCCGCTTCTTTGATCCAAAGGCCACTCGGCGCATTTGATCTCTTAACCGTCAGACAGACAGACTCTAAGTGACTCCTTGAAGGGCTGGAAAAGAAGGTTTTGTTTCCAGAACAAGGACAAGCTTCTTTCCCCGCTCCGGCTTTCACCAGCACAGAGACGCTTTAAAGAGCTCACGTGTGGCGGCGCGCCGAACGAAACAAATGGCTTCATTCAGACGATCTCACTTCCCTGAGAGTCTCAGGGGTGCGAACCGTAGAGAAGGGAAAACGGCCTTGAAGGACAGACGTGCTGTCAGCAGCGACACACGACTGCCGGATAAAACTGATTTCTACAGTTCCTCAGCACCGAACTCTGCACAATCCTGAGGTTCGCTCAAGGTTGAATAGTTCACGTGAGCACTGCAACGGCGACACGACAGTGAAAGAAAACCCTCCACGTGCACCATGCTGGAGCCTGGCCCGTGCGAAGAATGAGAGCACAATCGCTTGTGTGTTGGAGAGCGATGAAGAGGCCTCGGCAGAGCAGAGGGGAGCTAGCACACGGCGTTAGGACCCCTCCATGTTCAAGAGCCCCCGCCCTCCTTCCCTAGGATGAAGAAATAATTAACATATCATTTTGATAATTCTGTTTGTCTGCTGTGAGCAATATTAATCCATTTAATCAGTGTTCTGTGACTGGATCGGGGGGCTTTTTCACGCCTTTTATTTTGGCATGTTGAACGGTGCAAGCACGCGTGTTGAAGCGGGGCAGCCAGCTGTGAAAGCAGCTTAATTAGTGCTAATGACTTCAGATGGAAGATGTTTCCACTGTTTACCTCCATTAAGGACGCCGTATTTCTCTTATCATATCCGCCAACTGCCGCCTCTCGGTGCCAGGTGGGCCCCTGTTAGCACGAAGGCGTCCTGCAGGAGCGTTTTTGAACATTTAGATCTTGCTCTGGCAGCGTGCAACGGGATGGTGCATACACAGCATCAATCAGGGAAGAGAGCGAAGGAAATCGAGAGAGAATCTAACCATTTCATAGATATCTTCCGAGTTCCACAGACTTTAAGCTACAGTAGACCCACTGACTTCACTCGCCCAACTCAGCCTGCTGACGAACTCAGGCCTTTGAAAACAGGTTTTCTTCAGTGTTAGCGTAAAAAGCCTCACGGCTTGACGGGATCAACTGTGAAACGCACACGCTGTCAGACCAACTAACTCGGAAACAGACTCCGTGCACTGAGGAGACGTAACGTCTACAGACGCACACGCAGTTTGCACGGAGACCCCAACCTTGATTACGTGCACTGTCTGCATTTATTCATTTCACGCTAAATGTTGAAATGCCAAGTGCGTTAGATATCAAAGGAATCTGGCTTTAAATCCCATTCTACTAGACCAAGAAAAGCCCAGCAAAAGTCAGGATCATTTATTAATTGGGATTTCTGTGATTCTTTCCTTTTCCTCCTTTCAGTGTCTGCACCTTCACATTTTGCTCATGCCCTGTAACAAAATGCACCGCAAACGGATTTGATTTTCCTCGTTAGTCCACAGCCCAGCCAGGAGGTGAGCTTTAATAAGGATCAATGGCACTTTACCTGGGACGGGACCCACGCTCGTGCATGAAAATCACAACAGCAGCAAAGTATTCAATTAAAAAGTGAACCTGCAGTCCAACCGCGCTGGAAATTCAATTAAAGGATTTATGCAAAGGTGCACTTGCTTCTTTATACGTGTGTTTGTTTCTGTTTCTGTAATGAGCTTTTCATATCAAGAATCAATAAGTAATCTGGAGTGGGGCCATGGGGAGACGAGTAGGTTGCTTTCTCATATGCATTTTGGATATCACAATAAATAATGAAACAGTAAGCAGGACTTCTGACCACTCCACACCCTGGGCATGAATGCGAGGTCTTGTTGGCTTAATGCATATTTTGGATTTGAACTGCCATCATAATTATCACGTGCAAAACTATTCTGCAGCTACCAATAAAATGCTTGTTATTTATTGACTAGGAGACACTTGAAAGTCCAGCGATCATCAGTGAAGCCACTTACAGTACACCCCCTCCCAGCCATCCCAGCGAAGATGCTAAAAGCCTGGAGGCTGAGCAGAAGCCCAGCGTGTGCACGGCGAGGTGTGTGTTTTAGTCTAATGAAATGGGATCTCAATAGACAATAAACCTTGTAACAAGATTGAATGGGGACACCCATGTCAATATTAGCAAATGGGATTGCTAGCTTTTTGTATTCATGTGAACACACCCACCCTCTATCTTTCTCTCTTCCTCTCGCTCCCTCTCTCTCTCTCTCTCTCTCACACACACACACACACACACACACACACACACACACACCTGTGTGTTTTCAGAGCTTTTGTCCATCTGAGTCAAAAAACGTAGATAAAGAACACGTGGACATGCTGGCTGGCCACTTAACCGCATAAACCAAATCCCTTAAATGCCAACTAGCAGTGACTCTGCTTTGAAGCAACAATGACTACATAATGTTTTTTATCTATGTGTGAAAAAGATCAGGGTAAAGAATACATTTTTACATCTTTTAAATAAAAACCAATCAATGCAGTGTTCAGATGCAGCACTGGGAAAGGACACCGTTGAGTGCTTTATCCATCTTCCCATCAGCACTCTCTGTGAAGGAGAGAGAGTTGAGCCGTGAAGCAAAAAGACTAAAATTACCGACGTATGAAAAGTGAAACTGGACAGACCATTCACATCCTGTCCCGGCTATAAATAGCGGGCCAACGGTTAATGTAGAGGATCATAGCAGGAAGCAGACATTGCAGCCCATCGGAGCCCTGGATCATGGCAGATGTCACTCTATCTGCCAAACCAGTATCAGACCAGAGCCTCGATGGTTGCCGGAGCCCCCACCCCCCCCACCGTCGTCGGTCACGCTGTGTCATTCCCAGAGTAGGGACTGAGGTCCCGTTTCAGTGAACGATAAACGTGCAACACTATCCGTTTGTTTCTCATATTCACTCAGAGGCTGATGGTGACAGATGAGGCGCACAGCTGCCCAAAACTGTCTGACATTAAGGTCTGATTGGCTGATGTGATTCTAAATAAAATCAGCCATTTTCATCATCATCTGTTTCTGGTTCAGTAAACTGATGTATCAGTGGTGACGGCAGCTGTCGTTTGCCCAAACACAGTTAGCATGTTTGCTCCCACCGACGGCAGACAGCCAGCAGACACTCCCCTCACCTTTCCCTTTCTCCTAATGACCAATTAGGACTCCATTATTCCGGCCTGGCAGCTCATTTGCTCTGGAGGCGGCTAAGGGGGGGCCTGGTGAGTGGAACCTTTGCCCGGCACGTTCCACTCCAGCGATTACAGCGCCGCACAGCTGTCATGGTAATGCTGCCACCGTGTCTTCCTGCTCTACAAGTTGAAATTCCTTTTCCTCATTTTTCCCCACCACTTCCTGATTAAGGAAACACTCCTCCAGCTCGAGCTGCAGGTAAGTGAGAGGGGTGGGGAGGAGGTGATGGGGGATTCTAGTGCAGCCACTTGTCAGGCTGTTCATTAACTGCGTGTCCCTCTGGTGAACGGCTGAATCGGAACCCTTATTAACAGGGAACCTTCAAGAAGCTGTGGATGCCTGGCGTTCCCAGCGAGAGGGGGAAGCGAGACGCAGCGCAGCCCGTTTTAATGGAGCGGCGAGCGTGTGTTGCGGGTGGAGGATTGATGAAAGGGGGGAGCAGGGACAGAGTCACATTGAAAGCACTAAACAGCCTCTCAACCACATTGTGAAATTACCCCACTGATGCCCAAAGCTCAGAGGAACTTGTTAAAGCCACTGGCTCCGAATCCCCTTTACAGCTGCTGTCTTGACTGATATCACACCAGTGGGCCCTGGTCAAAAGTTCAGCACATGCATATGTAAAAAGGTAAGCAAATGCCAAAGGCAACAGCCAGACGAGAGCACCAGCCAAATGTTCCCCTGCTTGAGCGTACGACGAACATGTGTATATATGTGCGTAGCATTTAGTTTGCCTCTGTGGACATCACAACATTCATACATTCAACTTTATAGTGCAGACAGGAGCTCCCAGGACACCTTTGTGCATAGATAATCTTACTAATTGCCAACTCATTAACCCCGATTCTAAAAATTTGATTTTGTTCAAATATTTCAGCAATATTAAGTCCTTTATTTTCTGGTAGTTGCATTGCAAGAACATCTCGTGACCTGTACTCAACCTCTACCAGGAGTGTCCTGTAGTGGCCGCTGTTGAGCCAACATAAACTCTTCCAGTTCAGAATATGCTTAATATTTAGAAATTATCCACCTGATTTGTTTATTTTAATTTTCTCTGTCCATTCATGGCTCCTGCCGAAAGCAACATTTCAGCATCCATGGAAGGGGCCCCTCATCAATATTTACGTGAATAAAAATGCAACAGACCTTCTCCACAGGACAACAGTGTAAAGTCTGGAGAAAGATGCAAACGTTAGGCAGATTTACTGTTCCTCCATTAAGTTGCTAAATGCTATTTAGCATACTTTTTAAATAACCCTAATAGACAGGAAATGGTCAGATATCATGTGAGGCTGCCACAAATGAATTTACATATAAGAAATGCTGAACGGGAATACTTTAAAATTGGCCTAAAATGCAATTATGCAGCTTTTTTCATTAGGTGTGCTATGTGTACTTGCAACCAATGGACTTCTTGAATGCATTAAAGAATCGCACAATCACAGCTAGCAATTTAGTCAAGTGCGTGCAAAATAAATCAAATCTAGCTAATGTATATTTTGGCATTCTTTAGTTTCATTTTGCTATCCCATTTCCGATCTGCTGGCCTCGGCAGTCTCGGTAATCTTGGTGAATCCCGGGAGCACGTACAAGCAATTAAAACAATAGCATCTTTACGCCCCTGCAACCAATAAACAAGCTAATGTCACTGCTCTATAAAGACACTTGGCGTCTTGGGCAATGCCCCAGCTGGATTAGAGCACAACTTTGTGCTTTTAATACTCAGTCTATAAAGAAAGGAAGAAATGTGTGCATTTTATTAAACGGACTCAGAGGAAATAATATGAAATACACACAACGCGTCGTTAGGCTGTAAATTCGGAGATTTGCCAAGATATATTAAAAACTCAGTCTTCGTTGTTGATGTCCTGGGACAGCAGAAGTGGTATCAAAGGAAAATGCAACTTCCAAAAACTTCCCATGTTTAAATGAGCTCATCAGTTGCACCTGAAGCATTAGAGGTACAAGTGCTAATAGTCACTGTAGAGTATATAAATGTGTTTAAACGTACTGGGTATCACCTTTTCACAACTGTTAACTTACATTATTTAATTGGCCCTCTGTTGGTTTGTCACCATTTTAAGCCCCCGGGCCTGGATTCTACCAAAAATAGTGGATGAACTTTTGCGGTGCTGACTCTGCATTGGCATGGGAACCTCCAGCCCTGACTGGAGGAAACAAAACAGTGTTGAGATCCCACAGAGCCACAGGTGCCATCTGGATCCAGGCCTGAGAACTTCCCTGTGCTGAATGCATCACATGGCCAAAGGCAAAACAGTCCCTTTCATGAGTTCATCCTGTTTTTTCCCCTGTAAATTCCTGACGAGGAAAGAACAGCATCTAGGGACATGTGTGTTATGGACAGAGAGAGAAATAAAGACTGATTGTGGAGAGAGAGAGAGAGAGAGAGAGAGAGAGAGAGAGAGAGAGAGGGGGGGGAGAGACAGAGAGAGAGAGAGAGAGAGAGATGAAGTGTGTGGGTCCATCTCAGATTTCTAATATGGTGTTTTCATTTGCAGAGAGGTTTAACTGGGAACTCCTGGGAGCGTTCCATACCTCCAGTTTCCTCAACAGTCTGGCAGAGCATGGTTTCACCCTCACTCTGTTCTCTCTTTTCCTTTCAGATTATATTTTATTCTGCATTTCACCAAAGGTCTGGTGGGACCTTCCCTCACCCCAGCTAAATACCCCATGCAGCTGGGCAAACAGAGCCGCAGCCCAGTACCAGGGTCAGGATAAACTGGGGAAAAGAGGAGAATTAAAAAGAAATTAGAAATGAAGTAAGACGCAAGTCCACATATTTCTATCTTTGTGGGGACTTCCATAGAGATGTTACCCAGGTCCTTAGCCCTGAGCGGTTAAGGACACACGCTGCAGAGTCCAAGGCCGGGTTATGCAACCTTCTGTTTAAGCGAAGTAAAGCTCTGCCCAGCGGATCTCTGGGAAAAGAAGAGATGGAGACAAAGACAGTCAGGAAGACTGTGGCTTCTTTCTTCCGCAGGCATCTGACCCAGAGTCAGTGTTGTAGCTCCATATTTACGCTGAAGGAACCCCACGTCAATGAGAAATGTGTATGTTGAAAAGGACACATCACATGTTTTTGGCTTTATATTCAGGTCCATCTTGTGCCAACAGCAACATCTACGCCGGAAACACAGGTCTGCTTTAAAGAGGGAATTGTGAATCTGATCACTCTCCTGTGTTACACTCCCCTCACGCCATGTTTATTTAACCTTTTTTAACCTCACCCATGCCATACTCCTTGAATATAGTCTTAATGGACCCTTTCTATGTATCAATGATTCAATAATTTCATTCGTATTGTAGGAAAGAGGTATGAAGGTCCAAACTGAAGAGGGTTTCCTTTCCTTCTTTTATTAAGACAGAGAGCAACTATTTATAAAAGTAATCACTTTGCAATTAATTAACTACTTACTGCAGTTAATTAACTGCTGATACTGAGCATTTTCTCAGCATCTGCCAAGTTTAATGCATCATAGGTATCCTCTAATAAAATAATAGAACCCTGGTCCAGTGGTGCTATTCCTCCAGATTACCAGGGCCATCCCCACACAAGCAATGGTTCTTAATCACATCACCTCTTACGCTAGAATAATCGAGAGTAGTTTCTTGGCAAAGGTATCCGCAGCTGATTCCTCTGTGAGGCCCTTTCCATTCTGATTCAATCAATCTTTATTCCGCCCGCTGCCAAAATCAATCGCACCCCATCAGAGTTGCCTGGGTAAAATGTGGGAATTCAGCAAGTAATGCGGGGAATTCCATGCAGAGCTATATCTCCACACTCTGTGAGGGTTCCATTACTCAGAAACCAGCACAGGACCTCAGGACTTTAATGAATGATTAATTATTAATCAATTAATCACTGTGACCAATTTAAATGGTTCAAAATGTATGAGCCAATCGTTGCTTGGGCCACAGTTAAAACCAGTATATAATGTTGATAATGGGACAAGGAAGAGATGATTACATTGTGGTGATGTTCCATAATACTGGTTTGGGTGGACATCACAACATGGGGGGGGCATAAGCTGTTTGGTGGAGGTCTGCGCTCCCCAAGTGCTTTTCTAGTTATCGGTGTTAACACGGGAACACTGCCCAATATGGTAAACCCACGGAAAAACTTCCTGCACTGCTATGCATAGGAAAACATCCAGGATGCACATACATGGTGGATGAGGGTCCATTGGGTTGGTGTTAGCATAGGAACGTGAATGAAAGCAGACTAAATGTTGTTTGTGAGTTTGTGGTTTTGACTGGGATCTTCTGTAACATCAATGTTCTTTTGTAAAAGTGTTGGTTATTTACTTGACATCGTGCTCATTAGTCACTAATATGCCAAGAGTGATGAGTACTCCAGATTTTGAGCTGTGTCACACCAAAGACCCCAGTTTACTGAAGAAACCCCTAAAACAAAAGAGAACCCCAGTATTGATCCACCATGTAAAAATAAACACCAGACAAAATCTGATCTTCCTTTTCTGTTCAATTTAAACACACACACACACACACACACACACACACACACACACACACACACACACACACATGATTACTGCAGTTGGAACAGGTGTGCTCTCAACTAGCCCAAGATGAAATCAATGAAATGAAAGCTGACATAATTGTACCAAACATTTTGGTTTTAAATGCCAATCCATTAAAAATCATTTACAGACTTTTAACTCTTTAACTTTTTAACTCTTTACTTTAGCCTAGTTAACACAGACAGCCTTGGCTGAAACTACATTAAAATTCTTTTACTTTTCTTACTCTGCTTTAATTTTACCTTTTATATCTTTATTCTTATTCTTTTTTTGAAAATTAGCAATGTGTGAAGATGAAGTGACTGAAAAACTTTTGGATAATGAGCAGGTCAACAAATATAACAAGAATACCTATTAGTTGGACTAAAAGTATACATTATGATGATAATAGTTCCCTTAACACATTGTAGAATGTCCATGGATTGGAAACGGTCGTGCTGGTGTCTGGTCAGAGATTTTCCTCGAGCCCAGTTCCACAGTTCCAAGAAGATACTAGGAAAGAAATCCTCATAAAGGAAAGTAGAACCAAAACTATTTATTTATGGTCCATTTTACTGTCACAACTGATAAAAGAGCTCACATAGCAAATGTTCTAAAGCGTGACTCATTCCTCCAGTCCGGTGATTGACTCATCTGACAGGGTTCTTGAAACAACACTGCCAAATACAAACCGAAGAAGCTGAAACATATTAGAAAAGATCCAATCCAGTAATGAAGAATACAGTCGACAACCTCGTGGAACATCTGTAGACGCTGGAAAATATTGTTCCAACGGTGGCAAACTAATCTCAGGATGACAAAATAACGAAAGGAAAGAAAAAATCACTTCGTGTGCCTTGGATTTACGCTCTCGCATCTCTTAACTAGCATTAAACTGCAGTAGCACACAAAAAGAGCGATTTTTGTAAGGGTTTACACGAGAATTAAGTGAGTTGAGGTCCAACATTTAGTAATTAAGAGCTCACATCACAAGGCCAACCTCTCTCATTTAGCGTCCTGTGAAGCTGTCTCTTCCCAGGAGTGAAGACCTAACAAATGGCTTTAATAGGAGGACCTTCATAATGTGAACCCGTGGCCTTCAGGGATGCTCCACAACTCTGACCACAGAGCAAATATGAGTAATTTGTATACATGTCTGTTGGGAGCCAAAACGGCCACACAGGGAGAAATTAACTTCATGTAATGACTTAGGCAGGAGAAAAACATAAGATGCAGGAAGAAAATGCAGAGAGAGAGAGAGAGATTATGGCATCCATCTGGACGGTGGAGAGGCTGTGGGGTAGATCTACTCACATGGAAAATTAGGCATGAGGCAGGATGGGGGCTCCATTCCCCTCTAAAGACTTAAATATATGGTTGCTTTTGAAATGATCACGTGTCACATCCCGAGCCGAGACGTGCTGATCTACCACCCATTCTGGTGCAAATCGCCTGGGTGCGTGAGGAGTCCTCCAGCGCCAAAGTTTTTCATAACGCTCTTTTTTCATTTCACAAACATTTACCTCACCTGCGTGCAGGCATGCATGTGTTTGTGGGTAATGCACGCCGCGGGTGATAGATGAGATGCGGCGGGATTGAGAGCCGTGTCGACAGCTGCTGGCTGCCATTCACACCTGAGAGGACCCATGTCCTGATGAGAATTAATGTACTCTGACATCCTCCGGGACTCCGGCAGCCCCCAGAGGGCCTAATGAAGAAATACAACCTTGCCAAGAGAGAGGGGGCATATCAGAAGGCTCCCTCAGGCCCGAAAGGAAGAATATAAAGGGTATAAAAAGAGAGAGAGGAGGATTTGTCAGAATAAAGTTTTTTTTTTTCCCTTTCTGGTACACTAGGAGGCTCAGATGTTCATTAAGATGATCTCCCTCCTCTTAATTAAACATGTAAAACGTGCAGGAAACATATGCTGGATTCCTCACACCTGCTCATTAAAAACATAATAATCAATCATATTTTTTAAACTCTTGAGGATGTAGCAGGTGACTGAGGGTCACACAGGCTGACCTCCCGGACAGGAAGCACAGAAAAGGCTTTTAAAGGTCCTGCGAGGTCAGAGGGCCGACCTCCCTGGGTCACATGTGGGCCAGAAAAGGTCAGGTGTGGCAAAACGGAAAGGTCCTACGTTTGAAATTAAAATGGTCATTATGGAAAATCTGTTTGGGTCCCAAGTGATCCAAATTGCAATTAAAACAGTATGTCACAGTTGGGAAAATAGGACGGCCCGTTTCCTTATTTGTTTTTTTTTTATTCAACACTTTAATGCGAGCCCGCTCTTTTGTTGATTAGCCCACCTCAAACAAATATGTTAGCACACCTGTTCCCACTCCAGCAATCTCAGACCCGTCAGGTTCTCCTGCTCTGCTCTCCTTTACCTTTCAACGTCTTCCACCTGTGTCTAATTGGCTCCGCCCCCTCCACCTGTATTTAAACCCCGTCCCTCCTGGTGTTCTGACCACATGTTTGCCTTAACGTGTGTGTGTGCGTTGGTTGTGTGTGGCTGCTGATTTAAAGAGAGAAAAAACAAAGCCCAGGTCTTTTCTGGTGTTTGTGGTCATGCATAGAGGGGGTTGGTGTAAGCATGTGCACTGCCTGTAGATCCGTTACAGAGGTGGCTGTAGCCAGTGCAGCCGAGGTGCTCCCACAGGCTCTGAGTGTGCTGGGGCCTCTGCAGGACCAGAGCTTCCTGGATTCCTGATTGTATGTTGTTGACAAGCCTTTCACAAACCAGCAGGAAACGGTGGTGAGAGCTGCCGCAGACAGAATTCCAGGCGTGCGGCCACATGACGTCAGTGCAGTCAGCGTCTATCATTAGCACGTCCACAAGCTGTACCCGCAAGATGTTCTGTCCATTGTTTAACGCGTGTGCTGCAGCGGCTAACGTGAAGTTCACTTGGGCTTTTAAATAGCAGCCGCTCGGTAGCAGCGCGGCACACACTCGTCTCTGCCCTCTTAGAAAGCAGCCATTGCCAGGATCCCTGTCAGAATCTGACTCTGCCACTAATCCCTGAAAATTACAGTGTAAGGCCATCCATGGAAAGTCATGGTGGCCACTCGGATCATCCAGTTCACTCACGATGACACAGCCTTGAACACACACTTAATTTTTTTTTCTGCAAACATATGGAAATTATCTATAACTCCAAAATGAATACAGTTAGCCACAAAACACTCTTAAAATAAGATGTTTGTGATGGATTTTAAAAATAAATGTCTGCCCATAATGCTCCAATGTACTTTACTAACATTAGATTTAATCTGGAAGAGTCAAATATGTTTCACATCTTTAAGACAATCCATTATTCAAGAAACGGTACATTTTTTATAATACCTACCAAGATGGGGAGGTGCAAAAAATGGGTCCTTCGTGTCCAGTGTTTAGACAGAAAATGTGCTTTTTACTATTAAAGGTTCCTGCACATTTCTGTCAAAACAGTCTGCTGTCAAGCATGTATGCTGATGAGAAACACTCTTCTCCAGTCATCCTGGTGCAAATATGACTTGCAGCTGAGCAAACACACCCAGACAGAACAAGCTATACGTGTCGCAGGACTCCAGTTTCACACTCAGACGCCACACTGCACCGACGCGCTTACATTCTTCTGCATACCCTCTTTAATGATACAACCTTACACTCCACTTGACACTTTAAACAAACACAGATCTCTCCACCCCTCAAGAAATTGGGTCATTTTACTTAAAACAAACTTCATTGACAGTGCACTTAGCCCATGCTAGCTACGCTATTTAACAGAAACAGGCTAACCTGTATCCAGTTCATTCCACCACTGCTCATATCACAGAGCTTCAAGGCCCATGTCAAAGGGAAAAGGAGTGAAGCTAGTACTTAAAGAAGAAGAATTAATAAGTGGGGTTATTGTTTTGGGTTCATACTCGGAGCCAAAGTAGAAAATTAATGATTAATCTTGTGGAAATTTCCTCGGTGTGACTCTTCTTTCATCTGTGAAGACAACAGGGCAGCACTTTTGTTTGTCTTTCATTTAAAGAGAGTCAACTTATCATCATGAAGCCTTGGTCTTAATTGGCTCAGGTGCAGGTTTCTGGAAAAGGTAATGATCTTCTGGACGCCAGTGTGATTTGTTGCTTTTGCAGCTGCAGGTCAGGCGAACTCTGACTCCGTCTCTGGAAGACAATAGGGACGGCAGCAGAGCCTCACTCCCCCTCTCAGCATCAAACCCTCCACACCAGTCCAAATGGCCACCTACTACGTCCTGATCAATAATTGATTTTGGATGTTAAGCCTCACATTAATGGGAATGCATGGGAGCGTCTTTGCCAGAAAGACGGGACGAGGCTAAATGAACAGGATGGGTTCCAGCTATTCTCTGCAGAGCAGCGGGAAGCTGGAGTCCGTGCCACTTTAGTTGTTATATAAATTCAGCAGCGCTAGCTTTATCATCTTGAGAAAAAATTTTATCACTGTAGTTCTATAAAAGCCTGCTGTATCATTGCGCCGCTATTATTACCCCTGATGATGGCAATAATCCAGTTATACTTTAAACTCAGAGAGGGGGGACAGGCTCTGTGCCCACCGGTGTTCTCTGACTCTGAATAAGAATGTGTAGAGCGGCGCTTGTAAGAGCGGCTCTACGAGAGTTATGGCTTTAGCCGGCCTGTAGTTTATGTGCACTCTGGGTAAAATGCAGAGCACTTTGAGAGCATTTATCATAAAACACAGGCATGGGACCTGGAGGTAAAATGGCTGCTCTGCTCAGCCTCAGCGTCTGAGATTTGATATAAACTCACCAGATAAATAATGCATGGCTTCTCTCTTAAAAGATCTGAGTGGTTCTTTATTTCTCTTCCCTGACAATTACAATGCTCTGCCAGGTTTTATTTTCCTCCGTTAAGTTCGAGACAGTTCTGCACCTCCTTAATTGCAGATCGGAGCAGATTAGGTGTTAACTTTGGCAGAGACTTGACTCACTTTAGTCGTCAGATAAAGCCTAGACTAGGGACAGACAAATGTTTATTCGGTGCCGTTTTATTTAATATTTCATGCACCAGAAGGGAAACATTATGTTGCCTTTTAGGCCTCACTGATGTCTTCACACTCATAATACCACCAGCACTAAATCTGAGCTAAAGCTTCTTCCTCGAGGGAGCGAACAACAACAAATTTGCATCTTATGTAAAATAAAATCTGTCTTTAATGAGCAGTTTCTTAAAGATGCTACCTGTTCCTGTCACTTTAGTGCACCTCTGGACCGACGTGTCGGCCCAAACACACTTGCAGTCGTCGCACAGCATCACTATCGATGTCGGCAGCTCCAGCCACACTGGCGCCGTTTAGCAGGTGACAAATGGACTTTCTGAGATTCAAGCGGTCCAGAAGCCACATTCAGTGCTGATAAATGCGCTGATAACAGCGCTGATAAATGTGTCGGTCATCAGAAGTCTGCACATCTCCTCAGCAAGCACACATGCACATTCTATAATGTACTCGCTCAGAGGAGGAGCTAACCAAACATGCACTCACCCTTTGACCTTTAGCCACATTTGCATGTATTCTTATCTGCACTGGTTTCACTTAAACTTGGGGCTTATAAAAATTATATTTTAGGAATACTTCAAATATATCCAGCTTTTAATGGAGATAAACATGTACTTTTTCAAACAAGAAGTTTGTACTTTAATTTACGTATGACTAACAGCAGAATGCTGGTGTATTTTAAGTACTTGTGTGATTCTACTCAGTGTTTCTTAATAAAAGTGTCAATAGCGCCACCTTTCTATTCACTCAAAAATCTACCTTCAGTTGAAAAATGTGTTGAATTAGACTCAAACCACATGATGAGAGTGTTTGGCAACAACTGAGGAGTAATACCCAAAGATGTCATCAAATATTTAAAAATTCTGTATGAAAAGGTTGGAAAAATGAGAACGTACATTGTCGAAGACCCCTGCCAGAGAGAAGTAGACAAAACAAGATAAGGCTGTGAAAGTCTTTCCTCCATCACGTCATTCTGGTTCACTTCCAATAAAAAAAAACTAAAAAAAAAAAAAAAAACAAACACAAACACGATGAGAGAGAAACTATGATTTCTTTATTTGGCTGCACTCGCAGCACTTTATCTACCTCCCAGAGGCTGTGAAATCAGACAAGGACAGTGGCCAAAGAGGGAAATCTTCCCCCGAAGAAAATGATTCATGGGTTCCAGGCTAAGCAACTCATGAGTCAACAATGTACCATGAGCGTCTTCGGAGGTGTGTCGACTGGCTCTTGCATCAACGGGTAATAAATCTCCCAGCATTCCCAGGATGAAGACGGGCTCACAGGTGTCTCAATCCAAACACGGTGACTCAGCGGCCTGCAGGTCAGACTGGAACATGACGCGGTTTCTGCTCGGGTGCTCGTCCGGCTCCTGAGGAAAAGATGGAAATTCACACCATGATTTGATGGGCCTCCCTGTGCATGATGCTTCAGCTGGGCTGAGCAACTGCTACAGAGCCGTGCACATACAGGATACAGCTTCTGAATGTATCACGTTATTCTAAATATAATCCGTGCACTGGGCAGTATGTGGAGCCCATTGGTGAGGGCAGGGGGGATGCCATGGCCATTTTGGGCTTGATAAATAAAATGGACATTTATTCCATTTACACTCCTGCATCAAACAACCTCAAAATACTGTGTTTTTAAACTTCTGCTTATTAAATTGTAATAAGGCTTCGAGGCCACTGAACCAGGTTTATGGAATAGATTACCTGAAGCTATGATTACCAAACCTGTTAAATCTTTAAAAAGCACCTTGTTTCAATAAATTAAATGGTAATTACAGGTGAATGGTTGAACTTGCTGTGTTTATTACAATAAATGCTTCATATCGATAAAAGGTTTAATACAGTGCAGGTGTTTGGGTGACATTTGGCATCAAAAATCTAAAAGCATTAATATTTGGATAAAATTGCAGCCTTGTGTTTTATAAAATCCAGTATTTTGGTTTCAAACCAGTATAATCTCAGTAAATGCAGATACAATCACGTTAAATGCACCAACACAAACAAACCAAATGCCTAACATCAACATGGGGCTCTCCCCGTCCCACCAGTGTGAAGAGACATCTAGCAACCACAACCTGGTTAATGGTAATAAAAGTGTTATTAGTGGATCCGGACAGCTTTAATGTGGTGACTTGATGCTAAAGGTCCCTCACCTCTCCATAAGGCTTGAGGGAACGCTCCTGCCTGATCAAAAGTTCTTGCCTCCTGATAGGTCGCAAAGAAACCCTGAATAATCGAGGTCAGAGTGTCACTAATAATTATTGATACTGTGAAACTTGAGGAGGAGGAACTGAAGCCATCTTTCTTCCAGAGCATTTTTATGATGCAATAACAAACGATATAAAACACAAACACACACACACACACACACACACACACACACACACACACACACACACACAATCATAAAGAGAAACAAGTATGAGTACTGAAAGGCCAGAGGTAATAGAGATTAAATGATTTTTTTTGCTGTTGGGCTTCTCCAAAGCCATCTTTGTTGTCATTCAGTCTGATGACATTTGGGTCTCAGTTCACACAGAGTTCAAAGGGAGCATCAGGGATTAGTCACCGCGTCAGCGTCTGCGAGGAGGCCCGAGAGCAGCAGCCACGGAGGAACCCCTTCAATTAGAGTGATTTATGAAAGAGCCGACTGGGGTTATTACACGTGGATTAAAAGCAGGCAATCTGGGCTCCGCGCGGAGGCTCGTTTACATGTTGATTGCATGACGAAGAATCGGAGTGCTCATAAATATCTCACAGCCAACCTAAGCCTGACCGTCATCCATCTGCAGTGACCGGCCCTTCATCACGACGGACTTTTTCTGACGTTTCTCAGCATGATCTCCATTATATTTCAAAAATGATCATTCTGTTCATGCGCTGCATTCCCCTGAGGATCGCTCCTGAGCACCACTGACTGAACCTTGGGACTGAGGCACTGATAATGTTATCTTTGAATATATCTCTGCTGTCTGAGAACCATTTACATTTGAAACAATTATGCAGCCTTCATTAAGCACTTCAACTGCTGAAATGTGAAATGTATTTCCAGCATGGTTAAAGACATGAATATAGCATTTTTCCTCTAAAACGTGGGTTGGAGTGCTTAATGACAACCAGGCTATTTCAAAAGGCAGAAATGGGTGGAATATAATGGCCCCCCTGATCATTTTATTACATTTTAACATTTTACCTGGATGTGGGCTAGTAACGACAATTGTAAATGGTGTTCATGCATTTCTGTTGCACATCTGCTCCATCATTTTAGTGCAATGCTCTAATCTGCAGCTCCAGAATGAAAACATCTCCTAGCCAATGGTGACTGCGGTGCCGATGGCTTTACTCTCCTCTACATTTGTAGGAGTCGACGTTCCATATCCTCAGAAATAACAGAAATCCAATCTGACAGCTTTCGCTGAAGCCGTCGTTCACAGGCGTGGAATCTGTCTTGTTCTCTTACGATGGAACATCGGTTCATTTCCTGCCAGCACGTCTGAGCCGCCCAATTTTACGCTAGTCCAGGTAATTTTACATCGCCGGGACCGCTCTGATTTCCATATGTATTATTTACAGAGAAAACGGGGCGGGGTGGTAAGGAGGCAGGGCAGGTCCATCAAAACACTCCTTGCCCCAGGTAATTATCCAGGAGTCAGAGTCGAGCCCTGTTGATGAAATGTGCTCATGTTTATGCACATGAAGGGGATTACACATTCAAACGGTCCCACCACTATTTCACTTCAGTGCTGTGTAATTATAAACGGATTAGAATGCATTGAAAATTCTCACCCCTTTCTTTTTTTATATATATATCCTATTCGCAACAACACTGCCTTCATGAATGTGCTTAGCTTATCTTTCCTGGAAATAAAATAACAATAATATTAAAAAAATAATATTACTAATTAAAAACCAAACAAAATAAACAAGCTGCTTTCCAGCATAGGAAAAAAAAATCATTTCAAATTCGACTCCATGAAGCTTCTCAGTGTTAAAGTCATAATGGGCTGCAGGCAATGAGAGGAAAGACATAGCGAATTAATTAGTCTGGCAAATAGAGAGCCACCCTGGACTGACCCCTGGGTGGTTTTATCCCTCTGCTTCTCCCTCTCTCCTTCTTCCTGCCACACAATGAACAGTGTCCCTAATTAAGAAATACCAGTTCAGACTGTGTCCTTTGTAACGGCTTCAGAGAAATCTTTGAATAAAAACTGGAAACATATCACATTAAACAGTGGTTTAAAAAAAAAAAGACAGAATTGGCTGCCTGAAGACTGAAGTTATCATTATTCTGCTTTTGTTGTTCGGGGCTCTTGTGCAGCAGCAGATCTAAACGACACTGAGCTCGTTTTCCATCAAAGGATGTGTAACTTTCTTTCACAAACATACATGGAGGTACACAAACACATATTGGCATCTGCGCTGCAGCAGAGCGCGAATAAAGACCAGCGATCCATCTGGTGCTTCCACGTCTATGTAGAGTTCAAAGGTGATGCTGCCTCCGATTGAAGACAGGATACATTTGCAAACACACACTGTATCTTTTTGTTGGTTGCATTTTTTAGTTTTAGACATTTCTGTATCACAACGCTGAGGTGGACGTTGTTCCACGTCCCCACAATCACACCTCCAAATTACTCCAAATTCCAAACAGGTGAATTTTACCGTTTGGCACCATGTGTATTAGCTCAGAGCACCGCCTATTGCGCTTCTTTCCCTGCCCATGGAGCTGCAGCGCCTGCAGATGGGCAATATTAGAGCCAAGGGAGCCCTCCGACACGACAGCGGGGTGGAGGGTGAGAGATCAGGCCTTTGCCGTCGCTACAATAAGGAAGAGTCACACCCAAGACAGAAACAATAACTGCACCTCCTCGACAACGGTGCCCCCCGTGCACCCAAATGCAGAAAAATGACAGGCAGTAACGTTGCCCGCCGCATTACTTTTGAGTTACAGAGATGATTTGCAATTCAAAGAGTGCGAGGAGTGCTGACCACAACACTAACGCCTCCACGGGCCCGCTGAGACAAATAAGACCCGGGGCAATTTGCGGCTCCTTTAGTGGGAAAATGCACTTTTAGGCCAAGTCATGTAAAATAAAAATGTGATAAAAACCAAAACTAATGAGGCCAAATTTTGTTTTCGTGGGGGGAGGGGGCTGGGTGAAAACTTGTCAAGGCTACCCTTCCTTAACATAACTCGGAGAAAGCGACCTTGAGAGCACTGCTTACACGGTTCACTTGTAAATGAACGCTTTGCATATCTGCTTAACTGTTGAAATTGTCAGGGACACATCACTTGTTCAAGATGTTTGGATTTTTGTTTGTTTGTTTTTTCAACTGACAAAAGGAATTTGATTTTAACGTGCGGGGTGGATGAGCATGGAATCACTTGTTCAGTTTCCTCCCGTGGACCAAAAAAGATGATTTAGGTTGATTGGAGACTCTGGATCGTCGCTAAAGCAGCATTAAACCTAAGCTGCTGAGTGAAACTATAACTTGCAATGATGAATAGACAGTCAGACATAGACAGACAAAAAAGTTGTACTTTATAAAGCCCAGAGTGGTCTAAAAATACGACTTTGTGTCCCAAATCCAACTACAGGACTGAACCAAACAGTGGAAAAGGCATAACTCCGAAAACAAGATTTTTTATTTGAAAAGTTCTTCAGCCACAACTGTCACAACCTGAATCACTCTTACATGAACTATTAATCATCGCGTGTAACTTCTGTGCTGCCATATGGAGGAGCAGCATGTAAGGAGCAGCAAACTTGCTGATCATCCGTTAGTGGGTCCAATTAATCCTGCCGGCTCCATATTCGGTGCTTTATCCACAGCCAGAGACGGACATAAACGACGTAATTGTTAGGCAGACTGTCCGGTCGGGGTTTGAGCACAGGGGCGGAGAAGCTCTGAGTCATTTGTTTTTAGCATGGAAGGAAAAACACTACAGCTGGTGATGGTGTGTGTGTGTGTGTGTGTGTGTGTGTGTGGGCGCGCGGGCGCGTGTGTGTGTGTGTGTTTCAGTGACTGCTGCTGCTGCTGTTCTGACGTGTTAGATAACACTGCAAAGTATATCAGAGACAAATCATAGTTGACCATGCCAAGCTCGTCCTTCATGGCATCAACATTGACTGAACATCCTAAAAGTTCATGATTTATGACTTAAGGTCGCCTGACTAAGCATCATCGTTCAATGAGGGGCGTGTGGAGTTTTTACAGATTTTGTTGCCGTTCTTTCATTGTCTGGAATTATTCTGCATTTTCTTTTAATCCTCCTCAGCTTTGTTGTTTACTCAGCTACTCAGTTCTTTTAACCAACCTTACATCTTCTCGCATGATTAAATAATAGTTATTAGTAAGAATTATTCATGCAAGATGCTTAATGAAGGAAAATCATATGCTCATGTTTATCGTGGTTGAATTTGCTTGACAGTTGACCAGAAATTGTCTAAAAGCGTAAAAATAAGCAACATGAGCGCACCACTGAGCTGTAAATAATTCTGAAAGGAGGTAGAGCCTTCAGCAAGTCAGCATCTCATTAATATAGTCTGTCACAAAGTGTTGAGAGCGCAGCTCCTGCAGAGCTCTTCCTGTTCCTCTTTCCACAGAGCAGCTGATAGTAGCCTTGCTGCTGGACTATTGTTCTCCTGCAGCTTCCTCTCCCTGTCCTGGTGTTTGGGCCCTTCTCCTGGTGTGCGGGCCCCTCTCCTGGTGTGCAGGCCCCTCTCCTGGTGGTGCATCAGCTGGAACAACGTCAACCTGCGTATTTGTAACTGCCTTGAATATCAGTGTAGTTGTCCTCATGGTGACTTTTTCAGTTGTGATCATCTCGCCTCTCTTGTCCAAGTTGAATGATCTGGTCCAAACCCCATCGTGGTGTCGACGCTACGTCCCGCTGTAGAGCCTAGTGTGAAGGTTATTCCACTTCAGAACTGGAATACATTAAGGTTTCGTTACAGTGGGAAGTTTCTCATCAGGCTGCACTGGTTCCCCAACACCTGAGACGGGCTTTATTGAGCCAGGAATCATCTGGTTCAGTATGGCCCCAGTGTTTGCATATCTGAGGTAGGAGAGGTGGCATTAAGGGCCTTGCCTGAAGCTCCAGACTGGATTTACCATACTGGTGACCGGGTCAGCGAAGCCTGAATTTTCCCAGTAGATAAGTACATCTTGTTAAAATATTTCATTTGAATACATTTAAAGAGGAGAATAAAACAATGGCAATATAAGTATACATTTAGTGTTTGCATTCATAACAAGTGATCCACAGAACGCCTTTGGACCCACTGGGAAGGCATTTTGTGTCCTCCATTCACAAGCCAGAAAGCCCTCCAGGCCTTTCCGTCTGTAGCTCCCATATGCTGTGAGCAGCCTCGACAAAACCGTAAAAACAAACTGCTGCTAAGAACCAAAATCTATGTCAAATAACCGTCATCTTTACCAAATCCAATTCACAGGATAATCCATGTCCTGCTAGCAGCTCTTGTAAACGTATTGCACGATACGGGAATCGGTATGATTGCATAATATAAGACAATAACAAATCTGGTTAAAGCTAACAGAACAGACAGAGAGCCCCTTCAAGGTTTCAACCTCCTCTTATTTTCTTTCTCCGAATCAAATCCTGTCAGACAATAAACATCATAAATGTGTCTAACGGGATTAAGGCCAGGGAAAATATGCTGTTGAGGTGAGAGATGGATACAAGAGGAGAGTGAAAGCCCAATAAATAATATGCAACTAGCCAGAAAGCGCACTTCTCCAACGTGTGGATCAGAGCTAATTCCTCTTGGCCTCCGTCTGAGTCCTGGGCTGTAGCTTTAAGCAACTCTACGTTTATTTAGCTGCTCTCTGAAACATTCCACAAGTCTGAACTTAGCCCAACAATAGGTGATCAAGGGACCGCTGGCCTCCGTTTTCAATCTGTGTCCATCAAATGGTTTTATAAGTTAACATTTCTGTATTCCTTTAACCAACCAAGCATGTTCTTTTTTTTAATTGTTTCCATTTCACATTGGTGCATATTTGCTTTGGCCTGAAAAACCTGCTTTTCCCCACAAAGACACAAGAGTCAGTGGAGGGATGGAGATCTGCTGACAGCCATGAACATGGGCCAGCCATCATGTATGCACAGAGTGCCATGAAAAAGGAAAGAATCCAGTATTTAAGATTAAAAATGGAAAGCACATTCCCTCTGATTTCTAAATAAATAAATAAATAATTTAAAAAACTGCATTGAGATAAGAGGTCATGTGTCTTCTTGGGACCACCTACCCAGCAGGAAAAGGTCATGTACCTGGAAACAGTCTGGGTCGCAAAGACAAACAAACGGTTGTGTGAATATGGTTGCTAAGGACCAACCACACCAGAGTGGTTTGGATGTGGAGCGCTGCAAGCTGGGAAAGCATGGATGGACTACACACGCACACAGGAGTGAGAACTTATTAGCATAATCTTAGATCAGACGTGTTGATGTTGGACAACACACACTGTAATTATGACAAACTGTAGATTTCCATATAGTAACATCTAGTAAGGATCATTTTAATGGAGTATCTAGAGGAGAAAGCTTACTTGTCGTCATTTATACGGCTGAAAAGATGATTTCTTCCGACATTCTGCATCATAGTGGTTGTGAGAATGTTTAAAATATGATGATGGAGGTGTGAGTGCTGTGGGGATCTTTGGAGCTGTACTCTTGTTTGCAGGTATAGTTGAGTCTGTGTCCTTGCAGCAATCGTCTGAAAAATGACACGCAGCCGCTGGATAATTGATATTCCCAAAACGAGATCTGCAGGACACCAGATTGGAAGAACCATTAAAATGATGCAGAAAGCATTGCCTTTCAATTTTTGGACAGCACAGAAACATCCTCCCAGTTGTTGTTTGTAGTGTAACTCGCGTTATGTTCCACAACGCCCTCTGTCAAGGCAAACACCTCCCACTGTGACACATTAATTATAACTTCCTGTATGCGGCCTATCCCAAGCCATGAATACGTAATGGCCAAGAATGAGTCATATTCACAGAGTAGACACCCAGCAGCGTGTAAATACAACCTATCCATCACATGCCGACCAGAGAAAAATTATTGAAGGCCTACAGAGGCAGGGCGGAGCCTGGGCCCGGCCGGGGGTGGAAATGATTGGAGACTTTGTTTAAAAAGAGGATAAAAATTAAGTTTCTGACCTAGTAACTGACCAGACTCAAAGATCATATCATTTTTGACTTTGTGTTATTTAGGCTCAAATAGTTTAATTTGGGTGTAACTTTTTTTTTTTTTTTTCAGTCCTCAAAGGCATCTCTGTCCTTTCCAACGGTGAACAATGCAGCAGAAACTGGCAGGTCATCCATTTCTGTTCTCCCAGTGGGTGGTTGCGGCTACAGGTTGACTAATGGTCCTGCTGGAACGCCACAGATTTCTGAGTAATGACACGGTTTAACAACAAAGCTAACTCTAAAGACAACTAATTTGAGCCCTGCTTTTTTGTATTCAGTATAGCCCCCTTTTTTTTTTTTAACTACTTGGAAGAAATGTGTGTTTGACCTAAAAATAATTTTATTTTAAACCTGATAACATCACATAGCCAGTGGGTCTAAAACAATAAAAGAATCAAAAATGTGAACATTTTACGACATGGGGGGGGGCATCTTACATTATAAATGCTTCAAAGCCTAACTGTCCTTCTGGTTTCAAAGCAACCGCAAACACGGGCGGCTACATCCAGGAAGCGTCGCCGACCCCTCCCACTCGCCCCCCTAGCCGCGCTTCCACTCCTGTTATTGCTCCTTCTGCTCCCCGTGTCTGTTAAGTCAGCATGACATTTTATGATGCCTGGATATTAAAAAGCAGTTTCTATTATGTGCGCCAGAGAAGTGGAAACGGCAATGCTCATGCTCAGTAATTAGGGGAAGCAGGCAAGGGGATATTTATGAATGCAGGGCAAGGCTAGTGGGAGACGGCAGGAATCGGTGTGTAATGTCCTGCTGTCAGTAACAGTTTCTCTAACTCAAAGGGGGCCAATTTTGTCATTACACTTAGATTTCCTGTGAAGGACCGACTTATATGAGGACCTGAGGTTCAACTTTATAAAAACGCAAACATCCTATATGTTTAACCTCTCAGATGTCTGGGTCATAATTCTTGTTTTGCCTTTTACTTCATGAACATGTTAAGTAAGTTTGCATAGGTATGCTTAAATTAAAAGAAAAAACGGAGTTCCTTTGTGCACAGAAGAAACAATCTTTCGGTTTGCGTCGGCTATGTATCAGCGGAGTCGCGGTTTTGCTCCCGCGCAGCTGTGCAGCATCTTACCTTCTCTGATCAAAAACATTTCCACGTAGACGGCTGTTCCTGGGCCCCCAGCTCAATAACAGGCCGCGGGTGTGAGTGGAGGTGGTTTAGACACCTCGGGACCTTAAGGACCACGCTGGGCTCTCCCTGGAACCACATAACAGCACAGGTCACATACCAGTTTGTTGCATTTCGTTTTCTTCACAGCTCAGGGACAAAATGAAGCCTTAACCTTGTAATCTGGCCAATGTGTCCCCCGATAGCACTTCTGGATTTAGAGCTGGGAAATTACACTCCGGGCCAAAGAGGTGAGAGGAGAGGGTTTGTGATTTCAAGAGGGGCCGATGAGAGACGGCAGTTTGGATGGCAGAATCACGGGGCCAACACAAACTTTTCAGTTTTCACGACCGTTTCACAACAGGACGTACCTTAAGGCATCAACAATCAAGGCAAGCGGTTTTATGTTCAAATAAAGAAAAAAAAAAGTGTTTATTTTACTACACTTTTATCTTCGACAGCTACAGTTTCGGATGCTGGGAGGAATCTAATATGACAGCAGTCTCTCTGCCACCTGTCACTGTGCAGCTTTAGGGAAAACATTCTTCTCCCCAGAGCAACTTCGGACCCTCCAGCCCACTCCGTCTCCACAATCCTTCCTCTGTTCCTGACTCGGGGTGGGTCCCGCTCCTTCCAACCGCATTACTGTGAAAACAACCCAGCCTCAAACACACTCTCTCTCTGGCTTACCGACATGTAAATACACACACACACACACACACACACACACACACACACACACACACACACACACACACACACACTCTACCATACCCACTCCTCACCTCCGCGCCCTCCACCGTGCAGCGGGACCTTTGGGAAACCTAACCCCAGTCCTGCCACTTACCATTACACTCCTTCATGTCTGCTTCATTGAAAACATATGGATGTGTGTTTGTGCGCTTCACACGTAGATGCCTTAAAACGTGCACGGCAAGGTTATTCTACCGTAGGCCTGGCTGTGACCGTGCATAAACACGGACAATGTTGGCACTGGCACCAAACGCACTTCCTGCCATTTTCATGGCCTAGCGCACAATCTTGATCTTTCCCCACCACTAGGAGTATTTAAATCAGCAAACAGTCCGTGAAAAAAACTCAAACCACAGTCTGAATGTTCAACGCCGGACTGTAATAATGTAACGCTAACACTTTCACACATGTGTGTCATTATGTGTTATGTCATCTGTTATTTGTCAGTTTGGAGTATGATTAAACTCTCCAGCCACTTTAATGTCGGGGCAGCCTTCCTGAATTGGTCATTTCCCATTTCAACATTCCTCTTGCTTCACAGAACATCAGAGATAAGATGAGGGGTGAAAACAGCTACAAGATGCACGAAGGAGTCCTGAGCAGAAGGTTGCCTATAGCTCATGGTCTTTCCAAGTTTAAAAAAAAAAAAGCTCTCTTCTCTCTCAGCCACCCCCACCTGTTCACCTCCTCTTCTGTCCTCCACTCCTGCTGTCCAAAACTACAGATGAATCATTTATCTAGCCAGTCTTTTCTGCCTGAGTCTCTCCGGATTCAACCGTTTTTCTTGAGCAGATATGGAGGTGAGAGATCAGATGTGGTCCGTGTTTGAACAAGGGATTAAAACAGAGTCAACTACAGCCTGATCAGAAATTCACTTTTAAGAGAAATGTTATTCCAGACTGAAAACAGGCCTGCTGTTCCTCTTGAGGCAACTATTACAGGTTCACTTATGCATATCATTTTCTGCTCAGCACGTCTTTCTTTGTCTTTCACGCTTTGTCCAAAAGCTGCACATGAATTGGACTGAAATTATACTAACGTGTTTATGGAATTTCTGGGCAGTGGAATGAGAATGGAGCCAGACGAGGTAGCTGATCTGACAATGTTATCAGTGTTCGGTGAACTTTATATATAGAGAGAGAGATAGAGATATATATAAGACAAAAAGAGCTGTAGCACCCTTTCCTTAAATTATCCTGAAGTACTAATCTCTACAGGTCATTAACCTGAAACCTTTAGGTGCACCACAGCCGGGACTTAACACCTCATTCCAAACCACCTTTGTGGTATGGAATGACACATGGGCATGCTCCCTCTGTGTGATGAACATCTCTGTGTGATGAACATCTCTGCGTGATGAACATCTCTGCGTGATGAACATCTCGGCTGTGATGAGGCATCATCGACAGTCAAAGAGGGCCATATGTTCCAGCGTGACAGGCTGGTCCAAGCCACCTACTCTATACGTCGGAGACGAAGAGCGTTTCCGAAGCTGTATCTGCCCGTCCTTGGAGCAAAAAGTCCATTTATGTGTGTGGTTAAAAAAAAAACAACATTCAGACGCAGGAGCAGAAGGGTGGGTTAATATGTCTTACTTGGACCACACACATGCACACACAAAAATAATCACAGCACACAAACACAGGTACACACTTACTACCAAAAACACACATGCGTGCACCCATGAAATGACAGCCAAGACACACAAGATCCAACTTTTGCCATATCCCCTTCCAGCGACAGGGAGAGCAAACGAGCCTCGGCATTTTCCACGCCTGGGTGCTCGAGTTAAACGCTCTCAGAAGTGATGTCTCTTTGATGAAGTGCAGTAAGTGATATCGTAATCACAGCGCCGCCGCTTTGCCAGAACACTCGGCCCTGTAGCTCTGCCGGCCCGGTGCCCTCAGGGGAAGCGGCCAAATAAACAGATTTGATTTCCAAAGGCAGAGAGCGGTAACGAGGAGGCAAGCCCCTCCAGACCAACCGCCTCCCCATTACAGATACCACCTCTCCACAAGCGTGCTCATGAAGCGACCCTCCTGTTAACATTCCACACCCTCAACTGTGCTAGCAGATGCAACGCTGACGTTTACACCACCGCTGACCAGGGTGATCCATCTCAGCTGAGAGCACACAGGGGGCTTTGTGTCACAGGAGGACACACGCAATCCTAGGGATTAATCTTTCCTGCCACCAAATGTCAAATGTCCCAGAACTTCGTTTGAGATTTCAGGAGTGCGAGGCAATGATAGACTTCCGGGCTCCATTTTGAGATGGTGAAGAAAATCTTTTAAAAGCCGACAAAGGTAGAGCTCCACCATAGCTTAGCTGCTGTCGGTGAGTTCCTCAGCATCACGTTCACCTCAGATGACTCTTCCCTGCACCCTCGCTTTCAGCTAAATGCAAAGCAACTCTTAAAAGTTCACAAAAAGTAGAGTAAATCAGCTGGAGCCAGTGAACAACAGGAGCCAGAAGATGAGTCAGAAGGCAGGCTCGGCCTTGTGGGGTGTCGCATTAAGCAACGTGTGCCTGCAGCACTGGGGGGGGGGGGG
>BJFM01000040.1:553420-578306 GCA_016586285.1 Arothron firmamentum
TGTGTGTGTGTGTGTGTGTGTGTGTGTGTGTGTGTGTGTGTGTGAGAGAGAGAGAGAGATAGATCAGACTTTGAGGTGTGGTCTGTTTCCACACTGGTGTGTTTGGCTCACCCTCACATCACCTGTGGGTGTTGTCAAAGGTGCAACAGGGTTTAAATATGATCCCAGGGTGAGCATCAGCACGGGTGGAGGAGCATGAAAACATATTTAGCAACCTCACTTCCAGATCAGATCTGATTCCTGTGTAATATGACTCACATGTGTGTGAAACACATCTGCTTAGCATGAATCCAGCGGGGTTTTATTTTGAAATGAGTTAGCCAAGGCTTTTTTTTCAGCTCCTTGGGACATCGATGATAGGAAAAGGAGCCTTTATTTAAAGGGACAGAAAGTAAACAGGGTAACTTTGAGATCATAATTCATCACGTTAACCCTCATTTTTAAGGGTGAGAACTTTATCACACTGATTGTGCAATTTCCTTTTTTTTTTTAAACGGTATCCACAACAACAGAAATTCCTGACGGTCAGCAGCTATCTGAATTCCAATGACTGCCACACGCTGCTTTAGTTTCACTTATTTTTTCAGAAATAGAACAGAAAGTCAAAAGAACGTCAGATTGGATGTGAAGTAAGTCGCTGACAAGTGTTGTCGGTGTATCTTGTGTTTACATTTTGCATTAGTTTGGTGTATTTCTCTTGCTTGAATGTAGCATCATCCAGGCTGACAAACTCTGAAATCCTGGTTTAAGGCATCCCAGCTGCTTACTCATCGGCTGATGAAATACTCAGCAGCACATTTGAACTCATGATGTGGCAGTTATCCTCTTTTAAAAAACGACAAACCTGGTCAAACTGTTCCCAGTCTGACATCTTTGTACATGTTTATTTATACGTGCAGCCACTGTGCGTGTCTGCTTGTGGCAGTCAATCTCAGTTTTATTCAAGCATTTACTCAGAGTGATATCACTTGGGTCCAATCAAAAAACTGAACAAATTCCATGATTTTAATGAACTGAGACATAACCGTTGTGTCAGTGGTGGATTGAGAAGAGATGAGTTTAGCAGAACAAGGTCCAGTTATGATTACCTGGCTGCTGATGCTGACATTACCTTTGACCGCTAACATATAATAGCCAATTAATCTAATTTCAAATTCAGGGTTTTTAAAATGTCATATTGACCTAAAAACCTGGTTACTTCATCACTGAGGAAAATTTCTGCTTATCACATTCATGAGGCTGGAGGGATCTGAGGCTTTCCTGAACCTGACAGATAAACCCTGAAACATAACATTTGAACAACTTTGACCATCATTTCATTAAATTATTTGGTCTCACAATAGAAGCATGTCGGTGATTTTTCCTCGAGTCTAATCAGAAAGTTTGGATTTGCTCGTCCAACTGAAGATTAGTGCACTGATTTCCAAAGAAGTGATGTATTCACTTAATTAAGAAATTCACTTAAACTTGAAATTTATTTGAAGGAAATTGTAAAGGTGCCCACACCCGAGCTTATGACCTATCTATGTAGGTGACATGATGACACAAACCTGTATTCCATGTCGAACCTAGTGCGAGTGTCAACGGTCAAAGGTTGATGTGACAAATCTGTTCAAACGTACACGATCTCCCTTGGTCATCTTTGCTGAATGTTGCCTCCTTGTACGTTTGCGTCTCAAAGCCTCCCTCTGGCAGCAGTCCAGAGTTTGCTAGTGCATCCTGCAGAGCTGGAACTGCCAAAGAAGAATAAACAAACCATTCTAACATCAGAAGAATTCTACCCTTTAACCTCCGCCCCATTGTTCCTCTGTTGGTGAACCTTTAGAAAGTGCTACATCCTGGGCGTGGAGTCTCTGCTCTGACGTACCTGTAATCACAAAAACACCACACAATACCTTTCAATAAAAAAAAATAAAAAAAAACTTTTATTTTAGTTTTAGTCTGACCTCACAAAGCTGCCGTTTAACGTCTCTGGCCCGACTGTTTTCTTGGTGTCTTATCTTATTTCTGCAGGGAATCAACACTTATCTTAAACGTGCCACAAATGGGACTTGACACCGCCTGACGATACTTCAGCGTGTTTAAGAGTCATATGTTGATCTGTTTGTTTTTAAGCCAAAAATAACTGCTTCGGGTTCGTATGACTAATGGTTGAACATGAGTTATGTTTGGTACATCCTGTGAGATTCTGGCCTGTCCCAGGCCTACGATAACGACTGTGGCAGAAGCGCGGCCCATATCTGTGAGTCTGTTTGGAAGAGATGTTCTGTCCTGTAACGTCTCTGGGATGACGGGACCAGACAGACTGTGACCGGAGTCTTTCATGTAGAAAGACAAATTTCTATCCACAAAAGAATTTTCATAAAACTGTCTTGTTTTGTCTTGTTCCTCCAGTAGATTTGTTGATGAAGACAGCAGAGATTATGTTTGAAGACATTAAATGATTCTGTCCGTAACTAAATAATGACTGCCTGTCTGTGTATACTTTAGGTGGAACGAATTGTGGACAAAAGGCGGAACAAGAAGGGTAAGTGGGAATACCTGATAAGGTGGAAAGGTTATGGAAGTAAGGAGGACACGTGGGAACCAGAACATCACCTTCTGCACTGTGAGGAATTCATTGACCAGTTCAACAGCTTGGGATTGCACTCGCATAAAGCCAAAGTTCCAAAAAGTCAGCAAGAATCCCTGATCATCCGATACCCAACCGCAGCCGAAACCTCCAGAGCTCGCTCAGAGACTCGGAAAAAGAAACGGACTTGTGACCCAGCAGTGGGGGTGAGAGCAGGAGATGTTCTAAGGATGGAAAGCGGGGGAACTGGACCTACACAGAAGCAGAGGAAAGTTGGTGTAGGACCTGGAAGGCAGGATTTAGGACTTGGCAAAGCCATGACGTACAAGGCCTCCTCACATGGGGGGTCTCACTTCTCACCTGCACCATCAGTTCCTCATAACGGACTCCAAAATGGGGAGTTGGAGCCTCTCATGTACAGAACCGCAGCAAGGCCACAGGGACTACCTTTGGACAGAGGGGAAGAAGACCTGGGAGACAAGGACATGACTGGACAACAGTTCAAAAAGCGAGGTAAGACATTCTGAAACCGAATAAAGTGAACACTGGACATTTTAACCAGATATGAACTGGATGTAACCTAGATTTGACCTAGATATCACGGCTGATAAGAGCTTTGAATTATGCTTGTCGGTCACAGTCCAGGTCTGCACAACAACAGTTAATCATTACAGATGTTTTTACTTCTCCTGACTTCATCCAGAGTATCCAGATAACAGAACCAATGTGTTCCAGCTTGACAAACAAAGCAAGAGGAAGGTGACCATCTCTGAGGAGTGAGAGGGGATTTGCTTGCGTGCATGCCTCCAACAGCTTATTTTTGCAAAATCAAAATTAAATATCTAATTAGAATGAACAGAAAACACTGGATATACTATAAAAAGATCATAAGCCACACCAGTAAAACCTGCATTATATTACAGTGTGAATGTCCCATTCGTGCTACCATGGTAACGGCTCACCATTAAAGTTTTTGAATTCCACCTGACCTGAGGAGGTTTCCTGTGGTATCTGGTGCTACAATGTGAGCTGCAGATCTGCAAAGTCCTATAACATACAAACATCACACCCCCTCCAGCAAGTGGTGCTCTTGGGTTGGAGGAATATTTGGGTCGGAAATGCATGTGACATGAATGCAGGGGTGTTTTTCACAGTGAAAATCCACAGCCAAATGTATGCATTTTTTTTGTTGTTGTTTGATATATATATAAAAAAAGAACTTTTTCTTCATTTCAACCACATCCTGGATCTGATCAATTTAATCTTCGACTTTCTCTGCGAGATAAAAATCACCATCTTTGTCTTTGTTGCGCTGTATAAAACTTCATCCATTTCTCCTCAAACAAACTCTTTGTGCCGTTGTCATCCGTCCTCCGCTAGGTTCTGCTCTGGCCAATGGCAAGTTGCATTTGCACAGCTCAATAAAGCGCAAACTGACCGAGGAGAAAGGCTACGTGTTCGACAAGCGGCTCCGATACAACGTGCGACAGAATGAGAGCAACTGTCGATTCCGAGACATTGTGGTGAGGAAGGAAGAAGGCTTCACGCATGTCCTGCTGTCCACGCAGACAACGGAAAACAACGCACTCACACCGGAGGTAAAATACAAACACACACACACACACACACACTTGAATCCTTTCTTTATCATCAGACAAATGAACAATTACTATTTTTGATTATGAACCATATACTTGGATATCTTTTCTGCATTCACTTGTTTTATTTTGCTATTATTTTATCAGAAGTTCCAAAAGTGTGTCTGGGTGCTATTTACAGGAACACGGTGTCTGATTCATTTTTGTGTAGTGTTATGTAATTGACGCAGGAAGTGAGGCTTCAGTGGTCGCTTCCTGTGATGTAGAGGCTCACACACTTCAGACACAAGGGGCCTTTTCTATTCAGTGCTGCTTTCATTACCGGATTACTGCAACATTTTCTACGTTTTGGTTGAATCTGAGTGATTGCCACCAAAGGCTTCCTGCAGTGGTTCTGAAAGTGAGCTCATATTATTTATGTGAGGTTGATTTTGGAAAACAAAGCCTGCAGAGAGAGTGATTTCTACTTCCTGCTGTCAAGATCACAGCGTTGCTTATTACTATGTAAGAATCTGCAATGCAGGAGGAACTTTTTAATCAAAAACCATTAATATTAATATGATGCGTTGCCTAGAGATTGTTAGAGTGTTTATTCTTTAACAGGCCTGTGCAGGTGAAAGTTAGTTGCTATTTTGTACCATTACTATGAAAGCTTGCTTTATTGCATTTTAGTACACGTGTTGCTATTAAAAACTGGAGGAGCAGGAATCATTTTGTAATTGAAAAGGGAGACTGAGGATTATTTGCGCTCTTGCCCACTTTTAAATGTCATGAAAAACTAGCTTGTTGCTCAGTTAAATGACGACAGAAAAGATTGTTCAACGTTGTGTCTGGAGCACATGGAAGGGAGCATTTCAGGCATAGCTCGCCCTGGTGATAAGCCGCTATCTCCATGCCAATCACATTCCTGCTAAAATCTGCTGGCAGGAGCCTGCGTCCAGACATAATCAGGATGGACGAGCCTGACATGATTGTCCGTGCTTTAATTCTGCTTTACACGAGACGTCCCTGATGGCAGGAACACACACGGCTCTCATGCCACAATGTGTGTGACTGATTGCTCCTTTCTTCGCTGTAATCAACAGCAAGCTGAGCTTCTGGCTGAAGTCAGAAACCTTCTCACATATTTCACTGCTCTTCTGATTTTAGTTTGCCTGTTATTTATAATTTAACACTCACACTGTGCGCCATTTTTTTATCTACTCATCAGCAATTGTAACAGAACGCCCTGGTTGTAGGCTCTGGGTCTTTCTACATAGAATCTGTGGCTGTATGTGGATAACCACGTTCTCCAGTGTCTATAAACATGGACAGCAGGTTGAACTGGAGATCCTGAATGGCCCCAAGGAGAACAGTGAGTGGATGTCTGTGTTTCCTGTGATGGACAGAAAAGCTTCTGATGCTTGTTAAAAATCAACTGAGACGATGGAGGAAGGGTGATTGTAGGACTGGATGACAGCTCCAGCAGTGTGCCACTGGCATGGCAGAGGAGGGTCGGGTGCACGCCGCTGTTCACAGGGAAAGTTTGAGATGGTTTCCTCGTTGCTCACTAGCGGGACCTTGGAGGTGTGAGGTAAAATGGGGTTAAGCTGGGCTGATGGTACTATTAGATGCTAAAAAAGATATGACAAGAGATGTGTCAGAAGCTAATCCTGAAAGGTTACAGTGATGGCAGTCAGCTCTCATCATAGCGGTTGTGATGACACCGACATACAAGCATCCAGAGGAGCTTCCTTGTGAATCTGAGGGTGCTTCACACTCGTACTGTTGCGTTCACACTCACCCTGAGGTCAGCTTATGCTGAGAGCGCACCGTAGTGTGCAACAGTAAGCCTGTAAGCTGCCAGCTTATAAAAGAACTCCGATAGCTTCGACTCGCAGGGACAAGAGCTTTTGTGGATTTGCCTTCTGAATGTCTTTTGTGTAGAAAAGTCAGTGACAATATTCCATTTCCTTTTTTTCCATTTAAACCCTTAATACTTGAACCCTGAAGCATTAGAATCTATTTCATCTGTGTGTGTGTGTGTGTGTGTGTGTGTGTGTGTGTGTGTGTGTGTGTGTGTGTGTGTGTGTGTGTGTGTGTGTGTGTGTGTGTGTGTGTGTGTGTGTGTGTGCGATGAGGCGAGTTGCGGTTACTGCCAGCCATGCTAACCTCCCCCTTCCCCTCAGATCATGAAGGAAGTGTGCCGAGCTCTGGGTAACGCGGCTGCTGATGACAGCAAGCTGTTGCTGCTCAGCTCCGTGGGGACGGTGTTCTGCAGCGGCCTGGAGCCGTCGTACCTGATGGGCCGCCTGACCACTGACCGCAGGAAAGAGAGCAGCCGCATTGCGGACGCAGTCAGGTAATGAGAAATCTGACCTCTGCCCCCGACCCACCCTGACCTTTGTCGCCGTGTGGTAACATCGTCGCTGTGGTTCCTCAGAGACTTTGTGTCAGCGTTCATCCACTTCAAGAAACCCATTGTGGTGGCGATAAACGGACCTGCTCTGGGCTTAGGAGCCTCCATCCTGCCTCTGTGCGATGTGGTGTGGGCCAGTGAGAAGGCTTGGTTCCAAACCCCGTGCGCAGCCCTCCACCTGACCCCATCGGGCTGCTCCTCTTATACCTTCCCCCAGATCCTGGGTGTAGCTCTGGTGGGTATTAATGACACCAGTTCTGTCTCTTTGACCTTAAACTGAAATGGACCCGACCTCATCACCTCTTTGTTATTTCCCACCGGCAGGCCAACGAGATGCTCTTCTGTGGAAGAAAACTCACGGCGCAGGAAGCGTGCAGTCGAGGCCTGGTGTCGCAAGTCTTCTGGCCAACCACCTTTAACCAGGAAGTGATGCTGCGTGTGAAGGAAATGGCATCGTGCAGCGCGGTGGTAGGTCCTGGTCTACAGATGGATGAACCCTCCTGAGTCCACCCACCTGATCCCCCCCCTCCCCCGTCTGTGTTTGAAAGGTTTTAGAAGAATCCAAATGCCTGGTGAGGAGCATCATCATGTCGGTCCTGGAGGAGGTCAACGAGAAGGAGTGTCAGATGCTGAAGCAGCTCTGGTGTTCAACCAAAGGACTTGAAGCCCTCTTCAGTTATCTGCACAAGTCATGTGACAAGTGATCAGAGAGGGAAGTGAGCGGTCTGCGTTCACCTCCATCACCAGGCTAGAGTTCCCTCTGCTCGTCTCTGTCATTTTTGTGTGTGTGTGCGTGCATGTGAAATAACTTTTATTTGGCTCACATGTGTCCAGATGCTTATTTTTGCGATTCAGTTGTGCATAAATGAAGGTGAGGTACAGAGTCAATGTACAGGAAACAATCAGGATATACAGTAGAAAGTAATTTATCTCTCCTAACACATGTTTAATTGTGAGTAATATATATATATATTTATTTTGAACATGTACAAATAAAGAAGATTAGCAATTTGTATAGAACGATGAGGATTTAGTCTGGTTTCCATGCTGTTGTGATTGTTATTCATCTCCCTTCTTTTTATGGAGGGAAGACTGCAGATCATGTATGTGCACCTGAGTTCATGCATTCATTTTATGTGTTTTTCATTTTCATGGGAGTATTTTTAGAGCCCACAGATCAGACGCTGATTGCCCAGTTTGCTCAGTCCTCATCTAATAGCGTAATGACAACACTAATTGTCGGTGATTGATAACATGGTGGAAGCGTCAGTCTTGTAGCTGGAGTCGCCGTTGTCCTCTTCTGTATGTGGATCATCACAATGTGCGGTCTTTTACTGGATCTGTTTCTTTCCTCTGACGTTATTCTGTGAAAACTGTTTTGTAAAACTTCGATATTTGTTCATTTCTGCAATTGTACACACGTGGTAGAGATTAATATATAGATGATCTAAAGCATGGAGTATATTGTACATATGGCTGTGTTTTCCAGTCAGAGTACCTTGAATTCTGAGGTATATTTTGTACCAATAATGTATCGTTAGAAAAGGGGCGGTTTATTTTTGTATTTATTTGGATGTGCAGTGCCATGTGTCCTCTCTGCTCCGGAAGCACCCTGACTTTCTAAATGACCTTGGATTATCAAAAACAGAAACGATTTTCTGCGTTCGCCACATTTTCTCTTGGATCTCTTAACCATCAGGTTAAGAGTTTTGCTGTAAATCATTAAAGGAATGTCTGCTAATTTAATCCATGACTTTTACTCAATTTTACAGGCAGAAGAACAGCTGTGGGTGGATTGTAGTCTAAGCACTTGCTTGCTAATTACAATTTAATCACATCAACTGAAAGCAAATCAAGTCCGTAAACCATCATGTTATTAAAGCAGTTACCCTTGGGGAGCCGGTCTTCCAATTTCAAAGACTGATGTTTTAACACCAAAAAGCATCATGATGACAGTGTGTGCAGACATAATCAAATAACTTTATTTAAAAGTTCAACTGGTAATGAATCAGTGTGATTCCATATTCAAACAAACTTCAGACAACAATGAGAACGCAACACAGCCGCCGGCCATCCTTTATCCGTGAATTTCCAATAAGCAGAAATGGAATCTCCCTGCTGTCATGAATAAATCAGACGTCAGAAGGTTCCAGGTTGTCCTGAGTTCAAATCATAGAACAAAGGCAAGGCAAATCTCTTTGGAGACATATCGTCTTGACAGAGAAGATGATGCTTAGAGCCAACACCGTGTCCAAATGACTAAAACAACTCTGCGTTGATATAAAAAAAAAAGCAGTCTTTTTACACAGTGTGATGCTTATTTTAACCAGATTTTGTAGGTTTACTTTCAGCTGCAGGTCACCACTGCATTGAAATGTTGTCAGAGCTGTTGCTTGGGTCCTTCTTTTATCCTCTTTTTCATCTCTTGCGCATGCTGCTTACTGCGCTCCCGTTTCTCCAGCCTCTGTTACCATAGCACCGAAACAAAGACATTATCAGCCAACCTTGTTTTTGTCTCCACAAAGTCTGTAATCACTCAAAAACAGACCTCTTTCTTAAGACACTTGCGCATCTCCCGGTCCAGGTCATTGCACGTGCCGAAGAACTTCAGGAAATTGTGCTAAGGAGTGAAATGATTGACACAATTTGATTTTCTGTGTGGGTAAAGCTGGGAGGAATGTTAAGAGAGGTTCTTACCTCTGTGTGGCACTGCCTCAGACGGCTAATCAGTTCATTACACTCATCTGTGTGTAGGTGAGGTGAAAGGTCAGAGTGCATGCTGAGTTAAGGGCTGACAACAGAACTGCAGCAGTACTGTAATCCACAAACAAGAAGAGCACAGATCATTTATTAACACTGACCACTGCTGACAAAGAGATTCACAGAGGGTTTCCATCTAATTACTTGGTTCACGTGTATAAAATGTCCTAAACAGTCAAGATGCTCCTCAGATTCTCACACACCAAGGTGACAGCTGTGAACTGAATTTAACATCAAAAAGTCAATCATTTATAAAATAAACTTGAGTTTCATGTTTGAACTCAATATTAAAACTAATTTTGAACGTGTTATGAAGGATACTAACGCCTCCCCACCCCTCTCCTTCCTGTGCTGTCATTTTGATGGAGTTATTCCTTCCAGTTGTCACTTACCTGCAAGCAAAAACAGGTACACAGAGAGGGATAGGAACATTGAGACAAATACAATATGATAGCAGCGAAACTACGAGCATTCATCCTGACAACGGGAAGATTTTTCAATATCGATTCACCTTGGCTTATATACAAAACATGCATGCCAATTGTGGCTCATTGTTAACACAAATGAGCACTTGCATACAATGAAACACACGCACATTCTAGTGTAAGCAGCTGGAACATCCTTACCAGTGGAAAAGTTATGTCATATGAGAAGTTTCCCAGCAGTGCCCGGTGAAATGTCCTTTTAGCTAAAGGCTAGGCCTCAACGAGCTGGTTTTAAATAGCGCATAAATCAAGGTGAGCCTCAAGACGAACTTTAAAGCGTTTTCTCAAACTAAAAAAAAAATATATATATATATATATAAAACATGGACATGTAAATTGCCTAATATCAGTGGAAACACTTGCTGCCTGTAAGGACATTCGAGTGCCGTGTTTGCTAACATAACCCGGAAGTGCTTGAGAACCATGTGACCTTATTGCTCAGCAAATCAGCGTTGGCCTTTTCCTCGATCCACCAATAGCATGCGTCTTTCATGATATGGAAGCCTAGCGTTTGGCAAAGGATACTCAGAGGAAATACAAGATAGGTTTTTTAAAAATTTACTTCCTGTAGCGTTAATGCTTGCGTAAACTTTGACTTTTTCCTGTTTCGTCTTTAATTTCTACTATTAACATACTCTATATTAACTTGTGTGGCTTGCAGTTTCATTTTTTAATTATTGCACATTGTCGTTAGAATGTGTAAATTGTCATATTCATTTTCCCATGACATTATATGAATCCAAATTAGAAAGATAATATCGAAACTATCTTTGCATTTACTACAAAATTTGTGGTTGTGATTAGTCTTATTTTAAATTTGACTTTATAATACAAATATATAACTTGTACGAATGATGTAATATGTTTATGTTGTACTGTCAGGGTCACTAGTAATGGATGTAATGCCACTCCGAGACAATAGATGGCGCGCCATGAAGATTTAGCTGCATTTCTTTTGATCGTGATTGGTTGATTTGTTTGCTTTTTGATGGGCGGTTTATTTGGATTTTCCAGAGACCGTTTTTAGCGTGAATGTGGGTGGAAATTGTACAGAAAGATTCTGTGTATAACTTTTAATTAGGTAAATCCCAGGTACGTTAAAATAAGGAATGGACAACCTCAACAAACGTTTGTTACAGCGAATTATAAGGCGGATACCAGTTCAAATGCTAAGAACGACGCTAGAGAAATGGGGTCGTTTGACTGCGCCACAACAGCAATCCATGGATTTTACGCAAACGAAATTTACTTTAACAGAACATTTATTGGATATTTTCGAGGTATGTGGTGTTTTTAATTAGACGATATATATATAAATATAGTCTGTTCTTTGTGGTTAATTTACTGTGTTGGTTAAAAGCACGGCTCTTGGATCAACACGTTTACAGATATAGGCCATGAAATGCAAATGAATTTGAGTGATGAGTGTTGCTCTACATTGCGCTGTTGTAAATATACATGCATACGTAGAATAAATGGCATTATTTTTACTGTAGCAAACCATCTCCTGATTTAGCTAAAGGTGGTCTGGTTGTTTTACAGGAAAATGGCTGGACGGCTAAACATATCACAGAACTCGAGATGACATGTAAGTCAAAATTGAAGTGGGTTCTTATTCTTTTGATATGATGATAATAAGTGGCATTTTTGTCCCTTTATCATTTTATTAAAGATATCATCGACAATCCAAACCAGGGAATGTGGTATGCCTTCCAGCTCCTTGAGCCTGAAGGTAGAATAAACACAGTACTTAAACCACAGCTTGTGTGTAATCAGGTTTTAATTTTTGGGAAAATTTGAGTAAACACTTGTCTTGTTTTATTCCTTTTGAATGTCTTTTTGTTTCTCTGTCTTAAAGGTGATTCGCATTCTGTAGAGCTGACTCAGTTCAAAGAGCAATTTAAATCTCACCTCAGTGAGCTTGTAAGACCAGTAAGTTCAATTTATGTACTTGCTTGCATAAAATCACCAGTCGCCTCATTCATAGACACATGATACATTTGTTTATTATCTTATAAACAAGTCATTGTTTGATATTACATACTAGGTGTCGCTCAAAATAAAGAAGCACTCAGATGAAGCAGTTTGGATTCGAATTGCATGGGGAGACAACTTCTCCAAGCCCAACCACTTCAAACCAACATACGTGGTGCACCATCTGCAAACCCCTTATGTTTTTGTCACTGGGCTGAATTCAAAGCATAAAAAACTGCTGTCTCAGGTGATTTATTTGTTGTTTCTACACCTACCTGGTTGTTGGCCTTCACATAGCTTTATAAAGTACTTGATGTACTTTTCAGGCCTTGGTTTTATCCACAAGATATCACGGTTTAAAGGATGCTAATCTAAGAGGGCGGAATCTCGGCGCCATTAGGGATCTGCTGATGGGCCAGTATCAGCAGGTAAGTCATTCTGAGCCTCTAATGTTTTGAATAGTTTTTTGTTTTTTTGTTTGTTTGTTTTTTTGAACGATATATATTTTTTAATTTTTCAAAACACAACACACAGAACTGCTCAACAAACAACACACTTTTGACATGTGGCTTGAAAAGTTCATAACTGCTGTGTTATGCAAATACGTTGTGTTTAAAAAAGTTTTTATAGGAGGGAGATAACAAACCACATTGTGAATCCATGAAATGTGGAAAAACTCTTTCTATCACTATCACTATTCTACCACTCTCTCTATTTGAAATTCAATCTAAACCTCCTATAATCTGTTTTCAAATAAAATGTTTAAAATTTTAATAAAGAAACTGCTGTTCGTCAAATATAAATTACCACTTCTTGGATTCCCCAATGTGTTTTTTTTTCTAAATGAGTGAAATACAAGAAATTTGAACTGGTGCATATTACATTGTATCCATAATGGTTTTTCAGGTTTTCCCCACAAAGGTTCCCAGTCCTCTTGCAGAAGTGAATCAAACAATCTCAAGTATTATTATTATTCTTATTTTATTACTAATAATTATATTATTTAATGACTATACTGTTCCGTATGAATTTTTTGTCTGAATATTTCTCTGGTATTTACAGATGTGCGTGTTAACAGAGAACAGTCTGAGCTTGCAGCAAACAGACTACACATGGCCTGCGAGGCCTTTGGTTGCGGTACATTACCTCAACTGCAATCTGCTGTTTACAAGGTGCCACCCGTTTCATTTCTTAAATGCTTATGTTGCAATCTCAGAGAAAAAAACAATGTAAGTCTTTTTGTTTTTCTTCAGCTGGAGACAAAATTCAAAGACAACGCCAACAAAACCATGACAGAACGTGAAGAGCCTTTCAGATGTCTTGTCAAATTTTCAAGCACCAACCTCCTGGAATCATTTAGACACTGTGCATCCACAGGTATGAATAATTCTTTTGCCACAGATACAACAGAACTCTTTAGAAAAATATTTATGCATAATTTTTTTAGACGGTATGTGACTGTTGTGACTATGGACATATTTCAAATGACCACAAGATGGCGCATTTCGCACTAAAAATAAATTTTACCCTTCAACGGCGCAGCTCGCTCAGTGTTTATTGTGAACATACTGGTCATTCCATTCTGGCCCTCTACCTTTTAGACAACTGTGATTAAATCCATTTCCTTTTTAACTTTACAGGAATTGCCTCCACACCTGTCTCACCTCTACTGTCCTCTATTCTCCTAAAAGGAAGGAATCATTTTGTCATCACAGATAATGGCCCTGGTCCCTCATGTTCACGCCTTCCCAGCTGACATCTGATGTATGTGGCTGCTTCTTAGTTCTGACACATCCAGTCAGAAACAAACTACCAGCCTGGTTTCTTTTAAATATTTTATTATTCATAAACTTTCTGTTTAATGGTTACTGCTCTTAATTTTTTGTTACGTTTTTATGCGCTTCTCTTTTATCCTATCTGTATTTAGCAATAGATGAGTGTGGGTTTTTTTGTCGCAGTTCTTAGTTACTAGTACAAGCATAAGTAGAATTTTTATTATTCTTGACTATTTGAACTTTTGTCCTGTGTGATTTTAATGGTGATTTCTTTTTAAGCAAATTTTAGTTTTACTATCTTCATTTATTAAATTTTCTAATATCCAGATCATTTAGACAGGTGTCTTTCTTCTACATACTTATAGAAATGACATACAGTGTGCATCTCTGTCTCTTACCCCATGACTCCAGAGGCTTCTGACCCCTGGGAGAATTAAGAATCACGGCAATGGTAGGCTAACAAAAATATCCAGAATGTCTTGGCTGCGTTAGTGGTTTTACTATCATTATTTATTAAATATTAAACTATTTATTAAAATAACACTCAGTTTGACCATGTTTTCACTAGAGAAATAATAAGTATTGACAATGATTATGAGAAAAACGAAAAACATTCATTTTAGTTTAACTGTTTGTTGTCAAGCATTTAACCACTGAACGGGCAATATTTCTCATTTTATTAAAAACAGCATTGTCTATTCAGTGGAAATCTAAATTGAACAATAAAAGGCAGAATAAGTTACAATAAAAATAATTTTGTAGTACGTGACCATTATTTTGAAAAGCGGAAACACTGTGTAGCGGATATTGCGCACTTTTAAATGGACATGACGTATTTGGGACGGTAGCGGAGCAGCCTTCCAGGCAGCGCTCGGGAATGTTTTGTTTTCGTTAATTCAGTGCTGCTGCTAATGTCCAACGCAGGATGGACTGTCATCATAAAAACATGGCTTCCTCTGCGAGGGCCAAGGCGAATGACAGATCGAACGCAGTTCCCCACAGCACTAAGTGTCACGAAGTGTCGCAGTCACGGGAAATGATCAAGCCCACCATCACGGAGCTGACCAAAGAAGTGAGGACCAACATCCTCTGCACCGTGGAAGGATGTGGAAAGATTCTCCCCAACACACCCGCACTGAACATGCATCTTGTAAAGTCACACAGAGTCAAGGTAAAGCACTGAAAATGTATCACTCATCACTTGGTCCTACTTCTGCGCGCTAAAGTGCACGTACTGACAATCTAAGTGAGTCATTTATGGCTGAATTCAGCTTGGCTAACATGGCAAACACGTTCACTTCATATTATTGTAGTTAAACTGGAGAATCTGTTATTGAGTTTAATGAAAAGTTAGGTCGTAACGTGCATATAAGTTACGTCCAAGTTTGGTATCTAGATAAACTGGAAGGCATTCAGCTTTAAGAAACGAGTCTTGACATATTTGCTTCTGTGCGAAACAGTCAGTAAATCACCGTTTCCACCGTTTGAATGAAGTATGCTGCGGGGAAAGGATTACTTTTGTGATCATAGAAGAAACTCCTTCTTTCACACTGTTGAATGTGTGAAGCTGGTGCAACCATGTTTCAGGCCGTGAGAGGCCTTAATCACTATGCATTGACCAGTTGATCAATTTTGAGGCAGCTTCTTATCCAGTATGTCTTTTTTTATTTTTTACAGTTAACAAATATCAATCATCTTATATAATCTATGTTTGCTAATTGTTATCCTCTGGTTAGATCTACAGATCCAAGACCTAGTGCAGCCATCCTTGAGTCATAATGATGCTTTTAAGGGCTGTTTATGACTGGGAATCTGCGGCCATGCACAGTAATAATGTATACTGAGTGAATGTGGAAAACTCTTGTTCCTCCCACGTTTCATCTGTTTATTCACGAATGCCTAAAGCTAGAATTTAGCATGATGTCAGAGATATAGCATTTTGTTGATGGTACTTGTTGCCCATCATAAAAATTAGTTCACTTTGGTTTGTCATGTTCTCTCAACCTAGTTCTGAGTAAGTGATCAGGTGTTTGTTTGTTTGTTTGTTTTTTGTCATCCTGTCCTCACAGCAGCAAAGCGCTGAAAAGGGTCCATTAAAATAACAATGTTTATAGTCCACCGGGAATTATAGGATGGCATGACAAACAATTTTATTTATTCCCTCCTGTGTTTGAGCCGGAGAGACGACTTTGGAAAAGATAATCAGGGATTTTTCAGGCTTTGGGTCAGAACTGGACTGCTTCCTGAGGGTGCACGTGTGATAGACGTTTTTAAGCTGAATTCCATTTACACCGAACTGCTGCCTGCTGCTGTGCCAGGCAGGGTTAAAATCAAAATGGTAACTGCCGTTCTGCATGAACGCCAGTTTAAATGATCCAGAAGCTCTGTTTTCTGTGCGGTGTGAAGGACGCCTCCTGTTGCTGGCTGTGTTCGTAGTGAACGGCTGTATTATTCTGATGCTCTGTAGGCTGCGCTGAGTGTGGGTGTGATGGAAACAATCTAACATGTCGGCTGTGTCCGTTCTCTTGTCTTCTTCAGGACGGCATTGTAAATCCCACAGTCCGAAAAGACATGAAGGGATCACAGAAGCTTTACTGCTGTCCCATCGAGGGTTGTCCCAGGGGAGCTAACAGACCCTTCTCCCAGTTCTCCCTGGTCAAGCAAGTAAGTGTTGTAATGTTTTTTTGTTTGTCTGTTGTTGTTTGTTTTTTTTGTTGGTCTGTTTTTTGGGCTTGTTACATATTCAGCACCAAATGTGTTGTTAAATCTTGAGTGAGACTTTGAATCCGTCCCAGTCCTCTCTGCCCACTTGTCTGCATCCTTTTGCTACAGCTGAAACTCATTGTTAGCTGGGGAAGATGTAAAACTCTGAGCCAAAAATTTGCGCTGAGCTCAGTCCACAGATCTTTCTGTCCAGCATTTTGGGAGGTTTAACTTTATTCTCTCCATCTGTTCCCTTGAAGCATTTCATGAAGATGCACGCAGAGAAGAAACACAAATGTTTCAAATGCAGCAACGCTTACAGCACAGAGTGGGACCTAAAGAGACACATAGAAAACTGTGGGAGGACCTACCAGTGCACCTGTGGCTGCCCCTACGCCAGCAGAGCTGCCCTGCTCTCGCACATCTACAGGACCGGTCATGAGATCCCCACAGAACACAGGTACGCGCACGGGTCCTGAGAGGTGATTTCACCTGTTTTTAGGACTGGAAAGATTTGAATTTTAATGGCGGGAACTTATATCTCCGTACAGGTTTCCTCCGGTTAAAAAGAGAAAGATGGAGCAGATGAGCGCTTCAGAAAAGGCCGAAAGCAACGAGCCAAGTGGTCAGAATACGAGCTCCAGTAAAGAGACGGCAGACGCTGCCGTTGCTCCTGAAGCAGCGATTCCCTTCTCAGACCCGGTTCATCAGCCCTCGAACCCGAGTAAGGCCCTCCAGAAGCTACTCCTCCCCAAGCCCAAGATTGCCCTGGTCGGCGTTCCTTTCATGCAGCTGGCCCACTTCCCCGTCCTCCTCCCCTCGACTGACAGGGGGGGGGCTCTGAGCTCTGTGGTGTTAGTGGACCCCTGCGGCTCCGTCAGCACGCTGCAGCTGCTCCCACCGACCGCCGGGGCCGTGGGAACGCAGCTGGACGCCAAGAACGCGGCTTACAAGAGCGGCTCGCCTACCTCCCATCCTAACCTGGGGCCCATCAGCACGGGGGTGCAGGCCAACCTGGACCCGGCGGGATCAGATGACACGAGCACCCTGGCGCTGCAGCGTGGGCGAAGCACCTCGACCACCATTCAGACGGACAAATCGTACCTGTCGACAATGCCCGCCGGAGCAGGCGTGGGGGAGGGGCTGAGCTTGTATTCAGTCGGGGAGTCCTCGGTGTCGTCGTGCTCGCAGACGGACATCAGCGTGAGTGCCCAGGTCCTCCTGCCGGTCAGCGTGGAGACCCAGACCTGGGCCTCCCAGCTCAAACCCATGTCATCGATTGGGGCCCAGACAGACCAGCACACGAGCCAGCTTCCCTGTTCCTCTGCACCCGCGCCGCCGTCCAAAACCCGGCAAACCCAGACGCGTGTCGTCATGCCCAAAACCGAGGAGAGCGCTCAGGACCAGCCCGCCGTGTGTTCGGACTTGTTCGGCGGCGACACCCTCAGCGTCTCCACCCAGACCGCGCTGGAGGTGGACGCCCTGGAATCCGCAGCAGGCATGTACGAGGACTCCAAGAGCGCGGGCGCCATGTGCTTCGGGGCGAGGACGGACGAGCTCAGCCCGAACAACGTGGCAGACAACCAGACCCAGACCATGACCTTGCTAAATGACCTTGAGAACATCCTCTCCGACAGCATGTCGGGGCACCAGGTGCTCGCTCAGGCCGCCTCGGGCCTGGCCTCCGTGCCCGAGCATGCCCACGGCCTTGACTTCGACTTTGAGGACTTTCTCAATGCCGTGCACATCCAGACGCAGACGGAGGAGAGCGAGCTGGCGGGGCTGAGCGGCGACGCGCCGCTGGAATCCCTGGACATCCAAACCCAAACAGATTTCCTCCTGATGGATGAGGTCGGCCAGAGTCGCACGCAAACCAGCGATCTGGAGCTCTTTGATATCCAGACGCAGACCGATCTTAATTTCCTGCTGAGCGCCGGGACACACATGCCCCTGAGCAGCATCCTGCGTCACCCCAGCTTTTCCATCAGCACCGAGTCCTCGCACAGCGAAACGCAGACCGATCTCCCCTCCTTCGCCGCGGGCCTTCCCGCTCACGCGCCCGCCGCTCAGGGCGAGCACGCGCGGCCCTCAAACAGCGCCGAGACGCAGACCGTCAGCAGGGACGCGCAAGGCCTGGGGCACCTTTTCCTGACCAGCAACGAAACACAAACAGCCGTGGACGACTTCCTGTCAGCAGACCTGGCCTGGAACGTGGTTTCCCATTTCAGCTCGGCGGAGACCCAGACGTGCGAGGAGCTGCGTGCCCTTTTTCAGCAGCCCGACAAGCCCAACAGCTGAACGCCTCCGGGTGACGCTGCTCGCGGTGCAGCCTTCTCATGGCTGCCTGTCCATCTGAGAGGAACCCGCCTGGATGCGCGGAGCGAACGATGGGAACATTTCGATGAACATTCCAGTCAGAGTCCATGTCCAGAGCCCCTCCACGTGCTTGCGTATCCGGACAGCTCTGTTGCACTTTATGACCTCTGTGGGCATGATTTCTCACTTGTTGTGACAGTTTACATATTTATTTGCACATGAATTGTTGTACGTGTCTTTTGGGAAATGCCAGTTTACTCCTATGCTTGGGCGTGTGCCCACTGTGACTTGTTTTCACTGTTCAGTCTTACGTTTTCATTTGTGTTAGACCTTAAAGGAAGAGAGAGAGAGAGTGAGGCCACGATTAGATTTGCACAACTGTCGAGAAAAAACGTAAACGAGACAACTTCATCGGGACTGTACGGGGAGTAGCACACTGATTAGATTACCAGCTGCTCGAAGCACCTATGCTCAGCCGGTGCAGCCAGAGTTGCCTCCATTACTGTTGCCTTGTCAGCAGCGTCAAAACCATCATCTCCAAAGAACAACTTGAAAGCTTGGATCAGGAGCTATCGATCAGGAGCTAGCTGCGTTGCGTGTTAGCCTTTGGTGAAGTAAACATTTGCAGCGCGTCTGATGTTACACACCTCTGCAGCGTATCAGACTCGTCTCCTCGCCGTCTGGTTTATTTATTAGCTGTGTGAGCGCCATCGGCGGCGTTACCGCATAGACACGAGCTCTGCTCCTGCAGGATTCTGCTAGCATCGGCCGACTTCTCCTTGGTTATTCAGAAGCAGTATTATTTTCTCAGCTGACTGGAGTTTTTTTGTTTCGGTCCGTATTCTGTTGCACTGACTTACCTCGTCGAGCAAACGCTTCACATGCACACTACATCCTGTTTGACTGAAGAACCCAGTTTGAACTGATTTCATGTTGTTGCCTTAACCCAAGTATTGGCTTCAGTTCCAGTTTGCTGCTTTATATTCATTGACAGAATAATACAGATCATTCCGAGCTGTGTGTCGCACATTTGCTGTGTGTGTATCTGAAATGCATCTTCAGTTACCCTGTAGACAGTTTCACTACTTGAATATATATCCAAGCTAATCTGCTTGACACATCACCTCTTCATGAACCAACACTAAGAAATCTGTTATTTCATGTTATAAAAAAAATGAAGAATGTACAGAACATGACAGAACAACATGCTCTGTTCTCTTGCACTCAGCTCCCCAGAATCATTTCCTTAATTTAATAACGTCAACACTAGTTTGTTTTGTAAAGGGATCCATGCCTACTCAGCTGTGGTTCTGGAAATGTTTAGGAGCTCTCTGCGGATGTGCTCCGAGCAGAACTTTGTGTCCAGCCTTTTCAGTCTGGTCTCTTTATGTTCGCTTCTGTAGGTGCATGCAGGTGTTTCTCCAGCACAAAATGTCTGTTTTAGGATCATTTAAGTTGCTGCCTGTGTGTGTAGAGCTAATTTCTGCCTTGATCTCCTGATGAAACACGATAGATGTCGATAATAAACTACTGGAACATGAGTTCACTGTTCATTTTTCAACACATTTTTCAGTGTTCAACACGTGCACATAACGCTGTTTTGTCCATCAAAGTCAATCAGACCGCACTGTTTGTTGTTCATAGATTTACAGCACACACGGCCTTGCTGGGATTCATCGCTGGGATCCGGTGTGCTGCTCCTCTGAAGTGGACGACCTTCTTCCCCGAAGAGAGCCTGCTGCAGTTGGCCGTGTTGCATTGAGGAGCTCCAGGAATCACGTAGCTGTTCTGGGCAGAGGCGCTGATGGCGGAGAACAGGCGTGGGTCAGAACAACCCCCGCCTGCAGGCGCTCCTGGGTTGATGGCGCCTACTCTGGTTCCTCTCATCCTGCTCTTCTGGACAAATACCAAACCCCTTTCTTCTGCGCTCTTTCCACCTGGAGCCTTCGCCCCGCCGCCAAGCGTCCGGGGACGCAGCTGCGGTGAGACAATCGGTGGTAAAAATGTAAAGTGTCTAATGGGAACCGCTGTGTTACTGGTGTGGCTGGGTTTCTGCGGCTTGGTGGGTCTGATCTCTGCTGGAGCCTCTCTGAGGTCCTGTGTGTTTTCCCCCTGTAGACGCTGGGGCGGGCTCTTCTGCAGAGGACCCGCACCGCTAGCATGTGACCGGGACCCTGCGTGCTGGTTTAACTGGTCTGGAGTGCTGTCGATAGGTGAAGCCTTTGCATGCGGAAACAACAGGTCAACAGATTCTTTTTGTTTTGGTTTCTTGCAGTCCTTCTGTGCCACAAGTATGCAGCTCAGAGGGGCGGCTCGGGCCCATCCTCGGACCTGTGGAAAAAGTGGAGGAAACAATGTGAATATCATCTGCAAAAATAAAGGGTAATACTGAAGTATAATCAGAAATATATTTGCAGCATTCAGGCAGCTGTTTCTAAAATAAATACATGTTTCCATGCGTAGCCAGGTTAGTGAGCATCATGCAGGCTCTGGTAGGTGTATGAATGCAGGTAATTACTCACAGCTTCGTCCCAGCCACCATAACAATGATACTCCTGCGGCTCCAGTTCCTTCAGCAGCTCCTCCTCGCTGATGTCCAGAAGAGCATCAACATGTTTCCTATCTGGGGTTTCACACAGCTCCTCTCCTGCTGCCTCCTCAGGAGCTGGAGCCCCATCTGACCCACTCACAGTCGTCTCGCACACTTCCACGGTCGCCATTGTAAAGTTGTTTTGTTTGACTATTTAATCATGTCACCTACAGAATGTTTAAAAAAGGAAAAGAAAATAGTTTTCCAACCGTTTCCACAACTCTAACTCCTCCAGTACGGTCCTGTCAGCTGTGTTGCTCTTCTGCCTCTTTAGTTAACAAAGTTTTCCTTCTCGTTGCAGAAGCGCTGAAGCTCTTCATATTGGGTATGAAACACGGTCACCATGGCAACTGTTAGAGGCCGTACCGGAAACTGTGACGTGATAAAAAGGGGACGGCCAAACTTGAGCGCACAATGAATTCTTACACTACATCTGGTTTACTTCTCTGTAAGTAACTTTTTTTCCCCAAGTTGTATAAAACAGAAGAACGTACACAGCAATAACGTAATCATTTAAGGAACATTTAAATAAAGTGGTACTTTGGACGGTTTTTAAGTAATTGACAATATTCTAATTATAAATGTTCTCAACGCCTTGGTTAATTCCTGCCTGTGCAGTTTCAGTCATAACAGTGTTTAAAAAATGCGGAAGTCGGAGCGTCAAACAGTTAATCCCTTCTAAATGGGGAAACCATTTTGCGGAGATGCAACGTTCAGATCTGCACGTAGACACGACGCGCCGCTGCGCGCAGGTTCATCAGCCGTGAAAGCACCCTGCACGTCCACGACCGCACCAGAAGCGGATTGCGTGCGGCTGTTTGCAGGTTCTCCACTTCGTGTTAATTAGACGCATACGCTATAATCAAAAAAGTAGATGATCTGCGTGAAGAAAGCCGCTTTATGTCCGCCTCGATTTATTGGTCCAGAGCAGTAGGGTGTCATCTTGTGACGCGACCGGAGCGCCTATCGGCGAAGGGGATCACTGGCACCTGACAGTTCCTTCTCCTCACGCCGGTCTTTAAGCATCACGACCACTTGGTCTGCAGTGCAGAAGCTGCGGCGTTGGATGGAAGCAGAGCCTCCACACACAGCCGCGACCATGCTGCCTCCAAAGAACTGCCTGCCGAGGAACTACAGCTGCATTGCCGGACTGTTCGGCAGCCTGGCGGCGGCCAACTCGCGTCTGGAGGACGGTGAGGACTGTGAGAAGATGAACGGAACGTGTGAGCCCATCGAGATGCCGGTGGTGGACGAGAGACCGCGGGGCAGGGAGACCTTCCTGAAGCCTCCACAGAGCCCAAATCTGCGTCGGCGGTGCAAGTCGCTGCCAACTCCCACAGAGAGAGCAAAGTTGGAGATCTCCAGGAGCAGAAGTCCCACCAGTCAGAAAAGGGTCCGCTTCGCTGATTCCTTGGGCCTGGAGCTCATCACGGTGAAACACTTTGACGACACGGACGAACCAGAGATACCGGAGCGCATCCTGGCCAAACTATCCAACGGACCCCTGCACCTGAACCACATGGACACCAAATTCCCCCGCGCCCCCGCGCAGTCGATGTTCATGGAGTTGCAGTTCGCGAACCCGGGCACGCTTCCCTGCTTCGAGCAGAGGGTGAGGGAGGTGAAAGTCATGCTGGAGAGCGTCGAGACGGACGAGTTCAGCCTCTCCGGAATCGTGCGCGTCTTGAACCTGGCCTTCGAGAAGAGCGTGTTTTTGCGGTATTCCCTGAACAACTGGATAACATTCATGGACAGCTTGGCTTCTTACGTCCCCTGCTCCAGCGACGGCGCGACGGACAAGTTCCAATTTAAGATCGTCACGCCCACCTACCTGGACAGCGGAGGCACCCTGCAGTTCGCCATCAAATACTGTGTCGGCGGCGAGGAGTTCTGGGACAACAATGACGGGAACAACTACAAGGTTCGACGTCACCGGTTCAAGTTGTCGCCGCCGAGGGAGTGGGAGAACGGCTGGATTCACTTCATCTGAGACGGTCCTGTGCGTGCGCAGCAGTGCGCAACCGTCCCCCGGTGTACCTTAACTATGGCAGTAGCCTGTTTGTTTTTGTTCTGTCGTTTTCAGCTACACGTTTTTCAGCCGGCAAGAGAATAAAACCTCCACAGTTTTAACTTAAAATGGGAAAAGACTGAGTGTTGGGACAGGCGTTTGGCCCTTTGATGGTGTGCCTGTTGCGGGATGCTGTTAGATACACTGCCTGGATGTCAGGGCTCCAGCCCGGTGCCCCTTGGGAGGGCATGTTCGCGTTATGTAACATAGAAACACGTGCCACGGAAAACGTGCCGGGTAGCAGTCGGGATCCCGCGAGAATACCGGGGGGGATTTATTTGATGATGTTAGAAGCGCTTTCGGATCGGTTTGCTGTGCAGTGACGCAGGCTCCATCACGTCTTTGCTGAGGGACGCTGGTGTGGTGGTTCAGATTTCCTGCACTCTCCGTTAGAAAAATGCCTTATTTGAAACTATGATTTGGGAAGTTGTGCATTTAATGTAAAGTATTTTCGCCAAGAGAGGATTATCATTGCAGATCTATCTTTACGAAAGGCCTGAAGGCACCAGGACAGTTATAAAAGACTTCTTGACCAGGGGAATCATGTTCATAATATTCATAATCCTGCTTTGTAACTTTATATATTGCTGTATTAACATCCAAAATATTTTTGCAAAACTAAGAAGGCGACACCGGATGATTGACCCAAAACGGTTTCTGTCGTTTCTGCACCAGTATTAGACCAGGAGATATAATAAGACGACAACATATATTTATTTTCTAGAGAACTGGATTTAATATGTTCATCTTAACACACTGAGCATGTTTTGATGTTGATAGCAACTTTCTTTTTCATTTTTCTTTTTTTTTTTTTAAATTTACCACGGTTTTCTGTAGGTTGATTGTCAAAGACCAAGTTATTTTGTACAGATGCTGACGATGCCCAACACACACATCCCAGTCCTCTCTGATGCAGCTGAGTGCTCTTCTCATGTTGTCTATGCAGACAAAGTCTCTTCTGTATCAACACTGTGCAAAAATAGTGCTGCTCCCTCCAACCCCCACGTGACCAAAGTGGCTCAAACCACATGGCTCCTCCCAGCTATTTTTATCCTTAAACAGCAGCAGCCCCAGCACCTTTTATTTCTGCCTAATTGGCCTGACTCAACCTGAGCGACCAGGTCGTTCCTCATCAGACAACACGTCATCCTGTTGTTTCGTCAGCTCACATGGGAGTTGTCTGCCAAGCCTCTCCTGAGGGTTTTAGGCAGGCGAGTTGAAGTCAGAGCTGTTCATTCTTTTTCTACGGGCTCCTAGTGTTGTGTACGGACTCCATTTGTGCAGGCAAACACACAGGATGTTTTGCATTCCGCCGCTCTGCCTGTAATCTGACCGCCACTTTCTCCTTTGTTTACATCACCGTTTTTAATGGGGCCCTCAGGAAGAGACCCGGAAAAGGTCAATTCCTGTAACCACTTATGTTTTGGAGCCGCTCCATCAGCGTCCTCGGCCTCGTGCTTCCGCCGAGCCTGACGTCGTTGGGATAGATGTACCCGGGTCGGAGCTGTCAAGCTCCGGTTTTGGTGTGTGCGGTCACAGTTTTTCCGTGTACGTTCCTCTGAGAGGTCAGGCCAGAGCAGAGCTCTGTGTGTGTGTGTGTGTGTGTGTGTGTGTGTGTGTGTGTGTGTGTGTGTGTGTGTGTGTGGG
>BJFM01000040.1:578345-591003 GCA_016586285.1 Arothron firmamentum
GGGGGGGGGGGGGGGGATGCATCAATACCAATAAGTCACTGCCGCTGTCCAAGGTTGGACATTTTTAACCAAAAACACACCGTTTTGGACTTTGCAAGCATTTATCTTTATTCCAACCGCACTTGTCAGGCACTGCTGTTGTTATCGGTGCATCGCTACCAGCGACAAAACAAAGGGCTTCAGGCCTGATTAGGTTTTTACTCACGTGACATTTTTACATCAGTACTTGCATCACTTGTTGTATTGATGTGTGTGTGTGTGTGTGTGTGTGTGTGTGTGTAAACCTGTGTTTCACATCCAGTGTGTCCTTATTGCTGTTTGGTGTATTTCCAAGTATTTAAAGAGCATGTCAGAGGGATGTGTGTTAGCAGAGTTTAAAGGTGCAGCAGGAATCCAAATCTGACTGATTGCAAAAGCACACTTGTTAGAAACAGGAAGGTGTTTCAATACAGCTGCTTAACTGGTCCCACCTGTAATTGTGACAGTTTGGCTCCAGAGCGTTCACCTGTCTGTGTCAAGAGGAGTCTTCCATGAATGTGAGCAGCGTTGGCAGCGAATACGCTGGAACCCTGCTGTGAGCGGAGCGCTGCTTTACCTAAGCGTGAGTTTGTGGCAGGAAGTGTGATGTGATGTAACGGTGGAAGAATGAGTGCAGCCGAATGCGTGTCGAGTCTGAGCGGCAGTGGTGGCGCACATCTGGACGGGACCGCTGACGAGAGATGCTCTTTGGCGTTTCCGTCACGAACGACTCATGAATGTAGCAGACGCAGATGAAGACGGTTTAATGCACTTTGAGGAAGGACAGGGAAGCGGCCAGGGTTGCAAGGCACCACAGTCACCAGAGCTCTTTCCTTTGAAGAGCTCCTAACCAATCATTCACCCTCTCGTACCCCTTTGTTCCCTCCCTCAATCACTCACTCGTACCTTACTGGTAGTGTTTGTCTCACACTGACTGGATTTGTTAGCTGCTTTTGTGTGTCCACTGCAGCCCACTGTTGTGTTGCATCATCTGCTGTATGCTCGTGTACAGCCCGCGTTCCTCTGTTTTAAAGTGAATGTTACCACCTGCATGTACAGCTGAAGCATATGTTCACATTTGGTTTTTATTGTCACCCACCTTTGTTAAAGAACGTTTAATAAAGGCATTTGTGATCGCAATCGACTGATTCGTGGGGTTTTCATAAATCAGACGTCACTCCTTACACTTACATGCATCTGTTCATCGCTGATGTGGTCGAGTGTCTCATCTGTGGAGAGCTCCAGAGCGTCCCCATTCACAAAAGCAGGCTGCAGCGGGCGGCGCCATTCCAGAAAGGGCTGCAGACATGTCCTTGAATCGATTACAGCGGGCCATGGGGGGTGGGGGTGGGGGTGGGGGTGGTGAATTGAAGCAGGAGGCAGCGTGAGGGCTGAGCAAAGCCACCATTAAAATAGGTTCAACATTGTAATAATACACCAATTTAAAGCACTTAAATTCATGAGAGAGACTGAACTTGTAAAGCTTGAAGCTGGAGATTCTCCTCCAGCCCCACCTCCGCTCGCATGGGATGGATGGCCAGGCAGGTATTCCTCCACTAGGTTGAAAGACACATTCTAGGTCCAACTCCTAATATAAACAGATACCTAGCTGCTGCTGCTGCTGCTGTTTTTTTTTATTGTTTTTTTTTTTTTAATTAGCTCAGCTGCTGAGTGAAAGAGCTGAGTTCTGGGATTAAAGTCTAATCTGCGCGTCCATGCTGCATTTGTCCGGCAGAAGGAGGAACACAGCGACGCATCAGCCGGTGTGAGAGTGGGGGCAGCTGGACTGACCCCAGTCAGCGGAGGCGGAGCTCTGGCGGGCTGAAGTTGTCTCATCCTCCGTGCTGGCGTGAATCCAACGCGGTGATAAACAGGTGCTGTGAAATTCTGGGTTAATTTCATGAGCAGAGCGGCTCAGCAGGCACGAGGAAATGAAAGCAGATGAAAAATTCATTGTGTCCAAGTGCATGTGAAGAGCATTCCAGCAACAATGCCAGAAACCCGGCCTGAGGTGAGTGCGCAGTAATGCTGTGATGGCTCTTTTCCCATCCTCTCTGACACCATCCCCTGTTTTGACGGCACCCCCCCTCGCAGCCCGCCTCATCCCGCCTGCTGCGGCCCTGCAGGCCCCTCGGCTCTGACAACGTGACCGACGAAATTCATATCGCCACCGCACGGCTTCTTGATTTCATTTTAAATCATTTATGCGAGACGGGACTCATTTTGAGTCCGCAGCAGACGTGCACGGTCCAGTCAGCTCACACATGAATAATTGATCTGCAAGGGGAACCTTTACCACTCTGGAAATTCCGTCCTGCTCTTCTGGAAAAGAAAAGCTTTTCACTTCAGTTCCCTCCCAGCTGGTAACAGTGAGGTTTCTCCCATTTCTGTCTGCATAGAATGGCTTTTTAATAGTTCAAGGAGAAACAAATCAAGTTAGACGATCCAGTCACCCTACTTTTCTTTCTTCTCATCATCTTTTCTCCCTCTAACCAATTCATCATTCATCTGTCTTTCTGTTCTCCCTCTGCTTTCTGTCGTAATTCTTTTTTCTGTAATGCTTTCATTCATCTTCATGATTTATAATTTTATATCTAACTTTATTGTGTTCAGCCTCCAGGACTCGTGCTTTGTTCTTTTGTTGAATCAGAGTCCATCCATCCATCCATCCATCCATCCATCCATCCATCCATCATGAGGTGCTGAAGTCTATCTCAGCTTTCATCGGGTGAGAGGCAGGGAGACACCAAGCATCTGTGATGTATATTTGTTCACAGCAGAAAAATTGAACAATCTACTGCTTATACAATGACATAAGTATAATAGTAAATCTTCCTCTTAATGTTCTTACACATTAGAAGAGTGAGATGTATTATGCCACGCTGCAGGCTGCTCCATAACGCTGCCATTTCATACACAGCCAAAGGGGAACGTCTGACACTGACAAACTGAATTCAATCTAAAGGAATGCTGAATAGTAACAGCCTGGGCAAGAAAGCATGCGACAAACGTGGCCCCGCCATTTTACTGACTTGTTAGTATGCTGCAGATGTCCTGGTGGAGCTCCATAGAGTCCTGGACCTTATGTAATGAAAGAAAGTTGTGTTTCATATGGGCACTGCTGGGCTTATTGCACCAGATGATATTGGACTAAAAAAAACAACAACAGGGATGCATTGCCCTCTGCATTTTAAAACCACCACTCCTTTCTTTTTCTTCCAGTGATCATTTCTTTTAGCCTGTCAAACTGCTCTTAGTCTTTCCACCCCATCTTTATTTTGCCACCCACACAGGGCTTCCATCACTCTCTTTGGCTCTCTAAAATATCCCTCTCTGATATCCCAACCCTTCAACACACTACATTTTTTGCCAGGTCACCAGGAAAGACAGGTCCTGATAAATAACGCTCTGATCCAGTCTGTCTCCGCTCTCTACAGCCTGCCCGTCTGACCTGAGCGAGATCAACATCAGGCTGACAAATAGACCCGGAAAAAAAACAACCTGAGTCCCATCAAACGTGAAGAATGCACAGAGAGACCACGCAGGAGGAGCAGATAACCAGCCGAAGCATCATTGCTCCTCCAGCCGTAGGGCTGTTCCCGCCTGGTCGGCATGCATACCTGGGTGAGTTATTGACCAGTGGGAGGATCCCTGTGGGGGGTCAGTGGGGGGTCAAGACGCAGCGGTGAAGCGATGCGCTTCTGTGCTGTAACAGCAGTTATGGGAGCCAGAGAGGCATTCATGGTCAGACAAACGGGTGATAATAAGCGCCGCTATGATGGTGGTTTAACCTTGGAGAAGCAAAAGGTTAAACAGAATTGTGTCTGCCGGGCTGGATAATGTGAAGAGATGTTTTGTTTTGAGCAGATGCTTTGATGTTTTAAAGCAGTAAAATAAATAAAGGGAGAGTAGGCAGGAGGCAGCGAAGGCTGGGTCATGAATAACACAGGAGAGGGAACGATCGGCGAAATTTAGAGATGCTGACGGTTAGTGAGCGGGGGGGAGCGGGGGGGCTTCACCTTCATCATGCTGGGGAACAAAAGATGCCTGCTTGTCTGCGATTGTGTGTCCACTCGTGTGAACAGTGGGGTGATTCAGCACTTCCTCTCTTTCTCTTTCTTCACCGTTTCCTCTCCACCATGAGTATCTCAGCCACCACATGGCAGTGATATTCCTGGCTCCTGTCCTCAACCTGTTTTTCTGCTTGTTTTTTAGTGTGTGATAGAGGATGTGTGAGTGATTCAGCAAAACGTGACTGCTGTCAGAGCACATATTCATTAAACTGTTATGGGCCATCCCTCCGTGCAGAAGGGAGATGTAGTTTTTCCCGCCATGCCTGAGCGTGACAACACCATCATGTTGGAAATAAAGGTATCATGGACCATCTCCGTCAGGCCTGTTGCCTTGAGGCGCTGAATTCTCAGCAGGTCTAATGAAATAATGATGCTGCTGCACTCACGCTTCTCGGTGTGTCTGGATTCTCTCTCCACACACTCTGTCACGCCTCTCGGCCACAGTCCTTCAGACGGCTGCAGGTCACATGCAGCAAATGTGTGACTTAAATTCTTGGCAGGCGTCCTGGTACATGTCACACACTCAAGACACACCCATGTGTGTTTGGTGAACAGCAACAGGATCAATGATCTTGAGTAATATCAATGGCAACCTAAAAATTAGGCATGTATAACAATTTTTACTAAATTAAACATGCATAAGAACTTCATATGGCCTTATACATATAGGCTTAAAAATGTATTATTATGATTAATATCACCTTAAAGCATGCTCTGATCGATTTCATTTGCCAAGTATGTGTTTCTACCCATTTACCTCGCAGTATTTTAACCGTATTTTCCTGTTACAGGAGAAAATGATGCTGTTCTACATAAATGCCATATGTTTGAGTTGGGAGTTCTGGAGCACATGTGCCAGGAGCATGAGAAGGTACATCTGTGTGATGAACTCAGCTGATGCATTTCATGCATGTGTGCACAAAGTCTGCACAGGCACACGTCTGTGATTCAGAGCGTGCTCTGCTGCCCCCCTGTGTGCAAAAATTATAAAACAAGAATTCAGAATCTCATTCATATTGTCCAAAGGTGTAAGACTGTAACACTAGCAATGATAATAATAATAATAATAATAATAATAATAATAATAATAATAATAATAATAATAATAATAATAATAATAATAATAATAATAATAATAATAATAATGACATATAATCTCCAGACAGAAAGAAGTAAAATCACAGCTACCAGAAGTAGAAGACGCATATTTATTTTTTAATTCAAGCATTACATTTGTTTGTAAAAATCTGCTTTCAATTTGACTTTTAGAAGATGAATGGGTTTTTTTAAAAAAAGAAAGAAAGAAAGAATAAAACAACAAATAAATAAATAAATAAATAGATATTTGTATCATAGTTTGTAATTCTGTACTTATTTTAAGATCATCTTGTCTTTTGCCTGCTAATAGCAGTGCCCCCGCTGAAGAAGGCTCCGCCTGGTACCTGGATGTGTAGTTATACACGCCTACCTCACGGTGGCAGCAGAGTTACAGTTTTGGGCTATTCTTGCCTGTGAGGGCAATAGAACAAGGAACTAAACGGTGACCTCATCCTCTGAGGCTCCGAGGAGCCGGCTTAAATTGCAGTTTAAACGCACTCACCCTTACCTCCCACTCCCCTAAATCTCACTGTCTCTCTGTGTCTCTCTGTCTTGAGGGGAGGGTTTCCAAGGACTGCTCCCCATTAAGGAGACTGTGAGAGAGAAGTGTTGACATGAGGCCAGCTCAGCTCTCACTCTGAAGAATGTGCTGGCATGGACATGGGGCGCCATTCACATGGAACTTTAATTCATTTACACAAAAACCAGAACAATAATAAAAACAGACCCCACTGTTGAGCACTAACAGCTTAGTGGGACATAGCATCCTTTAAGGTGAAAATTAGCGTTTCTTAATATCACCCTTGTAGAAAGAGAGGATTTCGTGTCCAAGCACATGCCCGTGTGTGTGTGTGTGTGTGTGTGTGTGTGTGTGTGTGTGTGTGTGTGTGTGTGTGTGTGTGTGTGTGTGTGTGTGTGTGTGGAAGTGGGCAGTGAACGAGGCTTTGATGCAACCTGCCAAGTTTCCCCTGTGGACAGCAGCTGTCTAGTAGCAACAGATACTCCCAAGATACTTTCCCACCCTTCATCTCAGCTCTCCTGCTTTCCCTCTTTTTTTCCAATCCCAAAGCATTTAACAGAGAGGAAATGAAACAACGGACCCTGCCAGTCTGCAGGTCAGCAGCCGCTCCTCCAACCTGATGGTAAATCAGTCAGAGGAGGACATGAGAGAGCAAGCGGGACCTACGCAACGCAGCAGAGTTAAAGGTGTCTCCACGGGACGCAGAACTGGGGAGATTGATTTTGAATTATTATCTGTGGAGCCGATGCAGAAAAAAACAGGGATGATGCATGGTGGGTGTCTACTCCGCTGGATGAGCTGCTGATGGAATTTTTATCTTCCATGTGAGCTCCTCTTTCATGTGAGCCAGCCTCTCACCACACTCAGCTCCATGGAAACAATAAAAGTTCCATTAGATGGTCTGTTTTTGTGTATTTTACATGTAATTTATCATTTCCTTCACTCTGACCTGTGGCCACATAGACAAGAGAGGAAATACTGATCTGCCACCAAAAATATATACATTAATTCATTTGAATTTATATCTGGTGTTATTTCACTTTAGCACTGTTGGTACATTCATTATTATATGTAACAGTTTCTGGAAATTGCACTAAAGCGTTTGGAATTCACAGGAGTGCTGTGGACGTGACCGGCTCGGACCACAGGTCCCCCAATGTGGAACAAGCCAGTGAACAGCTCTTTATTCCTGCAGTGAGCTGCTGCTGTTTAAGTGGACTAATGCAGTCAAAAGCTTCCCCCCTCACGAGTGTGCGCGTGTGCATTTCCACCAGTTTGGCCAGAAAATTTTCCTAACACCAAACTCTGTTGCTGAACTGCTTTAGACGTGCTCACATCCTGACCTGTTACCTGCTTTCAGCTGCTTGCTAACCTCAGGGTGACCCCTCGCGGTTGGCCTATCGCCTGGGCGAGGGGTGTGCGGCCCATTTAGCCGTCCAGGACCCACCCCGTTACTGAGTTTCCTGCCTTTAGAACCCCAGACATGTTCCTTTGTATGTTTGTGCATAAAAAAAGTCATCAAGGCTCGACAATATTCGGCTCCCCACCCCCCCAAACTCTCTGGATATCATGTTGCCTTCTGCCCTCCTTCCAACAACCCCTCACACACAGCCCATTGCACACACACAGCATTAAAACCAGCCCCAGGCATCAGTCAGTGAGCCTATCCATCATGGGAAGTTTGTGCTGATGAGAGGAGGGGGAAAAGAGCAAAAGGGTGAGGAAAGAGAGGGACAGATGTGGGCTTAGATATGTGGAAGGGCAGAAGATGTAAAGCAATGATTATGGTGATGGATGAGGGAGAAGATGCTGCGTGATGGCTGCGCCCCAAAGAGGAAAACACCCACATGGATTGTTTATGCGCACAGGGACGTGTGGACTCTGCTACACGAATGAAAAAAAAAAAAAAAATCCTGCCTTGCACGACACAACCGACACGTGCACCCTTTTATTTCTGCAATGAAAAGATGGGTCAGTGAACGTCAGGGAGGAACCACAGCACTATCATGATGTAAGTCCAACGATGGAAGTTTGGAGTAATGCAGATGCTGCTCTGCTTGGAAATGCAGCAGTGTGCGACAATCTCATCGTTGAGGAGTTTGTGTGCACGAGCCTGTTGCGGTGGCCTGTTTGGGGCATTAATAATGGTCATAATTGCTTGCTAGGTAAACAAACAAATGGTTCATTGATCAGCCTTATCTGCCTGCAGCATCCCAGAAGGGTCCTATCTGACTGTGGGGGCAATAAAAGCTGCAGAATGAACGGCTCAGTGAGGAGAGAGGCAGGAGAGCCAGAAGAGCTTAAAGTAATGGAAAAAGAGAGGGAAGAGGCTCCAGTGCAGGCCTGCGCGCCTGGCTGTACACTCGTGTTCTGCAAGGCCGCCACGGCTGGCTAAATAAACAATCCTAATTGGCTATGGAGCCCCACTAGTCTGGGGTTTCACTCACTTTCATCCTGGGGACACCGTGGGAGAGCTGAGGTGAGGCGTCGCGATAACATGCATGTGCTGGATCACTCACCGGCACAAGGGCTCGCACATACACACACACAGCGTGAAACTTGACTTATGCACAAGAGGATGTTTTCATCATTCTGTTCTCTTTCTGTCATGTGACTGATGACACACACGGGTGTTTGAGTATTGGCTGTGGTGCGCTGCAGAGACTAATGTGGTCACTTACTTTGCACATTTGTAGAAATGCATCTCACAGTTATCCATCTGCAAAAAAAAAAAAAAAAAGAAATAGAGGTAGTGCCTCACAAGATTCATGTTGTAGACTACAAGCTCACATCAATAAACAGGAAATTCGAGGATGTTATGTGGCTCCTGGCAGAATCACAGCACTGACTCTGGGACAAATACAAAAAAACAGCACACACAATCCATCATAAATCAGTTACAGTCAGCTAATTAGGTTTAGTGAGTCAATGAATGACTTTTGCTAACAATTTAAGCACGTCTCAGAACACAACGAAGGACGTTTGCGCGTGAGAGACACCTAGTGGTCGAAAGAAGAACAGCTTTCAATTACCGTGTCATTCATACAGTCATAAGGCTAATTAGCTGGCCATAATTAGGGCAATTTGACGTAATCAGATGACCCGGACAATATAAGGATGTGGATTTCTGTAAGGTGTACAAACTTTACAAAAAAGTTCTTGTTAATTCCATTCTCTGTCATTGTATTCTTCCTTCCACTATAAACCACTGATGTGGTTCTAGTGTGACTGAAATGCGTGTCTGGCTGAAAGGACAGAGAAAAGAAAGAGTTTTTATAGTCAGAGACATCACTCAGGCCTGGTTAAGAAAGGGAAAGTGGTTGTCATGGAGAGGAGTGGAAGAAAAGAGTCATGACTGGGATCAACTAACTTTTGTTACTTTACATGAAGTCTCAACAATAAAAAAATAAATAAACTCAGCTATGTTAAAAACATTGTCATTACCACATTTAAAAACTATTTCTCAGGTTAGGTGTTTTATAAGCTGCACAATTGTTTCCTCACAGTCTTCCAAGGCGTGATCTGGTGATTCGGACCTCACGGTTTAATCATTCTGGGAGCAGAGGCCTCACTGTGAGTCAAAGGAGCTGAATGAAAAGATGGCTCCAGCCTGACTCCATCCATCCACCCAGCGAATCGCAACCTTCTCTAGACCACCGACTCACGCTCCTCATGTGACCATCACACGCCAGAAATCCACATGTGAGTATGAATTAAACACTTCTTGGTACAGATTTGTAGATCTCAACCAGTTCATTTGTCGAACAGCACCTCTGCTGACTTTAATATATGGGGGTGTAAGGTGTGTGTGTGTGTGTGTGTGTGTGGGGGGGGGGCTAATGTATTAACACAAGCGAGATCATCATCCAGAGGATGGGTGTTAAGTACGGAGGTGGGCTCTACAGAGGTGGGCAGAGGATGCTTTTGGAGAGTGGGAGGTGATCACTTTTTTCCAGGGAACTCTTCAAACATGTCCAGTCATCAGAATTTCCCCAGCAGCTCTCTAGTGGAGGGAGAGAGAGAGAGAGAGAGAGAGAGAGAGAGAGAGAGAGAGAAGGAGGGAGAGCCCGAGGGTGAGCTTCTTCCGAAGGTGGAAGGCGGCCAACAAAAACAGCCGACTCCAGTAGGTCGGCACAGGAAGGGGGGAGTGGGGGGGCGGGGGTGTAAGCTTATGACTGTGTTTGTGTGGATGTGTCTGTCTATATGTGGTGTGTGTGTGTGTGTGTGTGTGTGTGTGTGTGTGTGTGTGTGTGTGTGTGTGCGTGCATGTGGTGTGGGTGTTTGTGCGTGTGGGTGTGGGGAGGGAGATGCTGTTAAAGTCCTTATGAGTGCACCCTTTGCTTCTCAGCGTTCCCGTTTGTTGTTCCTGAGCCAGAGGGCCGTTGGCTCGGTGTGTCCCAGGGGAGTCTTTCCACTGCATTCCTTTCCCATTATTCCAGGAGTGTCTCTGCGAGGACTGCCTTCCCGGCGTCTCTCCTGGCTTCTCCTCACGCTGTGTTTGCATCCTTCTTCTTCTCCTCCCTTGGGTTGCTCTCTAAGGTAAAGGTCAGAGGTTTATCACAAAGCTATCTGACAGGAGGGACAGGTAGCTCGAAGCCCATCTGGCTGTGCGCACGTGTACGTGTTTGTGTTATCACACCCCGTCATAACAGGGCGAGATGGACAAATCAATAACATCCCTAATGTCCACTTCCGGATCACTGCAGGGAAACTTCTCACTCTTTCTGTCTCAGCTGATTTCTTGTTATTTCCTCGTCATTTCCTCCCTCTTTCAAAATGTCCTTTTCTTATTTCCTCCTCTTCCTCTGGGTCTCGGCGACTTGAGAGGGGAGGAAAATTCATCAGAAGCAGACTTCCCGACCTCTGAGACGGGACCAGGGTGGAGCGGGGGAGGCTTCCATGACTGACTGACAAGTACAGGTGAAAGTGGATTAGGTCAAACTCGTGTCACACACACACACACACACACACACACACACACACACACACACACACACACACACACACACACACACACACACACACACACACAAAACTAAAGGCTCCAGTCAGGCTGTACCACTCTGGGAAAGAGGACAAAGGTTAACTTACAGCTATGATGAGGTTAGCTGCAAGAAAGCGCAGAAGAAGCTGAGTTTCAGCTCTGCCTCCTGCACTTCATAGTCCCTGGAAACGTCCCTTTCAGGGTCGATGACACCTGCGTTCAACAGCACACTGAAACACTCGCACATAGGAGCATTAGAGTCTCTGTGGTCTGACTGAACATCACACCTCACCCACGTCACGGGGGAAAAGACACTTATTTTTGTGAAATGTTTATTTGGACAAAGGGACAGCGTCCAAATGAACCATGACCCAGTCGACCCCGTTCGAGTCGAATGTTGTAATTTTTTTATTTTTTCATGTTCCAAGGAAACACATTCCTCCATCACACCTCTGACCTTGGAGAGGGCCCAGAGATCCTGCAGAAATAAAAGAATAAATAAACAACAGGGAGAAAGTCCAGGCTTCTCTTTGGAGGTTATACCTCTCTCTGTGTTCTTCCTCTTTTCTTTTGCGCTTTCCTAGTGGATTTAGAGAGAAGATCTAAGATTAAGCTTTTATTGTTGGTTCACTTTTGAACACCAGAAACTGGGATGACATTTGATCTGGTGCTTGTTTACTTCCTGTGTCACCTCCCCGTGATGGCATGTGCACCCCTGATTTCCTGTCTGGCAGGATGCAAACTGTGGCTAGCAGCCTAGTGCAGCTATTATTTCTGGCACTGAAATGCACAAACCAGATTTAATCTCTACAACAAACACCAGATACAAAGACAAGTTGACAGTTTTGCAGCTCAGACATTGCTGACAGATGTATCGACGTACTCACAGAAGGCAAAGAAAAACCCCCAAACACTACAGGGTGATTCTATCTCACACAGACTATAAGTGAAAAACATGTCAGAAATGTTTATATCAAGCAGGGGACTGTTGGGAAGTGGAGAAAAGGGGTAAACTGAGAGAAAAAGAAGGGCAGTCGTGAGCTCTCTGTGCGCTTTTCCTCTCAGTCTCCAGAGAGGGGTCTAATCAAGCAACATGAGAGAAAACATCTGTGTTAGGTGTTCTTGAACGTTTACGCTGTGACAGAATCAGCTGCTCAGGAAGGATTATGAAGGGTGGAAAAGCCGTTGGGGGGGCGTCTTCAGAGGCCCTCTGCTAGAACACAGTGTTTCTGACAAATATGGTCATGGATGGGAAACGAGCTTGATCTGAGAGATAAAGGAGATTGTTGGGCTTGGTCAGTAAACTCACCAGAGGTGAAATATTAGGAGCAATTGGTCAGATTTTCTGTGTTTTGATAGCAGACTTTGGGTCGTTTCAAACATTTATATTGTTCCATCACAAGTGCAGTCAAAGGAAAGGGACTTGGGTTTATGGGAGATGTTTGTCTCTTGGCCGTCTTCTGCAGGCGTGACTTTTCTGCAACTGTAGCAGGAAAAGGTTCTTTAATGACAGAATATTCTCCCACACTCTTACTGACACATCCACTTTGCAGGAGGTCTCTTTGGAGAAAGCTCATGGGGTGACAATAAAATACCTCCCAGATGTGCCTTCAAAGGCCAGATACATACAGAAATACTGACATGAGATGCATTGAACACAACTGTTAGACTTATTTTAAACGTCCAGAGGGTATAGCAGATCTTTCTTTTTACGTATTCGCTCTGAATTGTGTGTTGCGGTTTATTACATGTCACAAGCACCCGCAGACACGTACAGCACAGACATGTCTAATCCTCCTTCTCGCAAATCTCTCTAAGGCCCTCAGAAACTCAACAATGAATTTCATTCAAATCAATATCTTTATCTTTAAGGTAGCAGACTTGTGGTTGTGTATAATCATTATGCTGCCCTAAAATGCATCCTCAAACACCTAAATGACCCCCCCCCCCCCCCCCCCCCCCCCC
>BJFM01000043.1:5425-22164 GCA_016586285.1 Arothron firmamentum
CCCGCCCCCCCCACATACACACACACACACACACATACACACACAAGTTCACCAGTGATAACACAATATCCTTATACAAATCAGCCCCCTTTCCAAAAAAAGTGCCAATTTAGACATGGGGAATCCAGCCAACTCATACAAAAGCTATGAAAAAAAATAAACCACATTCATTCTCTCCAAAATTGAATACAGTAGCTGTAGAATTTAATCATTAGCCAAAACAAAGGAAGCTGAAGTTATAATGACTCCGATCATCATTAAGTTCTGCATGGTGCCCATAATTCGCTGCTTTAATATTTGATAAACAAGTCAAGTTGGTGTTGACATTCAGCTGTGCATGTGGCATCATTGATAAATTTCTGTCACCTAAAAAAAGTCCTGAGGCGGTTTTGTTGAGCATTGTTATATCAAATTAGCTGGAGAGCAGCCAGAAAAGCAGACAAACATGGTGAATATGGGGGGACAACAGTTGAACTCTGTTCTTACACTGCAGTTAATGGCCTTCTTTTGTTGCAGTAATGAAATATTTTGCAGGGATGTGGGGAAATATGTCCTGAAACAGGAAGACGTGCACATGCACTCATCCACAAACAATATGAGGCGCATAGAAAGAGCCAGTATGTGGAGGGAAAAAAGACTTATAAACACAATTCTTTTGCTTGACATTCAGTGCAGATAAATTTTATTTATTTTAACTTTTTAAGGACCAAAAGTCAAACAGGAAGTGCATGTCCATTGAAGGGCTATGACATGCAACATCACTTCTGCGAGAGCTGACCAATAGCTCAATCAATTAAAATCAATGAGGAAAATCTTTAAAAGGAGACAACACAAAGAAGCATCGCTTAATGCAGCAACTAATGTGCCCGACTGATGTCCACCGCATTACCACAGATCTCCTCCTCCTTACTCAGCACTTGGAAGAGCCTCCTCGGTGTTTGTGATCAATGTAACAGTCCACACTAGTTTCAGAATACAATTATGCTCATACTATTTTGGTCAAAAGTTTCAAAAGTGAACGCAATCGGGTTTTTTTTTTTTTTTTAACATCAGTTCCTAATGAGTCCACTAGAGGGACCAAGCGAACATGAATCAGACTGTCCACAGCAGGATCCAAACTTCACTGGGAAAATTGAGTGTTCTGGAGAAACACACACTGAGTTATTTTTGCTGAGGGAGGCTTGTGCAAATTAAATTTCATTAATAAAAACATTTTTAACAAGCACTGAGTGCTTTAGGCTCGGTAAGAGGTAAAAGTGATACAGGGATGAAGGAGCATGATTGAGATCTGTGACGATTATTATCATCCAGAAGAGAACTAGAGATGGATGTCACCAGTGGAGAAGAAGAACCTAGTTTGAAGGGGGGAAAAAAATATAAATGGGAAAAAAAAATATTTGGGAGTGTGGTTGGAGGTTTAGAGAGGAAAGAGATTAGTTAAAAAGGGATTACCTCAGCCTTTCCCGTAGTTCAGCAAGCTGCATACAAAAAACATCTGGGTGTGTATTTGTGGGTCTGTTTGTATGGGCATATATGAAGGGGTGTGTGTGTGTCTCTATTAAAACCCATGTGTGTGTGTCCATCATTCTCTGCCCTGCACCCACTAAGATTCCCAGGAAACTATCTGCTGCAGCAATGTCCTAATATAGCAGCAGGCTGGGGGGGTGGGGGGTGGGGGGTTGAAATGGGCACCTCCCCTTCCTCTGCCTTATGGCCTTTTCTGTTGGGGGTTCAGTGGTGCTGTAGCCAGGGAGATTAGACATGCTGCACGAATACGTCAGTGCAAAAGTCATGTTGAACAGCACCAGGCAGATTGTGCTGAAGACCTCTGGAAGAAAAAAGTCGGTGTAAAGCTCCCTGTGTGGTGATCAGAGCTGGTGAGGAGTGACCAGGAGACACTTGTTGATGCTGAGACTGTCCTTTCAGTGTGAAGCTGAGTTATTTATGCCCACCCAAACTACAACTCCTCAGTAAGACCCCTGCACCTCCTTAGCTAGTTCTAAAACCTTCCCAGTTTGACAGCTAGTTGGACTGTACACATCAGGAGCCCTGAGTTTGCTGTCCAGATTTATAAATAGTTGAGAGGCTGTTTGTTTCATCCACATGACACTCGACACCAAAGGATCTCCACAGATCTACAGGCTAACTGAAGACCTCATTCTATCCCGCATGGTGGACACTCTCTCTGGGACGACTCCTCTATTTCTGTCTGGTCCCCTGTCCTGAGTCCTGCTGCCTGCCTGTGGTCAGATGCTCAAAGTCTTGACAGAGGACTATGTACATATTCCTGCTTTGGACTGATGTCAATAAAAAGAGGCAGAGCTGCCAAAGTAGGCTTGCATGAGGTGAGTGGAAAGGAACAGATCAGCAGAGCTTTAGAGGAGAGAGGAAGTCCAGCAAGCAGTTTCAATTATGGATGGCAAACCTGGAAGGTAAGGTTATTTTATGGCACTATTATGGTGTTTACAGTTAGAGCTTCAGCTAAATGTTTTTTCCATACATGCAACTATCTTAGTCGGAAGGCGCAGAAATACATTTTTATAAATCCTGCAGGCATCAACTAAAGTAATTCCATTCGATCAACGTGACAGTCGCTTGTATTTAACCGTATCCTCTCTGCTGACCCCATTTGTGACAAGTGAAGGATTTGGTGCTGCTCAATCTTCATTCTAAACCATGGGACCCCTTAAAAAACAAGGCCTCTTTGGTGTCAGGTTTTAGAGTCAGGGGCCAGTCGCTGGACAAAAATAAACAGGCAACAAGATGCAGAAATCACACTGACAGTCTGACGCAAGCCTGCGGCTCTTTGTCATACACCGAGATGAGAATTCTCTGTCTGCTGAATTTAACATTTGCATAATTTTAAGGATAATTTCATCTCTGCTCACACAGACTCATATAAGTGTGCGTCAGAAGTTATTATTGAACTGCTGGATATCCTGAGAAAGGTGATGAGCCATCTCAGGCATGACGTTACTTTATCGTCTCTAAACATACAAATGATTTATTTAAAAAGCGGCAGAGGGAGTGCAGTCAATTAGAGGGCCACTCTCCCTTTCCTGGAAGAAAGATTATGAACGAGATGGTGAGCAATATTTTATTTATAAGCTCATATTTTGGCGATGCTTTATATTCAGCAGCATGTATTTAGATGCAGTCGATGACCAGCAGACCTCTGAAGGGCCTCCACAGACGGAGTCTAGTTACTGCCAGCGATGAGTGTGACTAACAGCGCTGGAAAAAGGAGTGCTGTCAACACATAACACTTGTCTTTGGTTGTGTCAGAATTACAATTTATTTATTTATTCATCAGGTGTTGATGAAGAAGAAAGAACCAAAAACTAACTTGTTACTGTTGATTTTGATGTTGGATTTTTACACGACATGTGCACAATGAATGCGAATAGACTTTGTGTGTGTGTGTGTGTGTGTGTGTGTGTGTGTGTGTGTGTGTGTGTGTGTGTGTGTATGTGTGTGTGTGTGTGTTATTCCCAAAATAATTCACGTGAGCCTGTCATTGCCATACCCAGCAACGCTGTAGTTTTATACACAACATGTGTGAAGGTCAGCGTGGAGAAGGTGGAGGAGGAGGAGGAGGAGGAGGAGGAGGAGGAGGAGGAGGAGGAGGAGGAGGAGGAGGAGGAGGAGGAGGATTTGCAGGACTGTTTTCAGAACCACATACAGAACATTGCTGCTTACAACAACAATTTTAAGTTAAGCTCCACGACAAATTACTTGGTGAAAGATTAACAGATCAATGGAACATGTTTACTTGTCAGTGATGTGATTACCAGTGATGTTTGATGTCCAGGCTAATTCTTGTCTTTTTCTTCCACGTAGGAAAGCAAAAATTTCCAGCACCTTTTTGGACTGAGCTCAGTTTAAATGCACGATGCCTCAGGATGGCTTTCTTTACAGTTGTGTGACTGTGGCCCCAAACTCTGGACCAAGCTCTGGGCCGTTTGCTGCCAACAACACTGTATAGTTTTGACGTCTGATTTTTTTATGGATGACTGAGAGATTGAGGACTGAGCTCTTTGTCAGCAAGCCTTCATCATGACCTCAGTGGAGAAGCGACGCTCAGGCCGGAAGAGCGGCGGACACAGAAAACACAGCAACGGAGCGCTCAGTGATGCTTCCAGCACGGGCTCTTTTCTGGATGAAACTGACCGTGAGGTCAGCAGTCTGACAGATCGAGCATTCAGAAGTCTCTGCATCGGAGATGAGGCTGTTTATAATGACTCCGATCTGAATTCCTCTTCGCCCTGCTTTCAGAGCGACAGACAGAGGGCCTTCAGCCAGGGCGGCCCAGATGGAGAGAGGGAGGAGATTAAAAGAGCTGCACAGGAGAGCTTCAGCCTCAGGATGCAGCAGTACGGACAGAACTGGATGCAGGGAGGAATGTATGGGGCTCAGGTCCACCGAGATCCAGAGCGCGGCCTCTATGGGGAAAGTGCACAGCTTTCTGCCACATTCCAGCACTCCTTTGTGAACCCCTCACAGCAGGAGGCACAGCCACAGGACACGGAACTGTCCTGCCTCAGCAATGGAGCGACAGAGTTGAGTCTGCAGCAGCGAAGGAGCCGCTCTCGGGTTTCCTCTCTCATCCAAGCTTTCAACACAGAAGGATACATGGACGGAGCAGGAAGCGATGGTAAATTGAGAGAGTGGAATGACCAGGGCGTCTGGGACAGGTCAGCTTTGATCGGCATCCAAACGGATCTCACCCACTTCTCAGCGTCACACCCGCAAACCCTAAATAGTGGTCAGTTCCCCCCAACTGGCCCGTTTTCATTTCAAGATCCAACCCTTTATTCGTCTGAAATGGCAGTCGTGGCTCACGTAAACGCTGAGTCCTCTTTTATAAGATCCTCCCACAGTAAACACAGCGTGTCCACGCAGGACAACAGTCATTCTAACGTCTTTATTCACAGCGAGTTCAGTCCTTTCAGGGTATGGAAGGATCCCAATCACTTTCCCCTCCACCACGGAGACGTCTCTGGGTTTTTGAGCTGTTCAGAATTCTCTCAGTGGTACGAGACCCCGATGTACAAACAGATTTCTATGGAACCCCAACCTCAAGGGCGCTATCACTTTCACGACAGGGATATCGGATATCCGAGGAGTAACTTTGCACCGGCGCTTCCTCCCACTGCTTTCCATCCCGCTGTGGCGCAGAAAGCTGCGTCCGTGGAGAAACGCTGCGAATCTGAGCTGACAGGTTATCATCCCCACTGGAAGAGGCCCGAGAGCCTGGGTGCCAACAGGCTCCCGCCACAACGGCCATCGACGGCCTCGCCTGCCACCGAGATGTCCCGGCGCGTCCAGGACACCATCAGCTCCGTCAAAGCTTTCCAGCAAAAAATGAAAACGATGACAGAGCAAAACGCCTCGGCCGAGATGCAGACAAGTAGGAATAATTTAATTTACGACAGCGACATACAAAAAGAGGCGCTGACCGTTGTCGGCGGCGACACCAGCACGACTCCCTTCAGCATCAGCCAGCTGCTCACGCCTTTTATTTCCGGACATCAAGAGGCGGGGACGTCTGAGGTCACGCAGCACCCCGTTTCTCCTCAACCCGTGGAGCACCCCCCGGTGCGAGCGGAAAGCAGGGGAGTCGCTCCTGATGTCAGAACGTCCAGCTACAAATCCAGAGCCACGAGTCTGCTCTTCAATCTCAAAGACAACAGGAAGAGAGTGAAAAGCACCTACAGCCCAAACAAATTTAAGGCCTTGGAGACGCTGGAGAAAAACAGACAGCCGGCGCTCCACGAGCATACAGACACTGTGATAGATATCCCAGATGATCCAGAACCAGACATTCGGTCTCCACCAGGAGACCCCAGCGAGCAAAATATTATTTCACACCAGTACGTAAAGCAGTGTTATACCTCTGGGGTTTCTGCTGCACCGTTCAATTCCCAGCCTGCCAAAGAACACAGAGGTCATCGTTTGCAAAACACAGGTAATTACCAGACTAGCCAGACACAAGGCGAGTTGCTTCCTCACCCTGGCTTCACTGGCTTCATGGCGGAACATTGCACCAGCAATCAGCTAGCTAATGGACAAACTTTCTATGAAGACTTATCGTCTTTTACTCCCTGTAAAAAAGGAACGATGAACAATGCAGAACATCAGGGAGGAGACAGATACAGACTCAGACCTTCTTATGCAACCACACAAACACCAAGGATAAATTCTCACAACAATCAAACTGGAGAATATTTAATAAGTAAGGCAAATCCTGAGGAACATTTTAATGAAACAGTGGGAAGAGAACCCACAAAGGTGAAGCATAATTACAGTAATGTGTCCTCGCAGAATAGGTGGAGGCAGGCAAACAACCAGGATGCAGAAAATATCAGCCTGAAAACGGCCATCTCTCCATGGAAACAAGAGATAACTTTAATGGAAAAAGACAAACATGCACGAGAGTCTCAAAGAGCAGCTGTGATAAAGGAAGAATTAAATATACAGAGAGACAGAGGGACCGGGAAAAATCAACAAAGCAGAAATCAAGAGACGGAGAAAAAAGAGCTGAGGGAGAACGGAGCAAAAAATACTCCAAACATTCTAACCATGCCAGCATGTTACAGGCAGGAGCAAAACAAAGTGTTGGAGGACAAACTTGCACTTGAGTATACCCCATATGAAAATGAAAGAAAAGATTTGATGAAGTATTATCAAGACTTTGGAGACCAACAAAACTCTGACTTGAACAAATGTGAGTGTATGTTCGTGCAGGGAGGAGATCAGAGACAGAGTAATGAAATGCAGAGTCTCCAGGCTATAGTAGGTAAACCACAGTTTAAACAGGAAACACTGAAAAAGCCTCTATCTAACCCTGACAATGCATCTTCCCCCGCAACTGCAAACCAGCCAGAGCACAGTCAGGCCAGACAGGCCACGGCAGAAGACAAAAAAGCACAACACGCCCAAGCAGAGCTGGCAGAGGCTCAGAACAAGGCTCAAGAGGTGCAGCTCGGAGCAGAGACGGATCAGATAATTTTAGCAGAGCGGGCCAGTTCAGACAGAGCCGAGGTAGCACAGACAAAGGCAGAACTGAAGGAACACGAGAGAATCCAACACGATATCACAGAACATGCTGGAGAAAAGAAAATGAAAGAGAACCAGCCAGAAAGTTCCAGAGAGCAGCAGAATATGGCAGAACATACAACAAGAGAGGAGCCAAAACAGGTTGCTGAGGAAACAGGAGCCAAACACAGAGAAGAGCTGCAAGGTGAAACAGTCAACCCGGAGCAGGCTGGAACAGAGAGGCAGAAAGAGGAGCACATGAAAACTGAGCAGGCAAGAGCTGAGCAAGTTCAAACTGGGCAAAAAGCAGAGCAAGTCAATGAGACCCACGAAAGAGAGCAAGGAGAGGTGGAACAAATTCAGACGAAAAATGTTCAAGCAGGACAGGCTGTAGCAGAGAGCAGAAAAATAGAACACGCTGCAGGGGCCGGGGAACACGAGAGGACCAAAGCAGATGAGGGTGAGTTCAGTCCCTCAGGACTGAATAAACTACCTACGACACAGAAAGGCCACAGAGAAAAAACAGAGGAAAAAAAGGCTGAGAGCCCAAGGTTGGAGCTGGCTAAAGCATTACTGGTAAACACAGGGAACATGCTGGAAATGTGCAGTAAACCTGTGGCAAAACTAAAAATAACACAGCAGGTGAAAAGTGAGCCAGATAAAGTTGAGCAAGTTAAGACAGAGCTCGCTAAAGCTAAAGCAGAGCTGGCTAAAATAAAGGAGAAAATGAGAGAGGAGCAAAAAGAGAAAGCCAGAAACCGAGCTCCAACAAAGGATGATGGGAAAGAGCTGTTGGAGCTGAGTCTTAATAAAAACGAAGCACAGAAACATCAGGAAGGGGCAGCACAAAGTCATCAGGACAGCCGAGACTCAGCTGTTGTCAGCAGGAAAAATCAGACGGACTCTGGGGCTGATGATTATGAGCGGCTTAGACAGAAATATGGCTTTACAAATGCAACTTCACTGAACGACAACAAAATGACTGCTGCTGCAGAAAATGTATTACCAAGTGATAACAGCAAAAGCCGATCTTCATCTCCTAATGAATTTGAGATGAGAAAAGACGAGAACTCAAAGGATAAATACAGTCCTAAAAACAGATCTGCATCTGCTAAAACAGAGAATAAAAGGCACGTAGACAGCCTAAAGCCCAGTGAGGGGACAGAAACTCATTACGTTTACAGTGAGTCATCCAAAGAATTCAAATTATCTAACGAATATGATTTATTAATCAATAAAGTGAAAGACAGCAGTGTTCAAAAACTGGAAAAATGTGACTCTCCAAAACACGTTTTGAAGCAGGAAGGCTCTGATTTGACTAAAGTGCTGCATCGAGACAGAAAAAACAAATCTGCTGAACACAGTTTAGGTCCAGCTAATGACCCACATCTCACTCCTGCTAGATCTCTGTCCCAAAAAGAGAGAGCCCAAACCAAGCAGGAGATCCTAACTTCCAGGATAAAAGCTCACGCTGAAAAAGAGATTTCCGCCATTAAAGAAAGCTTAGCCAAGCCAGACAGCTTTCTATCCAAAACCTTTTCCAGGTCAACGGGAGTTAGTCAAAAACCGGAGATACAGAGATCCCCATCGCAAGAAGTGTCTAAGAAACATGAAAGTCATCCTGTAAGGATGCAACAGAGGGAGCCTTCGGGAGCACACACGAAAGCCGTCAGGTCTGCTACAGCACCAGTCCAGCCTGCAGCAGCCATCAGTGAGCTCAGCGAGCCTTCAAAGGTCCCCAAAGAAGCCAAAGTGTCAGAAACACCAATCCAGGCAAAGCAGACTATCATGAGCACCGAAGAAGGCTTCGATGGAAATCAGATGGAAAAGAACAAGCCTAATATCAATTCACCAGTAAAATGTGAAGAGCACAAGCTGAAAAACAAGGAGGAAAATGAAGAAGGAACTCATGGAGAGATACTGGGAAAACAGAAAAAAGCCCTTGGAGAAAACTCTCCTTCAACAGCCAATCAATTAGAAAATAATGTGGACTTATTAGAAAGTAAAGTTCTGGTTGAAGTTACAAAACCCAAATCTGTGCCAAGAGAAAAGGCTGAGGAGGACTCAGCACCTTCCCTTAAAATTGCCCTGGGACAGAATGAGACACCAGCAGCCCATGACAGTTTGCAGATTATGGGAATAATGGTAACCGTGAGGGAAAGGACAACACCACCTGCGAGCAGCGAGCAGAGGAAGGATAACGCTGATGAAAATGTGAATTTAAAAGAAACAGCGCCCAGTTCTGCAGAGACTGATCATGACCGTCCCAGCATTGGAGTAGAAGTGGAAGCACGTTTAAAAAGCGGGGACGTGCTGGACGGCCATTCTGTGACCAGGGCAGATGAACCCAGAGCTGGTGTGACTAATCATCCTGAACCTGGAAAAGAAATATCAGTCACTGTGTCTGAAAATGTCCAGGAGAAATGCACTAACATGGAGCGGAAAAATTCTGCAAGAGCCCAGTGGGAAACACTATTCCAAGAGCCGCTACCTGAAGAAGGGGCGTCCTGCGTTCTGCCGGCTAAAAATAAAGTGACAGATGTAAACGAATCCCACCTTTACAAGCAGGACATGACAGACAGAGAAACTCAGGGGGGAGATGAATCAAAGCAGAACGGGGAAAATTCACCTCAAACAGCATGTGTAAAGAATAATTTCCATGCTGAACCTCAATTCAAGCCTGACTCTCAACCATCTCTGGCAGAAGAAATGATCATAAATCCACCCGAACGCGTCCACATCTGTGGCCGGGGATCACCCCTACCGGAAGAACAGAGACATGACCCAAAAACAGTGGCTCCTCATCTGTTAACGGAGACAGAGAACAAACAGAAATATCCAGGGGTGCACGTGGAAGAAAATAAGCAAGGAGAGAAGGTGCATATAGACAGCATCACAATTCGAGTGTTACCAGCAGAAGCTGGGGACAATCCTGACGCTGAAGACCAAACCAAAGATGGCGCTCCAGCAAGCGGTGGAGAGGAGGGCAAAGACAGCCAAGCTGACAAATCAGAGGGTGTATCATTAAGGGTTAAAACTGTGCCTGATTTATCAAAAAGCAGCAAACAACAAAACAGCGTAAAAGGTGAGAAAATAACAAGCGAATCAAAGATCCAACCAATGGAGGGGGGTTATTTTCAAATGCAAGGGGTCATAGAAACACATGTGGAACCACAGAGTAGCCACAATACTGAAGACATATGTGAACAGGCTCTTCCTGGGATAAAGAAAGCTGCTGTCAGCACTGAAGGAAAAAATGAAGTGTTTGCATTGGAACAAGCTAAAATGAAACCACTGGAATCAAGCTCAGAAAGCGTAGAAGATGAAAACATGGAAACAAAAACGAGGGAAACAAGTCACAATGTGCCATTAAAACAGGGTGGCAGCCCCTCGGAGTTGCAGAGTGTCAGAAACACTCAGACAGATGTGGACAAGTCTGCTCCCATGACAGCACAACACCGACAACACCGAGCCAGCTCGTCAAAGGCGGAGGAAAGACGCAGTACGCAAGATCAATTCACCACAAGTGAAAATGTTAAGCAAGAAGTCAAAACCAAACCAAAAGGACGAACGTCCACAATCCCTGAGATATCAGCAATTGCTGATTATGCCAGGTTAAAAGTGATCGTTTCCGACGACCGCGAAAACACAATTCAGGAATTCCCGCCGCACAAAAAGGAAGGCTTCTTTCCTCTGATCCAGTCTCGACACAGCAGACGTCCAGTGTTCACAGCTGAGCCACAGAGCACCGCTGCGAAGGAGAGAGGTTTGCCAAGCAAACCGGAGATCAGAGCAAAAGTGACCAAAGAGCCGAAACCTTTAGTGTTTCCCATCACGGAAAAAGAACACCAAAGGACTGGAATGTTCAAACTGGGAGAGAAAGAAAAACAAGAGAAAAACACAGTTGTGACAAAAGAGAAGCACGCCGATAAAACTCAGAAGCCTGATGACTGCGCCTCAAAAACTGAACCACCACCAAAATTAAAGCAACATCTTCACCCACAACCAGATCTGAAACAAATGGACAACAATGAGAAGATGAAGGGAAGCCCTGTGGCTCAGACTGAAGATGAAAGACAGGGAGGATGGAGGCAGCGGGAGAAAGAAACTACCACAGAGCAGAAAACAGCAAATTGGACAGAGGAAGAGCAAGCTCCTCGAAGAAATGTGGAGGATAAAATTGAAGAGATAAAAATTAAGCAAATGATAGCAGAAAGCAAAGCTTCTCTGGAGGAAGAAGAAAGGAGGGCTGCTCAGAGAGAAGAGGAGAGGAGAGCGCGAGAGCGGGAGGCCACAGCTATTCTGATCAAACAGAGACGGGAGAAACAGATGGAAGCGGAGGGAAGAGCTGAAGAAGAGAAACGAGTAAAACAGATGGAGGAAGAGAGGAGAAAAGGAGAACAAGAAGCAGTTAAGTCAATGGAGGAAGATGAAAGAGGAGCCAAATTTAAAGAGGCGGAAAAGCAAAAAATTAGAAATGAGGAGTGGAGCAATCTGAAAAAGCACAAAGAGGAACAAGCTGCTCAGGCAGATCATCAAGGGAGGGACATGCTACTGGAGGAGCAGCAGAGACGGAGTCGAGAGGAGCAACAAAGAAGATCAGCAGAGCAGGAGCAGCAGAGGAGAGCTGCCCATCTGGAAGAGCTCCAGAGGCGAACAGTTCAAGAGGAGCGCAGAAGGAGAGCTGCATATGAGGAACAACAGAGGAGAGCCGCAACACACCAGCAACAGCTAAGAGCTGCTCAGCTGGAGGAGCTGCAGCGACAAGCCGTTCCAAGAGAACATCAAGGTAGAGCCGCAGGAAATAAAGAGCAACCAAAGGGGACTGGTGAAGGACAGCAGAGAAGAGCTGCTGGGCTAAAGGAACAGCAAATAAGCGCTGTTACCGAGGAACAGCAGCAGAGAGCTGCGCAAGTGGAGCAGAGACTCAAAACTGCTGAAGAGGAACGACAAACGAGAGCTGCACAAGAGCATGGAACCAGAACAGCGGAGATGGATGGGCGGCAAAGAAGAGCTGCATGTGCAGAGCACAGGAGAGCTGCTGGTTTTGAGGAACAAGAGAGAGCTCCAGATCAAGACCATCACAGGACGCTGGCACAATTAGAGGAGCAGCGAAGAAGAGCTGCAGAGGAGAAGCAGCAGCAGCAGCAGCACAGGGAGGCAGAGAATGCTGCCGATTTCAAAGAACAAAGAATAGCTCCTGAAAAGGTTCAGCAAAAGCCATCTTTAAAAGAAGAGTGTCAGATGAAAACAGCACAGCCGTATGAACAGCAAAGAGCTGCAAAAGAAGAGCAGCAGAAAAGAGCTCCACCTGAGGAGCAGCACTGTAGAACAGCTAAAGTGGAGCAACAAAGAATAACTGCAAAAGAGGAGCAGCAGCAGCAGCAGGGAGCTGCAGAGATGAAGAAACATCAAGGAAGCGCAGCACAAACAGAACAGCAAGAAAGAGCTGCAAAAGAGCAGCAGCCCAGGAGAGCTGCACAAGAGGAACGGAGAGGAACTGTCCTGACAGAGCAACAAAGGCAAGCAGAACCAAAAATATCTGCTGGTGAGAGAAATCAAACAAAAGGGAGAGAGGAGGGAAGAGATGCTCAAAGATCAGAGGAGAAAACAAATAAACAGATTCAAAATGAAGCGGAGCACCAAACTGAAGGAAAGACAGATAGAAGGCAAAATAGGATGAAAACACAGGAAGAGGAGGAACGCAGGACTGTTCATAAAATGAAAACAATAATTAAAGAAAGAGACGCAACAGAGGCCAAAGTGGTCAGCAGCAACATCCTTGGAGAGAGGCATTCAGCAGTGAAAGACGAGAAGAGCGTAGGACAGGAGCAGATGTCAGATCAAAGAAGCTGTGCGATCACGGCCAGAGAGACTGACGAGGAAAAAGAAATGTTTGCAGCCTACAGGGAAAAAGAGAGAGCGGCTCGAACTGAGCAGCAGAAAAGAGCGGCGCAGCTGATAGACGCCCTCCAGTACTACACCATCACCTCAGCGCAGTCAGAAAGGAAAGCCAAGGAGAGGCAGCCATCTTCCCCTGCACCTCCCCAACACAGAAACCATCTACCAGCCGTTCAATCTCCCGAGGAGCCTCACGTCAAGCTTTACAGGCCGCAGGCCCCTTCGTCTCCAGCTCCATCTCTACCCCGGTCCAACGCTTCCTCCCCTGCTTTAGGAAACAAGCCGTCGATGTTTAGGGTAAAGGATAACACCCTCAGAGGGTCCTCGTTTGTTAAGTCAGTAAAGCCACGCTTCCATAAGGCCTTCGGAGACGACTTCAGAGTTAGCTCCCCCATGGGTTCAAAGAAGGTGGAGGAGGAGCAGGATGCACTGAGGAGCAGTGCAGTTACTCCCCTCCATCTTGACACCGGCTCAAACAGACTGGCTGCGGTTAAAGACTCTTTTGCACCTTCGTATTCTACACAGGGTTCTTCAGGTGCTGTCCAGCATCACAGACCTTACAGCAGGAGGAGCTTTGCCCTGGATGAAGATGACTCCGGCTCCGTCTTCAGCGTCATGTCGGAGGACGTGGAGAGCTTTGCCACCAGCGCTGCAGACCTGGCTGACATCAGAACGCTGTGCGAATATGAGAGGCCGGAATCCTCCTGCAGCTTCAGCAGTGACATGTCTCGGTCTCTGGGGAAGCCTCCAGTTGTCCCTCCAAAGAGCGAGAAAGCGCTGCGCAGGGCGAAAAGGTTGACTACTCGGAGGATCAAGAAAGAGTTATCCAAAGCTGTAGCAGAAAACGCTCCTGAAGAGGGCTCTGCCATTGCCTCCTCTTCCTCCGCTGAGGTACAGTCCTCCAGCAGGACGGCTGTAGCTACCCCTCACTCTTCCCCACCTGTGTCCCTCGCTTATGCTCCAAAGCAGGGACCTAGCTTGCCTTCCTCCCTCGCAGAGCACCAGTCTTCCTTCCCTGCTACACCCCATGCAACTGGTCCCATCTCTCTGCCAGCTGCGCCATCCCATGCAGCGCTCTCTGTTTCCCTTCCTGCTGCTTCGCCTCATGCTATTGGCCCCGTGCCTCACGCCACTGCTCCAAAGGCAATTGCTAATGTTCCATCTTCTCCCACTCTCCATCATACTAGCCACCAAGCTCCAGTGGCCAAGTTTCAGTTTGAGTCGAGCTACCCCAACTCCTACCCTCTCACCCAGCGGAAGGTGTTACAAGACATCGGGTCAGGTCAGTATTTTGTGGTGGACATGCCCGTTCAAGTGAGAACAAAGACGTTTTTCGACCCGGAGACGGGAAGGTACGTTCAGCTCAATGTCCGTGAGTCTGCCAGGAGGCCTTCCCAACCCCAGCTTCAGCAAGCACGTCCCCCGCCTCAACTCCAACCTCAATCTGTCAGTCGGCCACACGAGCTGCACCATCGGGACCCTCCAGATGTGAAGCCCGGTGTTTTTCAGCAAGGGTACGATGGTTACCAGCAAGGCTATCAAGCAGCAGATATCAGCACTGCGCCGCACAGTAGATCCTCAGTACCAGGAACTGTGTACCACGACCAACAGCCTGTCAGGGGTAACCCCAGATGTGCGCCTGCTGCTGGTGAAATGGGACAGGACTCTGAAGAACATTACCACAGCCCAGAGAAGACTCCGTACATGGACACCGCTAACGATGTGGACAGAAATTACAACACACTTTACAACACGTTAGAGTCGTTCCCAGAGGGTGACGCAAACAGCCAAATAGCAGGAAGCTCGGTTTACAAAAACGATAACTCAGCCCACTCCCAGTTTGGGTCCCGAGATATAATAACCATGAGTGAACTGGAGGATTTTATGGAGCTGTCTGACTGGTGAGAGGGTGGTGAAAGTTAATGTAAATGTAGTCAAATAAAAGATTTTTTTTTAAAAATTCTGTAAATGACCTTTTCAGGGGAAGATCATGTTGATTCTTAGTAGCTGTGATGTGCTGTAAAGTTGCTGCTGTAACTTGAAACATTTTTGTCACAGAAAAGTTCACCATTCCATTTGACTTTGAATGTTAGGAGCTGTTTCTTTTGTGTTTGACTTGATTACTTGTTCACTTCAACATAAAGGATGTTATCATATGTAATAGAACAACAGGAGACATCTTGGCAACACTCACGCTTAAGTTATTATTGTTGTTTTGCTGAAGAAATCCCACTTTTCTCACATTTTGTGATGCATGAAATAGAGTTGACGAGAGCATTAAGACCTGCAGATTGAAACCAAAGCTTGTGTCTTGAGCAACTTTGTTAAAGTGAAGGAGGCTGAATTATCGCTGTTTTAATGTTTACTGATTGATCTTAGTGCATCTCTAAAGCTGGAAGTTTATGACAATGTTTCTGTGTTGCTGTGACAGTGGAGCAGTTCCACACGGATGAAAACACACTTCATTCGGGCAGATCGTTTTCCACCTCAGTGTCATTCAGAGTCCCTTTGCAGAAGTTAAGTAAATAAATAACACTGGAAATATAAAACAGTGTGGCTGCAGGTTCTTTTCATTTTACACTTTTATTTCATTGGCATCTTTTAGATCCTTGATACACACTCTTTGTGTGAATGACTCGAAATAAAAATCAATTCTCGCCGGCATTTACGACTGAATGCGCAGCGAGATCTCCTGAAATAACAACACCGTGTAAATCCTTATATCTTGCTGGCATCAAATCACGAAAATAACACTTGAGTTAAATGGCTTCATTGTGATTCGCTTTGTTTCATAAACCTTGACTGAATGTCCTGTTAGTGGCACCCTCGACAGTGGAGATCCAAAACATGAGGCTAAAAGCAAGGGTGACTGCACCTTTGCAGCAGTGGTCCCCAAACAACGGAACAACCAACCTCCCCATGTTTAAATGGCCCCCAGTTGAGGTTTTTAGATGCGTGTGTGCTTTTTATTCAAATATTTCCATAGATTGGATGTGGATTTGGTGGAGAACCAGTTGCATGATTTCCCCACTGCAGGCCAGAGGAGTCACACTCCTCTGCCAGAGCAGAGAATTGAACTTGATGCAAAGAAAATCCAAATAACTGATGGAAAATTTGACAATGGTTTAATGTAGTGATCAAAACTACTTCTCACCACTTCTTCAAAGCACTCTCCAAAACGTCCGTTTAAATCGTAGCTGCAATAATTAGATTTCAAAAATAAAAATAAAACAAACGAACAAAAACGCCTGCCCCGTGTATGATTCGCTGCTTCTGAGCCTTTGAAGGGAACCTACATGAGACCTGGAGAGTTAAACGTGTTGTGTAATTCCATTTGGCTTTGGCAGAAGTCGGAGCGCCAGCAGAAGCCCTGCCTCAGCACTTTATCCTGCCCAATAAAGCAGCAGGCTTCATACCTCTGGGACAGTCTGACAACCACAGCCAGAGACAAGCCCATGCCGCTCTGCCCAGCAGACAGGGAGAGGTCCCAGAAACATGCAAGCAAACCCGCTCACATGCAGCTCTAACCTGTCAGCATTGTTATTTTTCACTTTCTAACTCGGTACAGGCGATGCAATGTACCTCCACATCAACGTTTGGGACCGTGTTTTCTTATGGAAGTGCACGCTCAGCACTCGGTTCCCATGTGTTTCTTAAAATGACAGTGTGTCGGCCGCACGCACGCCAGAGAACCACAAGACCTCACCATCGCTTTAGAGCTCTGGGCTTTTGGGCCGTGAGCCAGGGCTCTTCACAGAAACACAGGAAATGACATTTCCTATGTTTTTTAGGACAGAGAG
>BJFM01000043.1:28726-91226 GCA_016586285.1 Arothron firmamentum
AGAGAGAGAGAGAGAGAGAGAGAGAGAGAGAGAGAGAGAGAGAGAGAGACTGTCCTCCCCCCACAGCTCAGACTGTGACTAGGATGAACCGGCTAATGACTACATTTATTTAAATTAGACTAATTGTAATCATGGTTAATAATTAGCTTTACAGTGCATTATAATTGGGTTAGACTACAAGATGGTTCTGCCGAGGTGCAATAATTTATTTGATTTAATTATTCGGAGGAACCCAATGGTTTGACATTTCATATCATAAAACCAGCCGTGTAGAGAGAATGGAGATGGCTGTTGTCTTTAGAGAAGGTCATTGCTCGCTCCATGGGAAAATTATGAGGACTATTTTCCACTCTATTAAGCTACCCCACTTAGCACAATTAGCCACACACACAAAGGTTAAAGAGAGAGACCTCTTTATAGCAGCGAGGAGTGGCACATGTGCATAGGAGAGCAGGCAAATAGAAAGAGGAGCCCCCATTATTTACCTTTGTTTTATTCTGAATATCAGCGTGCTGAGATTATAGTTGTTCAGATGAGTACAGCTGCAAACTTTAGCCATGAGTGAGGGTTAAAAAAAAAAAAAAAACAGGCAGCAGGGAAACCTCAACAAGACATTTTTTGCATCATCTATGGAATTCCCGACCGAGACAGTTCCCAGGACAACAGCACGCTAAATGGAAAAAGAGCACTGCCAGACTGGTAAATGCATCACCACAGAACAGATTAGAAATCTGTTCTAGAAAACATCAAAGTTCAGGAAAGTATTCCTAACAAAGTAAACATCCTGTCTGGCTCAACATGCAAACGTTTGAAACAAAAGGCTGCAACACTCTCAGGATAAAACGCTGGCGTTGGCGTGTCAGACTGTTTAATGGATGTTTGATGAGCTCCTGCAATGGAAGTTAATCATCCAGTTTCTGGGAATGTTTATTTTTCTTGTGTGTTTGTGTGTCCTCGTGTATTTGGTATAAATTAGTTTGTTACTTTATGTGAAAACAGGCATCATTTTCATCATGTTCCTCTGGCAAAATTGATGAAAAGGTTCCAAACTGCTTCAACAAAATGCCCCCGGAACAACATAAAATTTAAATAAGTTAAATTAAACTGAAAATTTTGCTAAGATTTAAGTGTTGAATCTCAGTTCAATCAAAAACAACATGAACTACTGTCATACAATTTTATTACTGTGTAGAGAAATTAAATTAGACATTATATGGAATTAAATATCTACACAGCATAGCACTGTATTAGGCCCGATATAAAGGTGTTAAACACTTTAACATAGTTTCCCTGAATTACAGTAAAAATAAACAACACAAACCTGAAACACATCAGAACTCAGCTGCTGTTAGTCCTGAGACTTTGATAGAGTTTGTGTGTTAGAGTCTTTCTGGCAGGACAAAGCAGATTTCAGTGTTTGCTCAATGGCACGATGGAGCCCAGACACTTGGCCAGTTCACTCACAGGTCCAGGTGAAAACTCTGCCCCAGGCGTCGCCCGCCACCAGAGTGGCATGACTCCTGACGGAGACATCATGAGCGTTAGTTCCGCCACATTCATGCAATAACGTTAAATCCTCGTCTTAAACGAAGGCGTGAATTTTCTGTCTGTCCTCCCTCCCTGTCAGCGGCGTTTACCCTACCTGGAAACGGCCAAAGCCGTGACGCCGGGGTTGTTCTTCTGCCTGCGGTTCAGCTCTTTACATAACACTAGGTGTCTCTGCCATCCTTCCTGCCGGCTCGGCTCGCTCGCTGTGGATACATTGAGAGAATTCACCATCCCCCAACAGTTATTGACTCGCACAGCAGGGGTCCAGTCTGCGCCGTAACCCTGACCCACATCTGCCCACCAAAAAAACAATGAATTTAATTAAACACGCAGCTTATATTTTTTCATTCAGTGTGTCTTTTTTCTTTAAAGAAAGCACTTTTGTGTCACATGACGACACGTCTCTATATAATTTACAAGGCACAATCCCCCTACTGTATAAGGCGACACGAGGCTGTAACCAACATATGCCAAATTGGATCTGGGTATTATTGCTTTCTAAATTATACAAGCACACGCACGTCAGCAGAATTACTCATCAGTGTTTACTGCCTCAATGTTTAATAACTTTATAACAATATAATTCCTGCTAGCCCTAATGCTAGTGAGGGATGGGGTAAGCATTACGCGCTCTCATCTGCAAACCACGCGTTCTAGCTGTGAGATGAGCGGTTAAAAATAATCACCTCACACTTAAGGATTCATCTAATTAGATGGCAATGGATTCCTTTTTCAAGCACAAATCATTCCTTTTCGTGCATTCACGTCCGCCACCGACTCCCCTCTGTGTTGTTATAAACACACAACCTATGTGAATATTCCCATCTTACCGCTTGTGCCATTACCGTCTCTCTCTGTTTGGTCTTGCCCTGGGGATACGGGCTCTTCTGGAGGGCCAGGTAATTGTGTTCTGGTGTACTCTGTCTTCCATATCTGTGTGAGAGACACATAACGAGTGGCAAAATCAGATGTAATTCAACATAATAACCAGTGCACTCGCATATGCAATGACGTGCACGCACATCCCATAACACGAGGTAATAATACAGCAATAATATCATTTGTAGGTGTGTGCGAGGTGTACATGCAGTATGGATGCCCACACCCGAGTAAAGCCCAATTTACAGTTCACAGTTTTGATTGTAGAGAAGCAGCAGAATTTGCAATCACACACAACAAACGTGTGGTTATTATTTCATTGATGGACATCCAAGCAGCTACCTGGCTAATGCCAAAGTAATGAGAGCTACTTTTGAAACTGTATAAAAATCCCACTGAGAAAGTGCCAAAACAAGCAGCCTGAGAGTCAGTTTGGGCTCCTCAGACCCAGGAGGAGGAAACCTCACCCGTATGATGCCATCTGCACAGCCGGTGATGATCGCGTTTCTGGGATCCCACTCGTGGCGCTGCGTGAAGGCGACGCACAGGATGTCTGGCAGTGGCCCGCAGGAAGAATGGCTGCATGAGAGCAGTTGACCTTTCATGTTCCACAGGTAGAGAAGCGGCCCTGCGCACGATGCAATCTCACCCTTTCACACAAACATGAGGGGGGGTTACAAACATGCACAGGGAGGAGAGCAACAAGAAAGAAACTATGAAAAAGAGGATGTGCAGGCTGTCAACAGTGACAGTCTAATCTCCCAAATGGCTTAAAGGGTTGAAAGGAACAACCTGGCAACAGTGTGGGAGCGTGGTGAACTCACAGTGAGGTCATTGATGGCCAGTGAAGAGATACTGGCTGTGTGTCCAGGCAGCTGAGTGATGTAGCTGAGCTCCTCCATATCCCACAAGATACAGGTGAGGTCACGAGATCCACTTACGATCAAGTTGTGGACCTCGGAGGCGGCCAGGCATGTCACAGAATCCGTGTGACCGTATAACAGCTGTGAAGAAAACCCAGATCAGCGTGTTTTTGTGGCTCACAAACACAAATTGGGTCATTGTTCACCTGTAAACTGACCTGTCTGAGCTTCATGCAGGTAACCTTGTCCTTCTCCACCGTTATGTCCCACACACACACCACGGTGCTGGTTCCCGCGGTCACAACGGTGGTCGGGTTGGGCGAAGCGGCACACAGTGTCTCCCCCCAGTCGCTCAAACCCTCAAACACAGCAAAGGTCTGTGGACGGATGCACAGATGAGGACCATGACATCATTACGAGGACGATTACTGGCTATCTGTGGAATTTAGTTCTATTTGTCAATTTCTGCTCGCTAAAGTAAGGGAACAAATGTAATTTAAATCAACACTGGCATTCCTTTAGATTTAAAGAACAACAGCACTTAAAGATTTAAAGTTTATCTGCGTAAACTGAGCAATCTATGTATACGAAGATATAGTTAATGCAGGGAGACCGTTGGCCAGAGCCGTATTTGGAATCTGTTTGTCCCGTATGGATGGAGCTCGATATTATAGTCGAGATAAAGCGGCCCGGACCTTCATACCTTTCCTGTGGCGTGGTTTCCAAGAGCACAGCTGTTGTCGGGGAAACCCCAGCTGAAAGAGCAGCTTAACAGTGGTGACAGCAGGAGGCAGTTTCTCTCCAGAACCACCACTTCTTTTTCCAGACACACTATCTCACCAATGGGGCCTTGGCGCAGCTCTAAAGAAAGGGTTGCATTGTGGGTACAGTCAGCAACAAAGTTTATTTTTGAAAGGAATCTGCAACCATTGCATGGTGGTTATAGGAAAAATCTGCTCGTTCTGTCCTGTTCAGATGAATACATTTACCTGGTCAAACCATCAGCTTTAAGAGGATGATGTTTATGGGTGCTCAGTCTTACAATAAACACTTTCTTTAAACTGACTACATTTCTGGACAATTAAACCTGTTATTCTGAGGTTGCAACCAGTGGCGCTGTTGCCCTATGGGGGCCCCTGGTCAGCACTGGTTGTGTGTCTGTGTGTGAAGGTGCAGCAGTGAGAAAAAGGGAGACTGTAATTGTGCCTGTAATTGACCTGTCCGTGGAACGGCCGCAAATCGTTACATCCTATAGCCATTTCTGCTGTGAAGAAGTTGCCTGAGCATTAGTCTTAATGCTGCTCCTTCTATTCATCTCTATCTGCTTATTGATCAGATCAGACGCTGTAAGATTTAATATGAAATGTAATTTGCAGGAATCTCTCCCTGAGCTTTCGCAGATTCATCTCCTCTCCCTCAGTGGGCCTGTGGGATATTCAGATTATTAAATAGGGCTCAGTGAAAGAGTCATCTCCATATTGTGGCTCTAACGGATAGCTCCTTCCAGCCTTCCATAGCGTAAATTAATCTATAGAAGCTCTCGCTCCTCTCCAATGATTCCATTGAGACTTGGACACATTTTGTAACTAATAATTGGCAAAAGGATGACAAAAAAAAGAGGAAATGAATGCAATTTAAGCAGCATATGGAATTCTTTTTTAAAATAATCTTAAATTATCGTGTTGAAACAGAGGTTTATTTCTACATGTATGCATCCTTCTGCAGCTGATCAGCTTGTCCCAGTATATTGAACTTCCACAGTCACTAATTAACGTGGTATGTACACATAAGAGTGCAAACAGAAGAATAACAACAGCCTCTTAATAGATGCTCGTGGCTAGCTTTGTTTACTTTGACAAGCAAGCTTTACCTTTAATTTTTCATTTACCTTTAAAAGGTTGTGCAGTGGTCTTTAGTTTGTCCAGTTTAAAGAAAAAGGGAACGGGGTGGGACAGTGGTGGCGCCTCTTTCTTAGAGCCACTCCGGGGTGGATGAGGTTTGGTAAAAAGCTGGGGAGACAGACACGACTCAGATGTTCTGTGTATAAGTGTCGCATTGCTTCTTGTTTTTTACCTGTTTGGGAATCTGGCCAAAGTTGCTGACGTAACCCAGCATAGTATTCTTGATGATGGGGTCTTTGGGGTTCTGCCTATTTCTCTGAGCATAGAAGTAAGGATGGAATGTGTTCATGCTCTCAACTGCAGCGGGTCCTTGCTGTTTGTGCCCGAAAATCAGGTCGATCCACAGGTGGAGATGGGAGCTCACGTAGTCGCTTTCCAAAGCCTGAAGGAAAAGAAGCAGGAGACGCTTAAGCAAGCCGAGATTAAAGTGATGTTATAAAGAACTCTCTATGCGCAATCTAAAACTCATAGTTATTACAGTGGGAATGGCGCCATCAGTCACACTGTTAATACCAGAGTTTAGGAAGTAAAAACTTCACAGGTTACACAACCGAATCAGTTATTCCGCTGCTGCATGAGTGTTTTTTTGTTTTTGTTTTTTTCTAAAAAACGTAATAAACCCATCCTGGAATATCAAAGGACACAATAACGGGGATGTATTATCCTGAGTTAATTTGTCTATGGAAGGGAAAAAATCTTCTAAAGTCACTAATTTTATGACAATGGTAGGCAATTAGAGTAGTTCAGTAGATTACAGAGTTATAACCATCCTAACTGCCCCAGGATAAAGAAAGGGGTGGGTCACACTAAAATTAGACCAACATACAAGGGAGCAGAAATATACAATAACCCTAGACAGGGGGAAAATGAGCCGCAAAAAAAGAGAGAATATTCATCCATTAAACAGCCAAAATAAATGCATTAACAACAGATTTGAGTGTGCCCAGAATAGTCTTAAATAGGCTTGGTGTTCTTCAATATCCTGCATCTAAACTTCTGATACTTGTCTTTTTACTCTGATGATGACAAAAAAAGAGTCAGTATTAAAGGAAGGGACCAAATCCAACGTGACAAATGTCTTTTAGAGATTAGAACGAATGAGACATTGTCTGTTGTGAATAAGATCCATCTCCCAAAGAATTCAGACTGACAGTCACTGATTCTTTAGGGTCGCTACTGTCTAAAACACATGCAGTGCACTTTCTGTATACACATGTCAGCGTGTAGTAGTAAACATCATTAAGTCTTAAGGGAAAAACCCTGCATGCAGCTGTCCAGGACTGGCCAACTGAAGCATACTGGTCTGGTGAGGTCATGGTCCACTGACCTCACGTTGGATTCTAATGAACTCCTGGGGGTCACCTTTCGCCCATGGAGGAAGCTGCACATCTCCCAGATCAGTACCATCCTCCATACAGCCTACAGAGGTATCAACACATGACAATCCAACACAGTGGTCAACAACAAATGGTATGAAGATGAAGATGAGTGCAGAAGAATGGCAGGAACAACAGTTATTATCAGTGTTACTATATTGGCATGAATTTCAAACTTTCACTCTTCACAGTAATATAGAGATGATATTTTTACATCTCACCCAGGTGGATGTTGTTGGAGTTGAGGAGGAAGTCAGGCAGGTAGAAGAACTCTGGGATCAGCTCTCTGACATCCCCCATGTTGTCCCTGGAGGCTGACTCCCACTCCTTCTTGACATTATAAAACATGCGCTCCGGAACGTCGAAGCCTCCCTGTGCAGAGATGAGACACAACGCAGTCACACAGATGTGTGAAACTTTGCAACTGGCTTATTAATAATAAACGTATTGTGCCTGATTTACTGTAGCCATCTAAATATAATTCTATTCCCTTACGTATGCAGAAAATGCATTTGCTGCCATTTGAAAGGAGCTTTTCATCTTTTGATAAAATTCCATAATCTGCAATGGAAATCTCTTGAGAGACAATGTAATTTAAACTAAAATAATTACCTCAATGAATGAAAATAATATATATACACCGGTAAATTTGGTTAGAGACGTAAATCCAGTTATAGATATTACTGCACACCCATTATGTGCTTCGGAAGACAAAAAAGGCGTTGTAATTCACCAGACTAACATCTTTATTGTTTTATTCTGACTATCAAATATGCATGCCTTTTCATTACAATCAGCTGGATGCTGGATTGTAAATTGGTTACACTGGCTATTTGCATTAGCTTCTTTTAGAAGCTTTCTGTAATTATTTGCATATATATTGAAATCTCCTACAGTCTGCTTTTCCAACCCAAAAATAATGTTTAAACAGGATCCGCAGTGCTGAAAGTAACTTTGTTATTTATTTGGCAAAATTGTGTGCAAAAAATATAATAAAGAAACAAATGGTTTTAATAATTTTGTTGGGTAACTGCTTCTAGTAGAAATAGCACCTTAAACGTTCTGTAAGGTCAGAGAGATCAAACTAAGCTAAGCGAGCTGGAATTCTGTATACTTTCTAGTGATAAATCTCAGGTTAAGAGCAGAGTTTAAGCTGTTTGCACAAAACCAACAGCTTTCAGAAGACCTTCCCCCCAGCTTGTTTTTAATGCCGTTTTTGCTTTCAGTCTCATTCCTGTTGTCATCAGTTCATTCCCTAAGAGACTTGGACCCTAAGATCAGTTCATCCTCATTTTAAACATCAAAAGCCTCACCTGCAGAGTCTGGTAGGTGTGTGAAAAGGGCTCCATTCTAACAAGGAAGGAGGCTACGATGATGGCTGATGAGTAGTGGGTGCAGTAGTGACACTGTTCTGACAGGTCTTCTGCAGATTAAAATTTGTCCATTTAAAATACAGTCATGATGAATGAAGGATAAAACTGAGGAAATCTGATAAATACCTGCGCTCTCGCTTTTCTCCACCTCTGCATATCTCTCTATGAACATCTGTCTCCTTTTCTCTGTCTGCGCACCCATTGGCTTAGACAGGTCGCGGAAAGTTGCAGGATTTGAGAGATCGAGAGTCTACCGTGGAAAGAAAGAAATCAATCAAATGGAGTCTAGAACAGCAAACATTAGTCTGAGAGAAAGACAAAAGTGTGTGTGGCCTCACTTCTGACTGGTAGTCAGCAAGGACCCAGGGGAAGACCGGATACTGCATCAGATCATTGTATGTTCGCCCAGCGACTGTGTTGAGGTGCATCAAATACTCAAAGTTACTTATTTCCCCTTTCTGGAAGGCAACAAAAGCAAATGACATTAGAAAAACAGAGAAATACAGTTTTCGATCTCAGTGTTGGGTGAGTTCAACTTTCCACCAGTGTGTCAAACAAGTGTCATGTTTTTACCTGCCATTTCAGAATAACTGCCTTTTCAACCACTGAAGTCTTCCTAAAGCACAAGGAGGAAAACAAGCACATGTCAGAGGCTGATCATTGAGCAAGGGCCAACCAACACATTTTTTTGGTGCCGGTTGCCTGGTAACCACTTCTGGAATAGTAACACAGGGGCAGAAGAGCAGCAGAGGAGGTGCAGGTGAGTGTTTCTAAATAAGAATTTATAATAATCTGACTAAAATGATCAGATCTGAGGAAATACTAGATATGTATGTAAAATTAGATAGGAATGTGTTAGTGCAACTGCTCTTAACCTCTGGAATCTTGAAAGAAAGAAAAGCCAGTAATTTTGCCTCAGGAGAAATGATGCTGTTCTATAAATGGCAATGTTACTGTAAATGTAATTTCTTATTTCGTTCATGTCTACGCAATCCTTTTGAAAAACAGGTTAAAACTTTTGCCCCCTCTGTTACCACTAACACAAAAAAGTCTAGCGAGTCAGTTGCTAAGTAACAGAAGTAATCAAGGGGAAGCTTCACTCTTGAGGTGGTGCTCCTGTGAGTTTGGTCTGAGTTTGCTGTTTGAAAAAGCTTAGAAAGTTTCAGATTTCTACCATGTTTCCATATGACCTTTTGGAGCAATTGTTGAAAAAAAATGTCTTCACCACGGGATTAACACAACAAATTCTTTTATCTTATATACAAAACCTCACGTCTAAACTCTCTTCTTATCATCTGGAAAGGGGACAGGCTAAACTCAACAAAACAGGTTCTGCCCTCATACACTAACATCCTGGTGAGAAAGCTGCCACCAACAGAATTTGCAAAGACAGCCTCACACTGATCACGTGACCACAGAGCTTTCACTCATATAGATGCATGACAAATATACAAATTAGTTGTCAGAACAGGAATCACACGGTGCCTCGGGTGAATTGCAGCAACAGAGGAAGTGAATGTTGAAGCAGATTGAACTGTGGACGCATCACTGACTCCACGCAAAGCTTTGGGCTCAGGTCTGTTATGGAAGAGAAGAGAAAGCACTTCCACTTCACCAAACTGGTTTCACATGTTAGCCACCACCATCAGGTTCCACTTCCCTCACCAGGAGGAAGGTAAACGTTTCCCTGTACCACATAGAGCTGGACCACAGGAAACCTGCTGTGATTGGACCTTTACGCTGTGGCAGACAGCAGGTTGACCAAATGTAAGTGAAACTAACGGCCTGTCAGCAGCTAGATTGTACACAGAAGCAGAAAGCTAAAAATGAAAGAAAGCTAAATGGGGCACAGTAAACTGAAGACAAAGAAAACTAGCTTTGAGATTTTATCTTCTCCATGGTCAGGATCTCAACATTTCTTTGTGAGAACATGACAACATATAAATAAGAAATCACAGGTTTTAAACAGCAACACAGCATCATAAAAACTCCTAAGGTAAGCAGGCATAGAATAGATGTTATATAGAGTAAAGGGCTGTTTGAAGCCAGTTTCTACCATCCTCCTTCTCCAATAACTCTTGACCAATTATTTTGTAAAACTGCATTAAATCAATCATTGCATTTGTCCCAGTATGTGTTATCTAATTGCAGGCAATAATTTCATGCAATAGGTTTCTATAGGAAGCTATAATAAGAACAAGCACCGGTGGATAACCTCTCTCATCTTGAGGATGATGAATGAGGCGATAGAGGGCCTTGGGGTGTAACACAGACACAAACAGACACACACATTGCTCTCTTCGACAGGGAGGGGAGAAGAGCAAGGTCCTCATCATCCTCCCAACAATCTTGAACTATCATTTATCAAAGTCCTGATTTGACTCTCTGCAAACATACAGTCATGTGAAAAAATCCACGTCTTCGAACACATCACACACGTGCAGTCCTGACATGAGGATAGTTCGATAGTTCCAGTGATGAGGGAGCAGCAGCAGTCATTTGTTTTCGCTGTATTACCCAGTGTTGCCTCTCTCCTGTTTTCCCCAGCATTAGCCTTAATTAGAGAGTTGTGCTCTTAAATATCCCCATGGGCAACGGTGGGTAAGCATGCTATGGTGCAGACAGAGAACACTGTGACATCCACGTGGACTCAGTGAGGCAGACACTTGCGCTGCTCAAGCTCTCATACCTCAGAAAGTGTGCTTCTTCTACTGCCTGAGGCCTTACATAAGACTTTGGATCTGATGAAATTGCATCAAAGTTATATACACAGACCTGCACACAACACAACAATTGGCCATCTATGGTAGTAACAGGAAGGTGGTTTTAAGCTGGATCTTGAATCTAAATTCTTCAATAACTCTGTCTTGCAGTGCTATGCCCAGAAGGAAAAATGTATCTCTGAAAACAGCAAAAAAGGCAATATGGATAACGCCAGATGGGAGATGCAGACTGGATCTGAGGAATATGGGGATAACCACCTTTCCCAGTTGGCTCTTCAAACTGACCAGTGTGACTGAGCTGGACCTCAGCTGCAATCAACTGAAGAAACTCCCTGATAACATCGGGAGCTTCTCTTCGCTCAGATGGCTGGATCTACACAGCAACAAACTGGAATCTGTGCCCGACTCCATAGGCAATCTGGTGAGACTGACCCACCTCAACCTGTGTAACAACCGCCTAACGTCGGCAAGCTTGCCCTCCAGCATGGGCTTTCTTACCGGCCTGAAGTGTCTCAACCTGGGGATGAACCAACTGGATAGCTTGCCTCCAGCTTTAGTGGCACTCGATGGCCTCAACGAGTTGGGACTGTTTGATAACAAACTCGCTGTCCTACCAGATTTTTTGAAAGTCTTACACAACCTCACTAAGCTGAACCTTAAAGGGAATCCTCTACTCTGTGCTCATGGAGAAGGTGAGAAGATGGCAGAAAAGTCTGCACCAGCGGAGGATGTGTACCTGGTCCATGAAAGCAGTCTGTGTGAGACATGTGTGACAAAGTGTGCAGAACTGAGAAGAGATGGAGAAACAGAAACAATAGAGCGAAAAAAGGTCAAGACCTTCCCAGGTCTGATGGTGCCAAACTCAGTGGCCAAACACAGTCAGGATGAATGGAGAATAAGGACTAAGATATTAAAGTAAACTCTGGCCCGAGAACTCCAACAGCGGCCTTACAAACTCACATTACAGTGCACATTATGTTTATAAGGGACTTTTTGTTGTATTTGCTTAAATAATTGATTACATGTAACTGTATAGCTGGTAGCTGACTGACTGATCGTGGTCACTTGCCTGGCATTCGCGATGACCTCAGTGACACATCTGCCCTTTAATGCTGAAACTACGGTGCACAGCCTGCAGGCAGAGAGAATGTTACAGAAAGTCAGAGCTAAAAAATACAAAGTTTTAAGATGTATTCTGTGTGAATGTAGTACCTTTTATATGCAGAGACATGATCTCTGTTCAGGAACACCAGGAAGGCTGAATGGCCGTTTTTCATGAATATCTCGATGGCGTTGTCCTGATAATAAAAGGCACAGGGGCTTTAAAAGCATAAAGAATGACTTGGTTTTATATCTGAATTGTGATTGGTATTTGCATGATTACCTCCAGAAGGAAACGCATGAAAAAGGCCTCTTTGATGTCATCATAAAGCCAGCGTCGGCACTTGCCTGATACTGGCTTTTTAGTCAGCAAGGTGGAAATAAAGGAATCCCTCACACTGGCGGGGGAGGAAACAGCCACAGATGAATGACTGAAACCAAGGAAAAGCAGACTGTGGCAGGTTTTGGTGCAAAGCCTACCTGCTGGGGTGGTGTTTTCTGCAACAAACATCTCCTGTGGGACTGAGAGTGAAGCCCTCACACAACAGCAGGCTCTCCTTCCCAAACAGCAGCACACCCTCTGTCACTCTGAGGCCGCTCACCATCACGACGCCCATCTTAGCCTTAACCTACAAAAAGATGAGAGAGAGAGATGCACGAAGCTTCAGAGGGAGACTCCATACATGACGGCACAATTCTCTCGAGATGCGACATGGCAGCAATACAGACACTCCAGGCTTTAGTTGATTGATCATTTTAATCACATATCTTAATCATTATTAAAACGACACAGTTGAACACTTCATTATCAGGGCTGATTGATGGGGAGGGAAAGGGCCAACCCCTTTTCCAGCATGTTTCACCCAGCACCAAGGTAGCTCCCTTTCAGTGCTGGCTGTAGCTAATGCTAACTGCATTGTGATAATGCGCGGCTAATTCTATTGTCTCCCCTCATTTCACACCAATCGTGTGCACCTGGCCGTCCCCGCACTGGCCGCTTTGCAGGTCCTCTGGGATACGGCGCCCAAAAACCATATGGGGCCCCAACATACCCGCAGGCCACTCACAATTTATACTAATCAAATCAGCCTCTCTTCCCTCCAGACACAGTCACATGCCTGGTGCAGGGAAGGCCCTGCCTCGCCATTATTAGAAGAATTAATCACTGCCATGCACACAATAGGAAACCTGCTAAGTGATCAGAGCCTTACGTCTAAATGCACACATAGAGACATTCACTGATGAATACTCTGTGACATGTAAGAACAGAAATCCTAGACTGACTTATGCTATGGTTTATTTTAGGCCATACCACAGGGTATAGCTTATTTTCCTGTAAAGATAGAATTTTGAGCAACAATATGCCCGATGCCAGTCTGTTTTCACTGATGGAAACTGCCAGCAGATTCCTCAAACTGGTATCAAGCCTACTGCTCCTAACAATTACTAGATTTCAGGGGAGGGAAAAAAGTTAAATTCATTGTTATCAAAGATTAGGAATTAAAACAATAAACATGTTTCCTTATCTCCTGACTGTGCTGTGGACAGATATGAGTTATCTGTCTGGGAGTGATTTAGCTGATGATGGGAAGAAGGAGAGAGAAAACGAAGACTTTTATTGACTGAGAGGCTAATACCAGACCATTGATTTCTCCCCATACACATTACTGTCATTATCACACTATTGGTGCAGGCAAGCTAATTATGAGTGGGTCCCCCTTTGTGTGTTCTCTCTCTCTCCCCTTCTCTTTCTCCCTCTCTCTTTCTCTCTGTGCATGCGTATGTGTGTGTATTTTTCAGAACTAATGACTGTTCATTTGTCAGGAAGCACAGCAGGACACACATGCTGAACCAGTGCAAGACAACGGGACATGCTTACATACATCACACACTTGCTAAGCGGATACAAGGCAGCTTGCATCGCCTCCTACTGTTTTTATTAATACTTCTGTCAGAAACATTAAAAGCCACGGCTGGTTACTGGAGTGAGGAGAGTCCCTGTCAACATGTTCTTCAGATTTCAAACTCACTGGAAGAATGGGGAGAGCTGGACTGGGCATTACACTAATGAGGAAAGATGAAATTCAGATAGCTGAGCTGGGCTAGTGGAATCCCTTAGTCTACATCAGATAATTATGATGATGCAGATTACCAGTTGGGCATTTGTGCCTGATGATTTTGTCTGGACACAATAACAGACTCTTCTGTGCTGCAAGACAGTACCTCCTCTTGGGGGTGCAGCTCCTGCAGGATGATGCGTATATCAGGGCAGTCTTGTGCGCTGGAGCAGGGTGTGGGCGTGATGGGACTGTGTTGATCTTCGGTAAGGACGTGAGTTTCATTCAGTTCGGGGAAGAAGGTCAGATGTTCACAGTCCAATCCTCCCACATCCTCATCCTCTTTAGCCTCTGCTCCAACTTCACACAAGATCTTCGGCTCTGCAAATAAAAAAACACTGCCAATTGAGATTATATTCAAAACAAACACACACACACATTTTTTTTTCTTTTCCAAATACTTCATTGGGCAAACACATTTTCCTACCTGAGTCACCTTCTGTTCCAGTTGTGTATGACTCAGACATGCTGGTTCTCAAACAGTGTAACCCCTGCAACTGTTATAAGGCATTAGCAACTGTGTGACAGGGAACACTAAACTACCACCATTCTCATCAGCTCCGGCTCGAAACTACGCGGTTCTACCTGTTTTGATCTTCTCAGAACCTTTCTGCGAATGCGCGCTCTGGTCCGCTTGGGTCCTTCCACAGCATCTTGCACCCAGTCTTGGTTCAGCATCACACCAGGGCCAGGTCCAAAGATAGCTCTCTCTCTTAGCAGCTCCGCTTCCAGCTTCATCCACTTGGCACTCAGAATCTCCCACTCAGTGGTTTGTAACTGAGGTACAGAAGCATTCCCGGAACAGTGGGAATATATGAAACACATTATTACAATTACAAGCGTGTCTTTTCAGAGCCTTGACATCAGCGATTTGGGGAAATATAATTTCTGTCAAACCTGCAAGTAGTTTGTCCTCATATTTTCAAATATGCTGTGGCCTCTCTGTTGATGTGACTCCACGTGGGTCAGAAATTTCTGCAAAGTAATGAGAGAAGCCTGATGGGTACCCACAAAACGAGCAGGCGGCAGAGTCACTCCTCCTCCAGCTAATATTGTAAACAAATAACACACACTGCACAGAGGTTGTATATTCATAACAGTATTGCTGCTTCTTTATGTAATTACAATGCATTTATGGAATTAAATCTGTTATAAATGGCATTCGGCAGGCAGGATAAGCTAGTGGCTACAATCTAACAATAACCCTGACTGGAAATGTAATCATTTTTGCGGCATGATCTAATTAACATAAACATTAATATCACCAAGCAATGCCACAGTCAAAGGTAAGGCAAGTGTGTGTTTTTAATGGGGATGACTGTGTGTATAAAGAGGAAAATTTAAAGGAGAAAAGAAAATGTTTAAAAAAAAAAAAGAAAACCCACAAAACTAAGCTGTAGAGACGCTGCAGGATGCGTATGTTTAGCAGACACGCTGGGATCATAGTCTGACTGTTAACTGCTTCATTAAGCCCATCATCACAGCAGTGCTCGCTGAGAGACTAGTGAAACAACATGTGTCCATCCTCACTGCTGACCTAGGAAAGCTATTTAATTGAGTGAATGAACATGCAGTAATTCTCTATACAGAGTCTTATTTACCGATGTTGATTCCGTGTTTTGTTGCCATGAATGCAATAATAGATTCCAAGCCGAGCAAAAACAACATTATTTCTGTAAAGATGCAAAACTACAGCGTGGAAATAAGCGTGGAAAAGTTGATGAGAAACTTTGACGAGTGCGCCGGAGAATGGAAACTGACTGACTGCCATTCCAAATGAGAAGTTGTTCAGCGAAACAAATAGAGCAGTAATTTGAGGGGAGATTATACAAATATTACAGACAAAAAAACAGTAATAATGAAGTTTGCAAGCCAGAGCCGTGTTGCGACAGATAGCAAGTTGCCGTCATCATCTCCTAATTTCATTCCTTCATTTGGACAAACATAAGTAATATATAGCATTAATTACCCTATTTAGCAGATAGGAACCTCATTGGCTTTTTAAATGCAGCATTAAATACATAACTCATCACTTCCCTCTGCAATTAACATCATAACATCACATTCATTTCCATTTTAATGACTTCCCAACAATACGCCACCTTTGATGATAAGGCAACATAATGTCAACTTCATTCTGGGCTGGCAGTGAATATGTAATGAACTTAACGTGATCATTAGTGCTGTTAATTATCTTTCTAATATGAGGACACAGATATGATTATGGAAACTGCATTCGCTCATGAAATAAATCTCAGAAGGATTGCACTAAAGCTTGACTGAGGACACTGTCTATCAGACGCTCTATTCTCATCCAATACCTTTAAAACTCTTGTGGGGGTTTTTTTTTCTGTTGAAGAAACTATGCTCTGAAAATATTATGACAGAAAAGGGACTCCTCCCAAGCTCATGACTCACCAGCTAAAAGGTCATGAGTTGATGATCCAGAAATTAATTAATGACACTTGGTGAGGATGAGTGTTGAAGAAGCTCAAAAGCTGACCACTAATGATCATTTGTATATTGGCTTTATAAGAACTGGCTATATGCTACAACCATCTCACTGCTTTATGGTGCAACACACAGCAGAAGGCGAGCATCCCTCCCTCTTCCTCTGTGCCTCTCAGATGGAAAAACGATTCATCACCCTCTCTGATAGCCTGTCAAACACTGATATGATAAAGCATAACATCAAATGAATAATGTTTTCATCAGATTGCTACCACCATAATTGCAAACCCGATTTCTGTCGGCATGATGCGTGCACAAACAAGAACGCACACTTTGTGGGGATGAGACAGACACACAGACTCGGTAATTTCATGCCTGTGTGCCTGAGTAATATGTCCCCACTCCCTGCTCCAGATGGCTCAACGTCTTAAGCCTTGTGGGGGAACTAATGATGTGAGCCACGTGTTTAGGAGGGGAAAAACAACAATAAACGCATCTTTAACCTTCAGCGGCTAACAGTGTGTTCTGGAGTGTTCTCATAGATAGGCCTAACAGATATCAATTACTCTGCCCACTCAGGGGTAATCAGCTGTGATAGTCCAAATGCATTTAAAGAAATAATCAAACACCCCCACAGGGCTGGACGGCCCACAGCACAAACACAGCAGCCACTCTTGAATCGGAATTTGTGCACAGCCTTCTGGGATGCAGGGGCACCTCAGAGGGGACAGCAGTCACACAGATGTGTCTTTTGTGGCCTGTGGGTGGAGAGAAGGTGAGCGTGTGTTTACCTGCATTTTTACAGACTCTCTGCCTTGTCTGTCCGAATCTGATGGAGCAGCACTAGAACTGCTGATTATATCAAACTTCCTGCGAACGCTGCTGGACAGCATCTTCCTCTGAGACTCTGAAAATGCACAGTAGACCAGACATGTTAAAATCAACAGAATTAAACCAATTTTCTGGCATGTTCTTGTTTTTCCCCACACCTAAGGCTCTGACCTATGTGTAGCAGCCAGGCTTTGTGTGCCATTTCCTCCCACAGTGGGCTGATGTCGCCTATACTGACAGGCCCTGTCTGAGCTCTGTGGCTTGCAGACATTTCCATTTTATAGGCTTCTTCAAGCATCTGTTGCCTCTCTGTTATGACCTTTGACCAGCAGGCCTCCACTAGGGACGCTATGTCTCTGTCAACTAAAAGACAAATTTAATACATTTTAACTTCCTTGTAAATGCCAGTCGACTTCAGGCTGAAGTGTACATAAACAAGCTTGTGCAACTCAGACTCATACCTGAGGTTGTGTCTGTCCCATTGCTGAGATTTGCAGAATCTGTGGTTTTGGTGGCAAACACACAGCACAAAGTTTTTTTATCATGCACTTTTTGTGCTGCACATCCAAAACCCTTCGGGTGGCTATTAAAATAAATAAATAAAAAATATCGGTGTAATTTTTATAATGAGCAGTTAATCATTCACAATCACACTTATCTGCCTTTACCTGCCAGATCGCATCAGTAACAAACAGTGAAGAAGGCATGTAATGAAGTTCACATTGGAATTGTAAGTTGCCATGATAATGTCCCAGCGGACCATGAAAGTCTGTAACACCCTGAGGACAGCTTCTTTTTCTTCTTGGGAATGTCTCGGTAGAGACAACAAATAAAGTAGGATTTTATTGGTGTGTGAGTATAGGGCCAACACTGTCTTCTCTTTGAAAGTCTGGCCTTTCTCCAGAGCCTGGAAATATAAAAGTACAACTCTGGTTAGCTATGAGTCAAAGTAATTATGCATCAATTATAACAAAAAAAAATGCATTTATATATTTTTCTGTGCTTATTGTCTCACCATCACAATCTGATCTGAAAGGAAGTTGAGCAAATTCTCAGCATCTCCGAAGAATGTTCCGCTGTAAAGCATCTGCAGCAGGGTCGAACTGAAGAGCACGATGTTCCCCATAAATATTCCCACCTGGCCGGCAGGTTGCTCATTCTGGCTGTCTGCAAGATCCATTAAAACGGGCCTATTTTTTTTCGTGCCTTAACATATCAAGACCTGTTTTGGCTGAGTTGAAAGCAAAATTCTACCACGTGGGCTGAGATGAGTGCTGCTTCCAACATCAAGGCTAAACATACAAATGATGTTCATGATGAACTCCAGCAGCTCAGTCTGGAAATGCTGTTTTTGTTCCAGTGAAGCATCATCAGGGGAAAACTGCAAATTATCAGCAGGATATTAATATATGCACACTTGAGTCAGATGTTTGCAATGTATCGGCATGTCACTAAAAGGACCTTGACAAAAATCTATATTTCGATCACATATTACAGGATTACTGGCGTTTTCACCCTTGTAGCGGTGAAAGACTCTATTAGCCTGTGTGGCACGATCCTAGTTAGTTAGTAGGCAAAGAATGACACCTTCTGGAGAAATTGTGGCTTTACAGTATAATAAAAAATATTTATGAGGAACTTTTTTGGCAATATTATGCATGTATAGATACATGCATACATAGATTGTGTGTGTGTGTGTGTGTGTGTGTGTGTGTGTGTGTGTGTGTGTGTGTGTGTGTGTGTGTGTGTGTGTGTGTGTGTGTTTCCACCTCTAACATCAGGATAAACGGGTGTGTGTTGCCATTAGCAGACACATTTAGGAGACAGTCCATCAGCAAAATTTGAATAAAATCCCAAACGGGTTTCTGTCTTGTTTGTCCTTTGAATGTTGATTTGAACTCCTAATGAGAGTCAAGATATTCAACTGGTCAAATATTACTGTGTTTAAAAATAAAGTACAGTTGTGTGGACTTCTCAATCAAGAGTAACAAACAAACCTCTGAACTGTCTGGAGGGTATACAACTCCAGCAAGTGAATGAAGGAATTTTTTTGATGTCCACAGGGGGTCTCTAGGCCAGAGGTTGTGAAGCAGACAAAGGAACTGCATCACACTTGCAGGGATCTGACTCTCCCATGGTGCCTCAGTGTCTGACGCTGGAGACAGTGGCTGTTGACGGACAATCTTGTTTAATAAACTAAAATGTAGAGAAAAGTACTGAAATGTGTGTTAATCTTAATAACCTGAGTGATGATGGCCTTGACTAATTCCAGCAGGATTGTTGCAGCTTCCACGCACAGCTGCGGTGGAGGCGTATCTTTCAGGCTGTCAATCAGTGACTGCAGGACAACATCCAAGTTGACCTAAAGATGGAAACCACATAGGTGCAGTAATACCAAGCCAGAAACGATAAAACAGTCCATTTAGCAGATGAAAAATGCCTCACATTTTCCTTTGCCCTTAGACTGGTCTTCTTCCCCAACAGCAAAGCAGCCAGGGCTTCGTACACCTCAGGCAGGTGACAATGTCTGATCAGTAATGATTGCAGAACATCATAGCCTGGACACTTGGTGCTGGAGCGCTCATTAGACCGGGCATGGGCTCGGAGGTTGTCTGACAAGACAAAAGTCATTTAAATGTTAGATTTCAAATTCAATATAATATATAAATATTATAAATTTAAAAAAATTATAAATATATATATTTTTAAATTGTCAACCTATAATTAGTCTTTTCCTGAGAAAATGTTAACTGACTTTAATGTTAACTGATCTGACTTTTATCATTCTGAACTGCTTTTACCAAATGTTGAGATACCAAGAAATCCCCAAATCCTTTCTAAAATGCATATTTTCTGTAATAAAACAATAATAAATTAGAATTGAATTAGAGAGATTATACTGTTTCATTATGTTATCTATCAGCATCACAGTCAGAAATGCATAAATAAAATGGAAAAGATCCGTACCAATGACAGCTAGAGGTTCCTCTGTGCCTTCTATGAGTTTTGCTGGAATCACCCCCTCTCTGAAGCTGCTCTGTTGGCTGGGGCTCCACAGAAAGTGTGTGAGGAGTATGAGAGCAAGTTTCACAGTGGATGGGTGAAGGTGGGGCTGCAGGAAGAGCAGGAACCAGTCACTACCCAGGAGATTGACTACAGCCACTTGTTGTCTAGTGAAGGACGAGAACAGGATGGACTGATTCAGCTCACGCATCATTCATGTTTGGTCATGGCAGACACTGCAAAAAACACTTCAGTTACATTGGTAACAGAGTACGTACTTATTCACAATAAGGCCCTCCGAGTTGAGGGTTTCAAGAAGTAAGAGTAGCATTTGGTTGCGGATCCAAACAACGCTGGCTGGATCAAAACCCTGAGCTGAAAAAGAGGAAACTGTGTCAGTATCAGTTACGCCTTCTGTGTTTAAATGTCAGCGTGTTCATATACCCGAGGTCTCCTGCAAAAGATCATTTTCACATGTACCATCACCATTCTTTCTGCAATTCAGAGGGAGGGTATAGACCAAGAAAAGCCCAAGTCTGGTCACATAAAAAAGACATGTTTAGTACAAAGCTATATGTTTTCTGTGGTCGTTGTTGGTGTATTCTCAGAACATACCTGCTGATGTCTCGAGGGTTGATGTGGGGTAGGAGGGATGTGATGACCTCAGAAATGACCTTAACTGTTTGGACAGTTATGCCAGGGTCAGAAAGTCTAAAAATGAGCTTTGGTAACAGGCCCATATCATGCAGGACCCTCGCATTCCTGCTGTCACTGGTTCAAAAACAGAAAGGGAAACAGTCAATTTATAATAATAATTTAGAGTTCAACAACTGGCAGATCTATTCCAACTGTTTACTTTTATAAAATCAATGGTGGCCTGCTCTGGGCTACAGAACAGCTGAAAAACAGATCAATATTTACAGTACAGTTTAATGCAGCTTAGTAATTAACGAAAGCCTCTGGGTTAATAGTAAATTAGGGTTCTGTGTGGTGACACACAGAGTATGTGGGTATTACCTTGATTTCAGGATTTCATCCAAGTGGTTTAGAACTGAAAGCTCCAGATTATCTGCTGTCTTCTGCCATACCTGACAATGTGATATAATGACAAAGCAACAAAAATCCATCCACATTTATTTAAACCATTGCCAGAATCTGCTGAATGTTCCACAAATGCAAATGTTTACCTCCAGGTTACAAAGCAAGGCCTGGACTGCAGCATTGTTCTGTAGATAACCAGAACCCCTCATGTCCACAGAATTTGTGAGCTGTAGAACCAGTTGAAAGGGTCTGTTGCTGATCAGGCTGCTCTTCATCTTCAGCAGGAAAGCTAGCAGCTACATGGAGAGGAGGCAGCACTTAGGAACAGAACAGCAGAAGATAGTAATCCACAATGTGCAGGGACTCCAGTGTTGAGACAAACCTGGTATCCTTCTATGCGGTTCATTTCCCTTTCCATGGTAGAATTAGTTTCCAACACAAAAAGGAGAACTTTAAGTGCTGCGTACAAATAACTGTCATCTGGTGCCATTGCGACTAAACTGAGGATGACTGCAGGGCCGCCCACATACAGGAAAGCAGTGGACGCATTATTTGGGCTGAATGTACGAACACCTGAAATTGAAAAAAGCCATTTCATCTTCAGATTTATGCCAGCCAGAAACAGTTTAGTTACAATATTCTATTTAGTAAGACTTAAGGTACCGTAACGTCCGACCAGGGCTGTTCCTATGGTGCGAGCTGTACCACTCAGGTGCTGGCTGATGTTTCGAAGCAGGAGCACAGGGCTAGTTTGATCTCGAGACGTTATCCCCATCTGCAAACCGCAAAAAAACGCGACCATGTGTGATCGCATCAAACATGAATTCAGTCTAAACTCACCTCACCTCTTTAGCAATCAGCCTGCAGTCCACCTCGTTGTAATCCTCCCTGATCTGCATGACGGTGGTTAATGTGGAAATTGCTGGGTTGATGCCAAAAGAGATTCTCTCCTCAGGAACCAGCCTGTGAGGAAACATCTCTTTGTCTAGGTCAAGGTGACAGGAGAAACAACGTGTTAGAAACATCAACGCAGAGGATCAATACGCCATATATGCCTAAAAGTATTGCCAAACGTCGTTAATAGTTGAAATGCTTACAATTTTACACAAGATTCTGAGAATCACATGTGTTGCACATACCGAGGAAATTGCCAATGTAGGAGGTGCCTTGTCTGTATATGACAGCCACAGCCTCAGGGCTCAAAGCTTCTTCGAACAAGTAGGTAGGGCCCACTCGCCACACTAGAGCAGCATGCTCCTTCCATAGAGCTGGTGTTCCTATTATTCCATACACATCGATCACAGCCGTGGGGTCCATGGAGACATAGTGCCCAGGGAACGGCTGGATATACCTCATCTGAGGCAAAATGGAAAGCGCTGGGATGAATGCCAGACAATTGAAGAGTAACAAACAGCTCCTCTGATGTTCTTAATTCATACCTTTCCGGAACCAAATGATCTGCCATTCAAGTAGACTGACGTCACGCAGCTCTTCTTTACATCTTTGGTCATAACTACAACCAGATGGTGCCACTGACCTGGGACCAGCATGTTGGAGCAGCGAAATCTCAGTGACGTAGGCAGTGATGTAGGAGTACAAACCTCTGCCTCCATTACATCTGTCAAACACGCAGCACGTGATGCAATCAAAGCTCTGCAGCATGGATCGTTATTCACCAGTCTTACTTTCAACTACCTTGATATAAAAAAAATCTTGGAAGATTTTAGGAATGGTAGAAAATTAAACTAAAGTAGTCTTTGGTTTGCAGAGGCCATGTCACTCTTACCCAGGTAGGTAAAAGCCTCCTCCTCTGTGGAGAGAACCAGACAGCCGTCATAAGCCGAGAATGAGATCGACAGACAGACGTACTGATGCTCAGTCCGGGACATGTGGCGAACCACTGTCAGCAAACGGATGGGATGGGAATCACAGGCCGAGCTGAACCTGTTGATCTGAAACCAGCAGGAAAAGGAAAGTCCTGCTGCAGGAGGAAAACCCCGGCAGTCTGTAAGGAAGGAGGAGAATTATCAGCAGTATCTTTTAAGATTTGTTTATTTATATGCGAGTACCTGATCATTTACCTGCCCCGATACCACCTGTTGAGATTGAATCAGCAGATACTCCTTTCACCGTGGCCAAAGATGGCAGTAAAAGACAGCTGCAGACAGAAAGACATGAGGAAATTTCATGATTTGCTGTGTTTTTTCATATTCTGACTTCACATTTAATCTGAAGATTCTGAGTAATCCTAAATCCTCAAAACACTGACTTTTAAGAGATTTTTTGTTAGTGCAAAGGACATTTAGGCTAAGAGACTTCTTCAAACTGTGCACAAAGCATGATCTGTGAGATTTGAGAGATCAATTCCTGAGACTGAGCTCATTCTTTCTCTCAGGCTAATCAGTGTGGTATGACAAGAATGTCTGAAAGAATTTCAGGGGAGGGAAAAAATGACGATAGAATAACATGAGATGAATAATAAATGACGATAGAATAACATGAGACTTGCTCTCCAGCTGAATCATGCTAATGTTAACATTGCACCAAAGATGGAGAAATTCGATGTATTTGATATCATAAAGATACTCACCCATATCCGCTCTCATTTGTGTTAAACTCTACAAAAGCAGGTGAGGTGGACACTCTGTGAGGTCTGAATGTGCGTGGAGATGTCATGGACACCAAACTGATAATCTGGTGGATTGGGATTGCAGAGCCAACAGAGGATTCCTCTTGAGTAGCAGAGTCCAACAAACTGAAGCTTCGATTTAGTGCGCTTGTGGCAGATCCTGAGGAATCTGTCTCTGAATTGGGGCCTAATTCTTTGAAAAACACAAAATCTCATGAGCTACCGGCTCATGGTTGTATTTAGGACCAGCTGAAAATTCGAGAAGCAACTCTACACTGAAAGTGAGATATATGGGTATCATAAAAAGTTCACCGTTTGAACGAGAATCCTTGTCAGGCTGGTTATTGGCCTTTTTCAATTTATTGGGCATTTTCTCTCCCAAGCACATTAGAGGGTTTCCTAAACACAAGAATTTTCTGAGAATAAAAAAAAAACAAAAAAAAAACCATATCAGTTGCTGTAGATGAACTCATACAAATATATAAATATACATAACAATTAAAATTTCTTGTGAATCTACCTTAACTCTTTATGACTGATTGCCTGTGAGGTGAGTTTTTCCAAGATCCGTGTCACTGGTAGATGCAACATGTGATCTGGGTCCAGCAGCATGCACTGACAGTGGTTCAGGAGTGTGGAAACGAGACCCCCACTGCACAACACCTGTCGGTTTTGCTCAGTTTTTACCATAGCCTGGATGTGGTGAGCCAAAGAGAACTGGACCTCTGCAGAAAGCTGAGGGGAGAAAAGGAAAAAAAATGCTACATGAAAGATAATATATAAAGCAGTGAAGAATAAAGAGTGTTTCCACTTCTGTACCTGTGGGTCCTCTGGAGAAAACACCGATGGAAGGAGAGTTATAATTACCCTGACTGCCCCTGGATGAAGAATAATATGATCACAGCTAAACCTACATGGATAAAGCACAAAGCAAATAAATGTTTAGTACTAAAATAGGGGGAGACACACAGCAATTAAAAAGGAAAATCATCTTTCAGAAGCTATGGGGATTTCCCACTATTATTCACCTGTCTTGAGTTTCTGTGGAGATGGAGGAGATACTGGGTGATGCATTTCTGCACCTCTTCTGTATGTCCTCTACAGAGTGCGGACCAGATCTCAAATGGACACTAGGAGACCTTGAATACAATCGTTCATCACATGCACTCTCAACTTCTAGTAACTCGAAAGGAGAGTAGGTTCCTGTAGAAAACTGATCAAGATAGGACAGCAGCCGTATGCATATCTGAAGATTCGGGGGAAGTTTTAGTTGTGATGAGGAGCAGGAGGAGGGGGAGGATGAAGCTTCAGGGGGCACTGATAATTCAACAAACTGGTGGAAACTCTTAAGAGGAGCTTGGTTGCCCTCAGAACTCTTAAAATAGGTGCCCCACTCTTCACTGTCTTTCTGGGGGTTCTCAGTGTGGAAACAGCCCAGTTGCAGAAGAGCTTCACCAAGCTTTTCATAAAAGCCACCAGTCTCAAAGTGATGAGCATTCACTGTGTGAAGATGAACAGCCAAGTTCAATATGTGGAGACAGAGAAGAAGAAGGTTCAGCAGTTGTTGATAACCCAGCAGCTTCCACACTTCCTCCCGGGGAGGGTCGGCCAGAGCTCCTTCCATGTCAACCACAAGAGAAAGCAGTCCTGTGAAGCCTCCAGCTCTCCTGAATGCATCCAAACTGTTTGGAGTCTCCAGCACTTTCAACACGGACTGTAATACATCACAGAAATTAATCTCAAATGATTTTTTTTCTTTTTCTTTTTTTTTTTAATAGGCACAATGCTTGATCAAAGACTTGGCACTTAGAAGCATCTCCATGGCCCATTCAAAAATTTTCAGAATAGCTACAACATAAATCTGCATCATAAATCATTTCTGGTAACCATTTTTTAGGTGAATTAGCAATATTCAATTTAGAGAGCTAATCTGTCAGGTAGGTAATGTGTGAGGCTGAAAGCTGAGGGAAATATGATTAACTTAAACTGGAGTAATCAAAATGGCTCTTAAACCATGCCAACCCAGGTCATTCCCAATCTGATTGCACCCTGCTTTAAATACGTTAGCACCAGCCTGACACACACACAGATCCTGCATACATGCAAAAGCGAGCACAAATGCGCACACGTGTACACACAGTACTTGAGCGTTAGCGCTGGTCTTGCTGCTATCTATAAAGAGGGACACATTCTGTGTGTCTAACATAGTTAGGCCTAATAAGATTTCTGTCCTATTCACTGATCTGATAGTGCTGGTAATCTTCAGCATGCCGCAGCACATGGCTGCTAGCCTAATCAAATCAGCCCAGAGTTAAAAGCTAAACCTGCTTTAGCAAATCAATCTAAATTTGTCAATAATGCAATCATTGGTCCCACATGCACAGGAAATAAATTCACTAGTTATAGTCCTTTAAGCACATTACAATTTGATGTAGAGTGGAGGCTACATGCACAGTTCAGCTAAAATCATTGTATATCTGACAATTTCTGGATATGTGCGCTGCTGAAGGTGACTGTAACGGTAGAGTAATTTGTACCAGCAAAAGGTCCCGCTTCAGTCCAAGCTCCTGCTGTGTAGAGGAGCAGAGGGCTCCGATGGCGGTGCGCATGAACTCTTCAGGGTTAATCTCAGCAAGCTGCTCCAGTATGCTCAGAGTGGGGCCTCGATACTGATCCTGATCCAAAAATACCTTTATATAGGGAACCATGCCAAGGTCTCGGACTGACGCTGCAATTTGCAAATTAAGTTTACAAGTTTATACCAATATAGGGAAGCAAGGAATTCTATTATTAAAATCACAAACATGCATACCTGTGTTTTTGATCGAACGCAGTGTTAGATTAGACACAACTTGAAGCATGCTCGCAGTGAGGAGTCTCTCATTGTCCTCCACACATGGCGGCTGCTGGAGATCTGAATGGGCAGAAGGCAAAACTCCAGCTTTTCTGATGATCTTGGCTCGTTTGCGAAGTTCACCAAGCAGCAGTTCCAGAAGACCCCAGTCACTCAGCACCTCAGCCAGCAAACCGCTACGCACCGTCATTCTGCAGAAAGAAGAAGTGGATCCTTTTCAGTTGATACAGGGTGGATCAAAGTAGCTAATTGTTGCAATTGAACATTTAATATCTAGCTCTTTCAATTCACTTGACAATGTTCACCTGTGGAAGCACTCTAGAGCCAGCACCCCAAACTCTGTTCCCATCACTCCCGCAGCCAACGTGCCAGTCCAGCTCTGCTTCAGCACACCAAGGAGCGCACGCAAGGTCTCATGTGGGATATAGTTCAGTTTAAACACAATCTGTAGGATTTAATTAGCAAGGGTTTAATAAGGCCTTGTATGCTGTTACGGATTAACTAACATTAAGAGACATACCATCTCAAGCAATGAAAAAAATAGTTTTTGTACTGATGTGGGTTTCTGCCACATGCAGGCAGCAAGCTGCGCCATCGACTGGATGGTCCACTCCAGGAGAAAGAAATTAGTTGGGTCCTCCTCCCATATTGTCTGCAGAGTTCGAAGAAGTTGACAGCACAGCAGTGGATCCTGGGACCGCAGCAAGGAGGACTGCAGCAGGTGGAAGGCTGGAAGGTTCTTTACTGTAGAACCTGTAGGAAAAAAAACAATAAGGTAAACTGTCAATAAATTGGGCATAGAAGAAGCCTTGAACTTGTTATCTTAATATATGATATGGAAAAGGAATTAACTACCAAAAAGATTCTTCACAGATCACATGGTGAACAATCACATTATGTGTACCGTACATAGATAGATTCCAACAAATAACATTGATGAAAGCAAAATAAAAGCACCACAATCTGACTTGATGGAGTTTGTTTGCTGCCCTGTCAAAATTCAGAAAGGGGTTCCTTGATTAAATTGCTATAACACACTTTTGTTCATTGTGGATAAATGTATTCAACACCTGGTTAGTTATAGCACATATTTTCACGCTTGGACGAAGCTGAATGAAATTCAAATTAGATTAGCACAGAAGTATCTCAAGTCCCTCTGCTGGAGTCAGATCTCCTCCTTGTTGTAATAGATGGATACAGAGACTCTGTGTCCGTGTGTACATCTGTTACTCAGAGTGCTGGATGGAGAAGTGTGTGTGTGTGTGTGTGTGTGTGTGTGTGTGTGTGTGTGTATCTATGATAAATGGCTGGTTGCTGTAGGCCAGTGGCAAATGGATGTGGGGCATCCTAACAGAGTTAGATGGGAAGCCTCCACTTCATCATCCCAGACATAATCATTTCAACTTCCTGTTAACCTGAGGGGGTGCGTGTTGTAGTGGGGGAGTGGTAGGGGAGCAGGGATGAGTGGGGAAATTAGGAGGATAGAGGAGTGTCCTTTGGGTTTTATTAAAGGAGGGCACAAGCGCAAAAAAAAAAAATACTATACAATTAATCTCTGAGCTCATACCTGTGTTTAGATATAGATTGTTTGAAGTTGCTTGATAGATAATCAGACAACTTCAACTGTGAAGATTTTAGATGTGTTACTGTAAAATGCTGATATACCTTTACTAAGAGGTGGGTCAAAGCTGAAGCCCGGAGGTTGTGGGTTTGTGACACAAAGAGCCACTTTGAGCTCAGCTTTTCCCAGCATGGTGAAAGATGCGATGAGAGCCAGCAACTCCTCCACAGGCTGGAAGTGATCCACAGAAACACCTTTCTCACAGCTTGTGGTGTTTAGAAACAGAAGGTTTAAAGTCATTAAACAAGCTGCTAGTCTATGAACTTCATACTGTCCTTCCTTTAACTCACCATTTCAGGATGTTTTCGAGGGCTCTGTAGCCATCGTTGTCGTCAAACTCAATAAAGAGTGCTGGACTGAGGGCATAAGTGTCTCGAATGAAGCTGAATACAGCAACAGCCACTTCAGCCAGCAGCTCCCCTGACACATCCGCCCTGATGTGCAACAGGTTCTGGATGCAGATACGCACACAGTTCTTCTCTTTATTAAAAAAAAAAGAAAAAAGAAAAAAGTTAGTTCAGTAGTTACTTAGACATATAAAAACAGTCAGAACATTAGAGTCAATGCACAAGTCTGGTCTAGACTGACTCTTCATACTGTGTAATGAGTTGCAAAGTTGATTTAGATGTATCATAATATTGGAACTGCTATTAATATCTGTGCATATTCGGTCATCAACAGACTCGCAGCATGCATCTGCTAAGACATTTGGTCATGAGACCGTAATCAACTCATAAGAGGAACAATGACATCTGTCTGCACGAATTGCATTCCTGCCAAAATCGAATTATTCACTTAATTAGAAGTCAGAGGGTAAAAAAAAATGATATTATATAACCTAGTAAACATGGGACAGTGTTGTTAGTTGCTACAGCAGAGACAGCCTTGAGCACGCGAGAGGCCTGGTGTCTCCAGGCAGGACTGGTCTGGTCCCAGAGAGATGTGAGGCCGATGATGAGACACTGCAGTTCCTGAGTTTCCACCAGTCTCTCCACATTGACAGGCTGCCTGCAGACCTGAAGCAGAACCTGAGAGACAGGAAGAATAGGAGGTTTGGAGGACAAAGCCTATAAGAGGTGCAATGAGACTGTTATCTGAGCGCAAGGGAAATCACTGACCCTAGTTAGTGGCTCCTGAAAAGTTTCTTCAATGGCACCGTTCTCCTTTTTGGCTGGAAGGCACACCAGCAGGTAAAGGCATTTGACCAAAGCAGCAGGAAACCCTGGGTTTATACAGCACAGTATATCCTACAAATATGAAAATTTATAGTTTCACTTTTTTTAAATAAAAAAAGTTGATATTGACACAAAGATACTTTATTATATGACAGTCTTGTCCAGCAACCAAATCAATGCATTCATACTGTAATTAAAGAAACTGACTCCAAACAAACCTCTTGACAAACTACTCATTTATCACTCACTGAGCTGTCTGCTGTCAACAACAGCAGAGTCTTTAACAGCAGCCATCCTTGATTGTGTTTGGCCTCACAGTTTGACTGCTCCACATCCTGCCTCTGGAAAAACTGCACCACCTCATCACGTGCACCCTCTGAAAACATGAAATATTCCACAGGTTGAGCCCAGAAACATTCCAGACCAAACTAAAGGTACCAAGACTGCAGACAAAAGTGCACACAAGTCAATAAAACCTACAAGTGTATTTACCAGAATTCAAACAGTCAATTTAAATAAGTAATGCAAAGGTATTTTTATATAATGTTTCACTGCTGTATTTACAAAGTAAATTTGCATTTATGTTAGCTGGTATGTGTGCAGTTTGGTACAGGTTCTTAATGTTTTTGTAACCCTAGTGGGGTTACACTAGTAGGGTAAAGACCAGACAAATACACAGGTAGAGGCTTTACAGAATATTAAAACAGCAAATGTCCAGCAGCATCCCATTTTCAGTAAGGCTAAGTATTTATTTCATCATGTGAAACTTGGTAAACCAGCAGCTTCAAAAAAAGCAGAAGCAGAAAGAAAAGGTAAAAAGTCCCTCCTCTACCTGGAATACCACAGTACAGTCCAGTAAGACCATACCTGCAGGCCTTTCTGCCACTTTGCTGTGGATCTTAGAGATGATGGTGTCTGTGCTGAGAGCTGCAAGCCACTTTATGTTCAGATCTTCAAGTCTTTCACCATCCTCGCAGACCTGGGATCAGAAACAAGAGGACCTGTGACCATCTAAGCAAAGCTTGTCCTGGCCCTGAATAGCAACAGTGAGGTCTTCATGTCTGCACAATGGTACAAATAAAAAAGCATGTTATGGTAGCATCTTAATTGATCTGAAAAAACACACCATCAAAACCTGAAAGCGACAGAAGCAATGCCCTATCTTTCCTTTCAATAAGAGGATATTACATTTCAGTGAGTTCGCAGGCCCTAGTCAAAGACCCCAGCTTAATTTAAGAGACACACACATAAAGTGGAGTGATTACGTCTGCCACTGCAAATCCGATCATTGGATCCAACATGCATACAGAGAAGTGTGTGTCAGTGTTTGTGTGTGGTCACAGCCACTAACGGAAATGAATCAAAGCGAAGCCTGGTGTTCTGGATCCAAAACTTTTTTTTTTGGAATTCATGTGACAGTTTGATGACTTGTATTGATTGAGTTAAAGACTGCATACACACTCGTTCAGGGTACAGTGATGGGATCAGCTGAGGCCAAACATATGACTGCTGACACATGCAGTGTCAATTTCCATTCAGGCGATCTTCACGGTTTTGTCCTACGGTGTGAGGGTAGCTTGGGGGCAATAGTTAGCACTCTGACTCCACTTTAAATTCTGTTATTAATAAAAGAGGTTTCATGATGATTGTCTCTTGAGCTAGGCATGAAAAAGGTGCAGGCAAATTACCTGTATGTAGAGAGGCAGAACTTTATCTAGAAGCTCTTCTCTTTGCTCTGAAGGAACATGGTTGCTTGTGTGTTTAGGACTTGAGCATGCGTGAATTCCCAACTCCTTAAGTTGGTCTCTGAGTTCTTGTGGGAGTTGACGGCTCTTACAAGAGATCTCCTCTTTGCCTGCCTTCGGTTCAGAGATGGATAACTCTCCTGAAGCAGTAAGTTCTCCTGTTTCTTTGTTTATTCTTTCCCCTTTAGTGATCTGGTTTGAGGGAAAAAAAGGGGGAAAAAACTTTCAACTTAACCTAAAACTTCTAACATAATTACTATTTTTCATCCCCAAACCCCTCTGTCTACACCCGTGAGCATGTTGTGAAACCACCAGACAAGAGCAGACCACTTGTAGTCATGTGGCGCTTTCATCCACATGGTGTATCTGATGCCCAATTTTCAGCAATTGAAAGCATAAAATGTCAATTAGCATTTCATGTCCTTATTCCTCTTCAAATTCTACCTCATGTTTTACCATAGAGAATGAGTAACATTTTGTGACTGTGCAGCAGTTTAGCACACTCCTTCACTAAAATATCAATAGCAATGATTAAATATCATTATTCAGCTTTTGTGATGCACTGAGTGCAGACGGGAAGTTCAGGCAAACATGTTACAAACATTAAGGAAGTTTGACTGAAGCAAAGAGTTCTGTTTTCCATTATGGCACATTCTGTTTAGAGATCATAAACAAGTGTGAAGACACGGATGAATAGTAGAGTGATAAGTCATAGTCAATAGTTAATTTGTCCGTATAAGATTTAAGTCTGTGTTCTTACCTGTTCTTGTTTAAGAGCCATATGAAGATGATGTCATCTGTGCTGTGTTATTCAGAGTGGTCTGTTTCTGCTTCCATGTCAGAAGGAAAGACAAGCGGAGACCTGCAAAGACATGACTGGAGTCTACAGTACAGACCTTCCTATAAGACTGCCCGCCCCTTGCTAATCTGCACTCTGAACTTTGAAACAAGCACAGCAACTCAGCTGGGTGATGTGTCATGTGCTTTCCTTACTTCCTCACAGAAGCAGAAGTGAAAAAAAAAAAAAACAATACGGTTGTTTAGCAAGTTAGGTGGGCCCTCCCACTGTGGCTTAAAAAATAAATTCCTTTCCTTTTAATAGAGTGTGAAGGCTGGCAAAGACATGAATCACAATGACAGAGTTCATTGTTCACCAAATAAATCAATTTATGAAACATGTGACTAGATTTTATGATAATCAAAGGATATCTGCTGTTATGTCAATTTTCAAAAAAATTAAACGGCATTGGCATTATAAAACAAAAAGTACATTTTTCTCTCTTAATATTTGGGAGATACTTAAATTCAAGTAAGTAGCTGTGTGGTTTGGATGTCTGCAGAGATTGGGAAACTTGATGTTGACAACATAACTCCACGTCGTACCAATAAACTGCAGCTAAACAGCGCCATCTTGTTGTTTATTGCGGTGTAGAAGTATGAAAATAGCGAGAACAGTATAGTTCCTGGAGATATTTGGAATCCAAACCACAATAATTGATTAAAATGTGCGGTTTTACCTGACAACATGTGGATGGCACCATCCTCTGCTTTCGGCTTTGTGAAATACGAACACACACACTGCAGATTTTTAAATTAAAAAAGGCACCGCCTACTCTTAACTGATAATTAAGTGGTTAATTTTGATGTGCATGTTAATCCAAAATTGCTGTGGCTAACTAACTCCTCCGTGGCACCTGCTCAGGCTAGCTTTCAAACTAGGCTAACGTAGTATAGACAAATATTGTGCAATTATGTGCCTCTTATTCTATTTCTAAATAGCAAACCTTGTAGTTTCCACTCTATTTGTAATAGCATATCTTCCTTGTACAACATCGAATAATAACTGGCTTTAAAAAAAAGCACATAGATCAAATTAGTTGTAAACTACAAAAATATTGCAGCTGACTATTTCCAGTCATGTTTAGTTTGACTTACTGAAAGCGGTTCAGTGCGTGATGACATCATCAGTCTTATGACCTCCTGGAACCAATGAGATGTCTAGGGCGTGGTCTGCCTCAATCTGTTTAGCTATTAGCCTTAAATGAAAAATATTGCAGTTTTTCTTCAGTAAATCTCCATTTACCTTATCATTTTACATCAGGATGTAGGACATCGTTGCGGTTCTTCTCAGCGGGAGCAGGCTGCGTCTGTGGCTCGTCATCATGCATCCGTTGCCCGTGTGCTCAGTTAGCGGCGGGGACATATTTGACAGCATACAGAGGGGGAATATTGAACAGTGTCTGCAGTTCATCCAAAATGATCGATCTATCCTCAAGCAAAAAGGTAAAGTAGCACAGGATGTTAGATATAAAGCATTAGGCGTAATTTGGCCAGTGTTGTATTCCATCAGCAATATATTAATATATTTGTGAAACTGCCCTATTTTACCTAAAATACCTACAGAAGCATATTAGGTAAAACGTGTTAGTCCTAAATCAAGTTATTTTCCAGTTACCTCAATTTACAAAATACATTTTCATGTACATTTTTGTTACAGTGTCAACAGGAAACCTAACCCTGCTGATCAGATTGATCTGGTCAGATGCTCACAAAGTCACATTGTCTAAAAAGGAACTATAACTTGGGCTTCAGAGATTAAAGATCACCAGGCAGACAGGCCTTTCGTTTACAGTATGCACAGTATATATATTTTACTGGCAGTGTCATGGTCTACGTGTTAAACCTGGTGTATTTGTTTTTATCCAGGCTGGGGTGGTTTTACCCCACTTCACTATGCTGCCCTTCATGGTAACCGTGCACTAGTCAACCTTTTCCTCACTAATGGAGCTGACCCTAACCTGGCGTGTGATGCAGGGCAGACAGCCTTTCACTTTGGTTGCAGGTTAGTTTAACATTTTAACATCCTGTGTTAAACCAAAAAAAAATTAACAGCATTTTTCATTTTACATGCTCGCTTTTTCCCCCCAATAATAGTTTTTACTACTTACTCATGTTAGGCAAGGAAACATCTACATCTTACACCAGATGATGCAGCATGGAGCTGATTTACACATCAATGACCTACAGGGAAAAACTGCAATGCATCATGCAGTGATGGGAGGAAACATGTGGGTGAAAGAATAATGCAGTGCAAATTATAGAACAGATGTTTAACATGTGGTTTTGTGACTACAACATTCTAAATACAAGCGTTGTATTTTTTTCATCTCCCCCAGTGTCACAGTGCATTATTTGTGGGAGACAGGAATGTTTCAGTTCTCAGACACTGACATGTACCATGTGACACCACTTCACCTCGCAGCATCCACAGGCAACACAGAGATGGTTCGGTACTTGCTGAGAGAACAGGTAATTTCACAGAAAATTATATAGGTTTTAAAACCATTGATTGTTATTTAAGTGTACCCTTCATCATAAACCTAGTGTATTTTAGATCAATCATCTAATCTAAAATCAAATGGATCAAAAGTATAATCAAGTTTACCTCTATGTACCTTTTATTTCAGAGGTCATACCATAGCATGGTTGTGTAGCTAAATTTATTTTTGTACATTTTATATTGTAACAAAATGCAACTTTTGCACTGTATTTGACATTTAGTATACATGAAATCACAGGCACTTGGCTCAAATTTATACTGGAATCAGCAAATATTGTGTTATTGTCCAACAAGCTAAGTTCATGTTCTATTGTGATGCAATTGGTGAGTGACACACAACTGATCTAGCCTTCAGGTTAAAATTGCTCAAAGCACATACAATACCCCGAAATTTTTATCATATTCTATCAAATATTGCAGAAATAAACCCTGTGTCTGAATCTTGTGTCAGAGATGTGCCGTGGATGCAGTTGACCACCAGGGGGCGACAGCACTTCATGTTGCAGCTGAGAGGGGTAGTGTGGAGGTATGCTGGGCTCTGCTGCAGAGAACAGGGTGTGGGATGCTTCATGAGAGGAACCACAGCGGCCTCACACCACTGGACCTCAGCGGACAGGGGAAAACATTTAGGTGAATCTTCTCTTTTAAGAAATCAGTTAAAAACACTGAATAGCAGAGAAGTCTGCAGGATAATACCTCTTGTTTTTTGTGGGTAGCTAGTATGTTTGTACTTCTTTTCCTCTTGGGACCCTCATGCTGATTGATTTATTGCTATACAATGATTTTCTCTGTAGACATCAGCAACTCACCAAGTTACTGAATCGATACATTAATGAACCAAGTGACCACAAGCCCACAGAGTCAAACAGTGAGTATTTCTCCAACTATTCATTTAGTGATCAAATCAGAACTGATGGTCATGATATGGTTGGTGCTTTATTTGTTTTTTTTAATGCAGTTCTCTATTACTGGACCCTGTTTTTCCCAACTCTGAGTGGAGCTGCCATCCTGCTGATAGCGGCCATGTTGGGGGGCTATGGAGGAATCATTTGTTGTTTGCTTTTCCCCTGGCTGGCCAGAAGCATCTTCTCACAGTACCACCGCATGACCACGTACCAGAGGTACACACTATGTTTGTCTGTGTAGGAAGTCACCAGAATTTATTATTTATGTATTGAAATCTCTTTTACCTTCCTTCCAGGTTACCAAACCCCATCTACCTTGGAACGCTCATAGCTGGTTTGTTCCATTCTCTGCTCTGCTTCTATGGGAAAATAGTGCCTAATATCCTTTGCAATTGTTTCTTGTGGTAAGACCATAAAGACTTGCTTATTCAATGTTTTTGCCATGCACCGTATCATTTTCCAAGTGTGCCAGGTTAAATATATTGAAACATGTATGTCAGAACTTTTGGTTTTCTTACTAGTTATATTTACTAGGCTGCAGCAAATCAGCTGTATGACTAAGATTGAATATAGCAGAACCAACTACAGTGAAATTGTCCTTAGCATTTGAATGTGTGTGGCCAACCATTCCTCTGATCCAGGTGTCAGTGGTCCACTCCTTGCTCGTCTTTGGTTTGTTCTGCAAGGTTCTGATTCATAACCCAGGAAAGCTGGATAGAGCGGACGCAGATCCTCGGTTCTCCTGCATCGCCGACCTGGTGGAGCAGAACCAGAGTCCTCACAGGTTCTGTCCCTGCTGTGAAGTAAGATAGTCATATTGCGTCAGTTGCATTTCTCGGTATTTTCCATTGTGTCAGATTACGCGTGTCGATCCTTTCTGGAGAAATCTGCAGAATGATGATTCATCTTTGATGCCCTGACACTCACACTGGTGTGAGTCTGTTTGATGAGGAATGAATGCTGAAAGAATTGAAGCACCAATGTCACTCTAAGTTCTTTTTTTTTTACTCACAGCTGTTTCTTCCCGACTGCACTAAACACTGCAAACTCTGCGACCTGTGCATCAAGGACTACGACCACCACTGCCTTTTCCTCAACCGTTGTATCGGCCGGGGCAATCGCCGCCTCTTCCTCTTCTTCATCCTGTCCATGGTGATTGCCCACCTTCTTTTTGTTGCCATGGCAATTGCCTACCTGCTCGCCCAGATACCTCCAGGTGGCCGCAGCCTGTCGCGGTGGCTCACGCTGCTGGGCGGGGAGTTCTGGGTCGTGGTCCTGATGAGCATGAACGCCCTGACGCTGCTGTGGGAGGTGTGGCTACTGAGGGAGCAGTTTGACGCTGTGGCCACAGGGACGACCACCTACTTCAGACAGGGGGAGAGCTCGGCACGACGGAGGTCACTCGGACAGCGCTGGGTCGAGGTGGTAATGTTTCTCCTGGAAGGGCGGAGACGAAAAAGCAGCGGGCAGACCGGTGAAGGCAAAACCGCCATAGATATTTAAAAAAACAAATACATCAACTTTTTGCCATTACTGTCATTCGCAAATGTACATTCTCAGTTTACAGACTCTTTAATGTGCACTTAACATTCTGAGAATGTCTCCTTCAGATTTAGTAATCCTATAATGCCATATGACCTGTTACGTCCTTTGCACTATTTTGATACACACCTTATTATAGCATAGAATCAACAGCAGCTTTGGTGGCTACCAGCATATTACCTACAAGTTTTTAAGCCGTAGATATGTATTTTAATATTAAGCCTATTAACCTTATTCTATTGTTATTAGCTTTAGCAATAGTCTCTGAATGTACCTGCCTTTTTTAAGCCACATTTTCTGCAAAACACTTTTGTTTTTTGTTTTTTAATGTGTTTTTGATCGTGGTTAATCTTCAGACGAATCTTCAGAGGTCAGCGTGTCTCCACTGAATGAATGTATATGTGAAGTGACATTTGTGTCCACAGTATTACCATCATGCACATTTCAGTTATTAGTACATGTACACTGCGATGAGTCCTTCTATCGTGTTTCTATCACTGGATCATTGTTACTGTCTTGAACTGGAAGTGTTTTGTTTCCTACCAATCCTGTAAATGTGCTGTTATTGGCCTCATTGTCATTTTTCTCTTTAAGAGCTCTATTTTTTTGCTGTAAAAAAAAATGTCAAACAATTAATTATAGCTGCAATTTCTTGGAAACAGGTTTCTTTTCTCTTTGAATGACGTGAATATTTTTACTCACAGTTGTTGGTTCCTTCACTAAACACCACAGATGGACGCTCCTGTTTTCTCTCCTTATTTCTGTAGTTTTCACCCATCAGTGTGACTTCAAAATACAGTGAGAATATACGTAGAGGACATCAGCAGTTTTCACTTCTGCATGACGATCTCTCACTTCCTTCAGTCAGAGACTAGCAGAAAGAGGGGGTCAGGTTTGTGTCTCACAACTGTGGTTTATTTCTGCGTAAAGCTGCCGGCACCGCGATGCTCTCTGGTCCAGCCCAGCGTTCGCCTGACCTGCTCTTCGCCGTGATGTGGCAAGTGAAGTAATGTGGCTGCTTTTTTCTCGTCCTTTCTGTCAGAGCCTGTTTACATCAACATTCCTAAGGCACATGTTGTGGTGGGTAGAGAAGAACAGAACCGTTCTGTTTGGATGTATCAGAATGTCATTTAAATTGTGTTTGTTAGCCAGGACAATGAGCGTGTGTGTGTGTGTGTGGTTTTTTTTTTCCTGTAGGAATGGCCCTAGTCGTGGAGAATACACAACATAGACATTACAGAGCCATGAAACCATCCAGGACTCTTCTGACCAGCCCCAAAGAAAATACACTAACAGGTAAAAATGTCGCTTTCAGTCCTTTTTTAGGAGAACAGTGATTCTTCATAGTCCATCTTTGAGCTGATGTGAGGTCCTTTTGCTGTTGTTACAAGCTGCTCATTGACGTATGTATGTGATAATATGGATCAAAGCAGAGTGTGTTTCTCCTTCTCCGACCTATAAATGTGGCCTTATATTTTGATCGGTGGACTCTCTGGCGTTCAGGCTCACGACACTTTTGTGCTTTATCACATCTACAGTCAGTCAGAAAAAGGAAGCAGAAATTCATTTCACCATTCAAAAAGCTGAGTGATTGAGTGTGGCAATCGCTGGTGGAATATAAATCACAGTCTGGATGAGTCAGGTTACGAAATATGTCTGAGAAGTGGATTTTTGTAAGTTTTCAACTGCACCCAGTGGGTTGTAGCCACAGTCCAGAGGCCTTTTGTTCTCTATCGTCTGTTGTGTTGGCCTCAACAAATATTCAATCAGCAAACCTGAGAAAATAGGTGGTGGAGGTTTTATAGGCGATGAAACAGTGCAGGAGAAAGCAGACAGACATAGATCAAGGAGAGAGAGAGATAGCAGGGATTGCAATATATGAACAGCACACACAGGAGCAGGGAGGGATGGAAGCCATGGTGTGTGTGTGTGTGTGTGTGTGTGTGTGTGTGTGTGTGTGTGTGTGTGTGTGTGTGTGTGTGTGTGTGTGTGTGTGTGTGTGTGTGTCAAAGTGAGCTGGGGGGGGGCGAGAGATGCTCAGAGTGACGGGGCGAGGCAGCAGGGAGAGGCAGCGAGCCTGTGTGTGTACGTCAGAGGAGCGGTGTGTGTGAGCAGAGGGATGCAGTCATGTCTCTGTAAGAGAGAGCCACACAGCAACCGTAACCATGCTGAGCCCCAAGATAAAGCAGGCACGCCGGGGTAAGTGCAGTCCCTCCTACTCTTTCCTCATCCCTGCTCTCCTCTTTCCATTTTGCTTTTCTCCACGCTTCTGTCTGTCTGCTCTGCAGTCCAGCCTCCTCCTTTCTTTTATTATCTTGCTTCTTCTGCAGAGCCGCATCTGTCCTGTGTCTGTAATATGTAATAACTGTGTAATGCACCATCAATTTTGCTGTCAGTGCTTTTCTTTAAAAGGCATTGAAAGGGTGAAACAGCAGCATGCTAGCATCAAATTTGTACAGCACTTATTCAGTAACCACATGCTGCTAGCAATAGCCTGAGTTTTCTCGTACTCTGAAGTGCTGGGGCGTTCATATTCTGTGCCTGACGCTCTTTGAGGGGGTTAAAGATGATGTAATTCCTTCTGTCTCTAGATTAGATTCCTAGAAAATGTAAGGTTGCTTACATGGCTGCTGGAAGCACCATGCTCCCGCCAACAATGCTCTCCCTCCCAGTCACCCTGGAGCACATCTGTGTTGGTTTAATCCTGATTTGGGTTCAATTTTATAGCTGGAAGAATGAGTCCTAGGACATGAGATAAAATCTGGTTGGACAATGGATCTTCCGAGCATCCACATCATCACAGTATGCTGAGAAGGCTCTCAGTATATCAGGTGGTAGATGGTTGCCAGGGTTTTTTCTTTTTTTTTTTTTTTTAATCAGACTTTTGCTTGCAGCTTTAGTATTATTTGTTTCCTGAATCTAGACACCATAACAGATGCAGTGGAGGACAGGCACAGTTTGAGACTGTAGCACAGCCTTCAGCAGGCCTGTCATGTTCCCTGCGTTTGCCATCTCTCATTTGCTGTAATGGTATTCTCTGTTGATTAGATTCCAGCTCATCTCTCCTCTAACCCTTTAATGCATCATCGTTCTGGGCAATTTCATGTAACTTGGGAGGTTAGATGTAAGACCACAACCACAAAGCAGCTGTGTGGAGTCTCACAGCATGCTACTGGTCCTTTTAGGGCTCCCACCACTTATCTGTAGGACACACCAGTTGGCACTATGAGGACATTTTAGCAATTAACGAAGGAAATATTATTCATTTCCTAAGATCAGTCCCAAGGTATGTTAGAGTCTTACAGTGCAAACATCAATAATGGCTGCTGTCTGTATAATTTAAATGTTTTTCTTCTTTGTTCTTAAAAAAAGAAAAAAAAAGTTTAGTTTTAAAGTTCAGAAGATTGATTTAAAATCTTTTGCTTCAGTGTATCAACCCATTTCTGTAGTACATCACTGGCTTCTGTGCAGCAGACTGTAATTCAAGAACACATCTGCCCTGGTGTAAAGACACACGGGGCCCTTCTTTGCAACCACAAGGACAAAACAACAAGGTAAAATGTGTCCGCCCAGCAGACACGGCAGCAAATGATGATCCGCCTGCCGGGATGGCTGCAATCAGCGAGGCTTCCTGCAGCAGATTCAGGCTCAGAATAATTTGTCAAACCAGTAGTGATGGATCATCATCACTGTGGCTTCTGGACTAAATGGTTGAGGGACACACTAAGATTAAATCAATAAGGAAGGAATCATTTCATTTAAGAGGGATGAACAACAGTATTAAAACTGAGGGTAACAGGTAGGTTAAAGGTGCACGACATGTGACTCAGTCTACCATATCTGTAGATCCTGTCCTGCCTTCTCATCACTTGAAATCATTCCCTGTAATCATGACATCACGGGAAAAGAAGGGAGGAGAATAAAACGAGAAACCAGACGGCGGGATGATCAGCAGGGCGGAAACAGGAGAGAGATTTCTGCCTCGGCCCGTGCAGATACCTTCCCTGCTATCCTCAGCAGAAAGCAAGATGCAATTAACAGGGAAAGAAGAAGCCATTGATTTCCCTCCCTTCTTCTTCTCTCTCCTGTGAATCTCTTCCCCTTTTTTCCCAAAGGAGCAATCTACACTCCCTGTTCTCACTCTATACATCGGTGCACATGTGCTAATGCATAATACATGCTTTCCAGCAGTGTGTAGCAGCATGTAGTAAGTAAAGCACAAGCTCACCAGTGTGTGTGTGTGTGTGTGTGTGTGTGTGTGTGTGTGTGTGTGTGTGTGTGCGCGCGCGTGCTTGTGCTTGTGCATGTAGCGCGGTCCAAGAGCATGGTGCTGGGCGAGCTGTCTCGGCTGTCTAGGCCCTGCTCTCCTCTGGATCAGGAGAAGGCTCTGAAGGAGGGCTGGTTGAAGAGGCAGCGGAGTATCATGAAAAACTGGCAGCTACGCTGGTTTGTCCTGAGAGTTGATGCTCTTTATTTCTACAAGGACCAGGATGAAACTAAGGCCCAGGTGAGGAACCCCCACAATCTGTCGCGCAGACATGCATGATACATGTATGTGCATGTTGTCATCCGCAGCACTGTTGCGCATTTCAGGTTAACAGATTTATCTACAGCCTGTTGTTCTGACGTTGATGATGTGGTAACTGCTTTAGCTGCCCATTTGTTAACTAGTAGTGTGTTACCATTTGTGCTGGAAGGATTAGGAATGCAGGCAGGAAGTTTCTCAGGGATAAAGGGACATTTCCCTGAGTCACTGCTCCCTCCTTTATTAATACCTCCCTCTGCTGGATGGCAGCCCAGAACTCAACGTGCTCAGACAGCTATAGCGTTAGCATGAGTTCCACATCCAGGTCCAGAACCACAAATCAATTTGTTGTTTGGTCCTCAGATGCCTTTGATGTGATCGTTTTCCTCACGCTGCTCTTTCACTCCGTCCCTTTCTTAAACAGGGTTGTATTCCTCTCCAGGGGAGTCGGGTCAGTGAGCTGTCTGCCAGTCAGGACGAGCCTGGACGTCACCTTTTTGAAATTGTTCCAGGTGAGTTGGCATGGTGACAAAGCTGTTGTGTAAGTGCATCTTGTTCAACAAAAGCTGAATAAACTGTTTAGGACCGAGTGCCAAAACCCCTATCATGAGTAGTCTTCTATGAGCATCACATATTGAAGGGTCTGAAGGGCCTGGCTGTGCCTGCATGGCCAGGCAAAGTCTGTGCCAGAATTTAAAGATGTTTTTTCTTGTTTTGTGTTCTTAAATTTGTCAAGGGAGATAAATTATAGTTAAATGTCAAAATGAAATGTCAAACTGGCTGGTTTCAAACTGTGTTGTCAGAAGATGGAGAGTCAAGGCTTCATGGCTGTTTTTGTACTTAACGGGCGTGCTGGGCCCGTTGAAGGTCATCGGGATGAGAGGCCTTTACAGTTAGCACACCTAGTTCTATCTGAGCTGCATTTATGGTGTTTGTAAGCCATTAACATAAGCTCTATTGTCTGCAACTGCTGTGGTACCAGCTATATTTTTATCTCCGTTTTACTCCTACCGACTCAGTCAGTGCTGCTGAGACTACTTTTTACTTCCCTGTATATTTGTACTTTATTTTATTTTTATCCCTGTGACCTTTGTGACCGCTGTCTGTGAAAGGTTCTATATAAATAAAGTTTACTTGCCTACTATATCTAAAGAATCAATGCCAGTGGTTTTACTTTCATGTTTATTTTGTCTAGCTTGCTTCAGATGTGGTGATATGTGCGTTTTCAGGTGGGGCTGCAGAGAAGGACCGAACTGGTACAAGTCATGAATCCTTTCTGCTAATGGCTAACTCTCAGGCTGACATGGAGGAGTGGATCAGAGCCATTCGCAGAGCCATCTGGGCTCCTCTTGGTGGAGGTAAGCTTCCACCACACATTTGCTCCTTAATTCACACACACATTACGAAAACCTGTTTGATCATTTGGCAACTTTTATCCAACTATGTAGTTAGATTTTGTGTGTTGATGAAATTACTTTTTAATTATAGACATTATTTTAAATGACCTAAATATCACATTCAAAATTGTTAAACACTTCATCATGTCTGTGCTGTGTGGCTGCAGCCATCTTTGGGCAGCACCTGGAGGAGACCATGTTGTACGAAGCCCATTGTGGCTCCCAGCGTTTGGTCCCTGCGCTTGTGGAGAAGTGTGTCTGCTTCATCCGTGAACATGGGCTAAAAGAGGAGGGGCTCTTCAGGGCCCCTGGCCAGACCAACCATGTCCGTGAGCTACAGGTTGCATTTGACCGTGGTGAGAAGCTAGTGTTTGACAGGTGATGCACCGTGAGGAGGGGATCTTTACAGCAGCATGACTGGACCCTAGTCTGTGCCGAAATGACTCATGTCCACTCTCTTGCAGTTCTACGGATGTCCACACGGTGGCGTCATTGCTAAAGCTGTACATCCGGGAACTCCCGGAGCCAATAGTCCCATTCTCCAAATACACTCAGTTCTTGTCCTGTGCTCAGATTCTTGCCAAGGACACAGAAATGGTAACATTGCATTTGTCAAACAAATTGCTTGTACAGTGTCTGCAAAGTTGACCTCACCAACATTTATTCAAGGGCACCATGGAGCTGAGCAAGCAGGTGAAATCTCTTCCTCAGGTTAACTATAACCTCCTTAAATACATTTGCAAGTGAGTAAGCACTATTTTGAGACATATACTTACTTTGTTGGTATGCTTTTACAGTAGCTTTTGTGTTATTTCGGCCAAAAATAATAATTGCCAATTGCTGCTGTCGGCTCAGGTTTCTGGATGAGGTCCAGTCTTATTCCGATGACAATAAAATGAGCGTTCAGAACCTTGCCACTGTGTTTGGACCAAATATCCTTCGACCCAGAGTGGAGGACCCAAAAACCATGATGGAGGGTCAGTAATCATGTCATGAGACTTTATATTAAATTTTACAGCAGCGTGATACATTTTGAACAGGTATTTTTCGGTGTCTGTCATCATAAACAGGAAGTTCACAGGTGCAGCACCTCATGACTGTGCTGATCAGTGAACATAATGGCCTTTACCAAGAAAAGGAGCCTCAGCCTGACACTCGGCTTCTCCCCCAGCAAAGCAACGGCCAGCGGTGTAAAGTGGAATGGCTCCCACAAGAAGTCAGCAACCCCCCATCGCTCTCAGGTGCCAACTCCAAAACCCCAGACGACAAACCAGAACCATCTACCCTTCCTGACAGCGCACCGACAGACTCGGCTATGGTGTGGAATAAGGGCGAGGAAGGAAAAGACAAAAGAAAGAAAGAGGAGAGTCTGGACGGTAAAGCAGAAAGTAAAAGTGAAGGAGGGGTGGAGGTTAGCCCCAGTAAGCAGACAAAGGCCCAGCCCACCTGGAAAACCTCCTTCATGAGTACTGCAGCATCCGGGGGACCAAGGGCCAAAATAGGGGGTTCAGCGGGAGATGTGTCAGCAGCCAGCGGGAGTAACTGGCTGATGAATGGCCTGTCGTCCCTTCGAGCCCACAGACGCACCACCTCATCAGGTGAAAGACTGAAAGAGTCCGCTGTGTCCCTGAAGGATTCCACCCTCTCCCTGAAAGAGGCCACTCTGAAGGACTTGCAGAGAGACTCTGACGAAGACTCCCCCAAAACGTCCCTGTCCCACAGAGCTCTGCAGCAATCCCACCGCCTGTCTGCCTACGACAACGTTGCCCCGTCCACCCTGAGCCTCCCCGCTGACACCTCCACCATCTGGACCTCCTACGAGATCTCACTGGCCGAGCCGCAGGCAAGCGATAAGACTCTGAAACAAGAGAAACCTCAAGAGGTGCTGGACAACAAAAACACTCTGGATCACAGCAGCGCTGAGGACAATCCCGTACTAACGAACGAAGACCTCACCAAAATGCTGACAGAGCTCAAGCAGGAGCTGAAGAAACAGAGGTCGAGCTATGAAACCTGCATTCGCAAGTATGAGGGAGCCACTTGTCATTTCCTGTTAAAAAAAACAACTGAAATCAGCATAAATTGTAATTTCACATTTTTTTTCTGTTTTTCTTCTCGAGGTTAGAAGAGTCATGCTCAAAGTACCAGTCCCAAATAATCCGCCTTGAAGAGGAGCTGGACCAGGAGAAGAAGAGGTTTCGCATGCTAGAGATCCGGCTCAGCAACTCAGAGCGGGCTCACAAGGACGCGGAGACGAGGAACATTCTTCTGCAGCAGGAGATGGAGGAGTTCTTCAAAACCCTTGGAGATCTGACCACAGGAGTGACACAGACCAACTAGATGGAACCAGCCTGTTTCATCTGGTCTGTCAGAGGAGGAGCAACTGGATTTTGGGGAAACATCTCCAGCCCTGGAGCCTTTTGAAGACCAAATACCTCTAGAGCAGTACAACTAGCCACTGTGCCCTCTTTAGTACAGCCTTCTTGTGCCTCCACTGATCAGTGCCGGTGCCAAACGTGCTCTTCCAGACCAAGCAGCTCTGTTATAACCAACCCGCAACACTCCTACTGTAATTACTCAGTCATGTAGCATCTTATTTAGGTTTTCCCCTCAGAACACGAGGGGGGAATTTTTAGCTTGAAACGTGAAAGAAACCAGAGTGCCAGGTTTTAGAAGTCAACTCGTTTATTTGGTGGAGTTGAATGTAAATGGTTCTCGTTTCTGATGTGGAGGATTATTCTGTTACTAGCCTCAGCAGGATGAGTGACTGCCGTTGGTGTGTGGCCACACCGTCAGAGGTCAGCAAAAGTCCTGAATGGCTTTTCTCTCTCTTCTACATGTACCTGCACTGAAGCCAGAGAAAACAACAGTATTCTATCCTTCCTGTTTTTTGAGGAGACTTAGATGAGGTAAACCACATTCATTAACCAGGCGTGAGCCGCAACAGTCAGTGACGATGTGGCGCATGAGTCATAATCCCATAAGTGTATTCTGCTGGCTGATGTGAGGGATTACCGCCTGGAGAAAACGGCAACAAAAAGGAAGTGACAACCGGGAATCTGAGCCATCAAAAGCTTCCAAAGTTAACATGGAAATTGGCTTTTACTTCCCGATTCTCAGAAATGTATATACTGTACATCTACATTGAAGTTTACTAATCTATGAAATATTGCACAGAATGAAAAAAAAATGCATACAGTACTTCAGACTGAAATGTACATTTCATAAGATAGACGCTTCCTAGCTTCAAATAAATATATAAATTAAACAAATACACAAAAAGGGATTTCAATGTGTTTCATATATCTATATGGTTGTCATGGTGACTCTTCACCAGCATGTTTTCATGTGTGAGGTAGAACACAAAAACACACACGCAACGGAACTAGACTAGGGCACTAACTGCAAACAGGGCAGAAAAATCACTGAAACCAATAAGGCCACTTAAAATAAAGAGACGTGTCAGACGGCTGAGAATGATCCTGCTCAGACTGGTGCTGACCCCCACATACAGCCCCCGCTGTCGCAAGAGAAGAGGATTATTAACTCGTTACAGCGCCAGCAGGCTCCTCCCACATATCTGCTCGCTCACCTTCACCCTGTCGCTCACCTCTTCCGACAGACCGACACACACAATTTACATCAAAATAAGCCAAACTATGTCTATTTAACAGTGAGCTTTTTAGGGGGAGAAAGGAAATTTGGGCGTACGAGGTGGCGTAATACTGTGAAAAACGTGGATGAACTCAGCGGCGCTTTCTACAAGAAAGATGTGGAACAATATCAAAATAAAATCATCCATTTGCGACTGGATCAAACATGACATCTGCGTTATCTACTGCTATCTAGAGAACTGGTGTAAATCCATTCAAAACCTCCCAAAAATACAAAATTCCAAATGAACAGTTCAAAAATATACGCAAATCATATTGCAATGTTTACATTAAGGTATCCGACTGTTCACTTATAGCCATGGCTACAAAACGGTGTAGAGTCCACTCAAACCCCTCGCTTTGTAAACATACACCACAGGTTCACGGCAAAACGTACCCTCATTCTTTGCAGCAAAAATACAGTTATAATGATACACATTCAAAGACAATCATTTACAGTAGAGGAGAAAAGGGGAAATAAAAACATACTGTACATTAAAAGCGCAGCTCTACAAACTACCACGAAAGGTTCCGTCGAAATAACCGTCTCCCGAGCGATGAGAATGGTTGGCGATCGTGTTATCTGCAGCAGGCCAGCGCCCCCAGAGAGGTGTGGCTGTCCAGGCTGCTGTCCGTCTCAGACGTGACGGTGGGGTCGCTGCTCGGGTCGGTGGTCTCCGTGGACATGGACGAGACGTCGTTGGCCGAGGAGGAGGCTGAGGAAGAGGAGGTGGCCTGAGGGGGGCTGTCGATCACTGCGGCACCTGTGCTGCGAGAAACACACATTAAAGGACAGATCTCAGTGAAAGACACACATCAGTGATTTTCAGCCATTTTTTTAAAAAACTATTATTTGTCTACTTTAAATAATAAACTAGTGCAAAACCATGCATGATTTCTCTAAAATGCCGTAGAAATTCCAGATGAAAGACTAAACTTTTGCCATTTATAAGCAGCTTTCCCAAGGAAAATCCTCAAGCTTCCGTGATAACTTTAGCAAAACCGTTTAGACTTTCACAGCTACAGAATTTCCCCTTTTCCTATTACAGCTCATGTCTAAGTTACAATGATGACTCACCTAAAGGTGATGGCTGACCTCTTATCACACCATTTTTTGTCCACTCCTCCCACTCGCTCACTTCCTTATAAATCAGCACTTTGGATAAAAGAAGAGCAAAACCCCCAAGAGGTTAAAAAAATAGACACGGATGTTAGTCATAATTCAGTCTTATTCAAATCAGGATGGTACTATTTAAGTTTCACATGTGTGAAGAATGTGACAGACATTTTTCAGTCCTGGTGTTGTGCATACCACACGCTCCCAGCAGCATCATGTTTCTAATTCTGACCTACTCTGCCGGTGCTGGCCACAAAAAAAGGTAAGGAGGTCTTTATCACCTGGCCGGAGTTTAGGATGACCTCGTCTTGTTGCACAAAGTGATATTTACTCTGATTCTCCAGCCCTCACATGCTCCGCAGGGTCAGGTTCACCGCAGTGGAAAACATTCACTAAGAGGGTTTAAAACGGGAGTTAAAGTCACCCGACACAGCCCCTGGCAGCTCCAGTGGAGAAAGAGACCTCCTCGGGAAAGAGTGCGCGTGTGGCCAAATGACTGCGTTTACGCTTTCACTGGCCGTCCCGGTTGATTTCTGCCCGTGTGGTTTATTCTTGTGCTTTCTATGAATAGAAAAGAGCACTAACGAGGCAGTAATCATTTGATTTACAAGAGCTGATGTCTTATCTTTATAAATTGCGGATAGCTTATAGAAACTGCATTCTGAACAGTTCAGCCTGAAACTGCACATAAACAGCATCATTTCAGCGGCTAAGCTAATACAGTTGCGACATAGGTGAATCCTTTCCCATCTTATTCCATTGTTTAATCTTCAGGTATCTGTAATGATACCCGGCACTAGTTTGCGGTGGATAACCAGAGGTGGGAGAGTGCTTCGGAACGCTGCCTAACCTTTCCACTCCTCTACGGTATGCTCCCGCTCATCCAGCTGTTTGTCCAGGATCTTCGGTGGTGGCTGAGAAAGACAAAAGTGCTCAGATGGCAACAGCGCTGGTGCAGGAGGCGAAGCCAACTTTCCGTCTCGAGTGATGTACTTTAGATCTCATTTGCTTCATTAAGGGAACATGCAATCCACTTACCGCTTCAACTTCGGCTGGGTCGAACCAAACATTAATGTAGGGGTGCTGCAGGGCCTCGTCCACAGAGATGCGCTTTGAGGCATCAATCACGAGCATCTTGGAGAGAAGATCCCGGGCTTGGCTCGCTGAGGACAGACACAGGACAGATACAGTTACAAATTGTTAGAAATTTCTTTATGTTCCACAAAAAGAAAGAAGAAGTTTACCTTTCAGCTTGCTGTGATCGGAGTCAGCGGGGAAGAGCACATCAGGGAAGAGCTTCTCAAAGCTGTATCCAGCATAGCGCGGCCTGTTTTCAACATACGTTCTGACCGACTGGTTCAGCTTCATCAGAAAGTCCTGAGACGGCGTGCCCAACTGCTCAATAACTTTGTTCCACTGATCGATGTCTGAAGTAACGTTAAGGGAACAGCCCACAAACAGCACCAGACAATCGGCTGCATGTGTGTAGTCTGCACGCAGATCGACACATTTCCAAGAACACAAGCAATGATGTGGATAACCCTCACGGAGAATGAAGCCATGACACGATGATCGACCAATGACGGGGGAAAGGATACGATCAGTGCCGGGGAACAGCACGCTCCCCCTGATCATCTCAGCCACTATGCAGCCAACTGACCACACATCCACTGGAGGGGGGAGTTGAAATGACGGGGGAGACGGGCATGCAAACAAAAGGTGGAAAGTAAAAAAAACAACTGATGAGAATGCAACAGAGGAATGGTGAGGTGAGGAGATGAAACTCAAAAGTGCACAGCGTGAAGCACAGATGTTCTACAGGAATTGTTCAGAGGAACCACGAGCAGCTCCAAGGATACAGTCCCTCCCTGGGAAGAGGATTTTATGTCGCACCATTTCCGCTAGTATGCAGCCCACAGACCATATGTCCACTAGTGAAGTGGACCAGCATAATCACAACCAGTAAGAGGTGAGAAGAATGCACAAGAGCAGGGTTAGTTATTAGCAGGAAGCTTGTTAGTAAGCGGTCTGAAGAATCTCCATTATATATCGTCACAAAGGTTAGTGTGGTCATATCAGCATTACTTTTTATAAAAATCTACAAATGAGCTGACGGATATTGCAAAGCGGTAATCACTAACCATTAGCTTGGTAGGGCATGCCCAGGATAACCTCCGGTGCTCTGTAATACCGTGTAACCACATAGGGTGTCATGAGAAGGCCCGTGGCAGCTGTCCGGGCCAAGCCAAAGTCCAAAATCTTCAGTGTGCAGTCTGACTTGACAACTATGTTGCTCGGCTTGAGGTCCTGGAGCAGAAGGCAGATTTGAACTGCTGAGGTGCTCGTTTTGATTCAAACAACCAATGTGGAAAAGTAGCAGTTGACTGTCCTAAATTAATGCTAATAAATGACACAATCGGTGGGAATAGTTAGCCGAGGCTCACCCTGTGAATGATGCCAGCGGCGTGGAGGTGTTTTATACCGCACAACATCTGGTACAGGAGGTAGGACAGCCTCTCATGATCCAGCTCCATTTGTATGACCTGACACAGGTTGGCGTCCATCAGCTCCATGACCAAATATCTGACAAAGACCCAACGGAAGCATTTAAACACTCCAAAAACAGAAAGATGAGCCTGACAACGGTCAAAGAAATGTATGTCGTCACTTACACATCTTGGAATTCTTCAAATGACTTTTGAGGGGTAAAAACGTTTAGTAGGCCAATTATCTGTGGGTAGAAATTGTCATGCAACACGTTTAAACTCCCAAAGGCTGTAAATGTGCTGCTGTGAAGCAACATGGTTGAGTATATGCGCACACTTACATTTTTATGATTGACACATTTCATGAGGACCAGCTCTCTGTACGCCCTCTTGGCATGGGTTTGATTTTGAAACGGCCGACTCAGCTTCTTAATGGCAACGTTTCGTTCCAGGATTTGGTCAAAAGCGGAGCTGGTAAACAAGCAAATCCAGGTGAGATGTGGTCAGCAAAATCGATGAATCCTAATTTACTGATGTGTTAAATTTAAACGGCTCATCTTGTTATATGTCAGAAAGGTGATATTTCACCAAGCAGGTGTTTTCTTAATTTATCTGAGGTCGAAGCACTCACCAGACGATTCCTTGAGCTCCAGAGCCAATGGGTCTTAGGTTCTGGTATCGCTTTAGGACTGTGAATGTCGAATCCCCAACATCTACGCTGTAGAATTCTCTCTCTCGCTTGTTCTTGTTCATGGCGAAACCTTCCAGTGCTGCTCTCTGAGCATCCAAAAATGTCCTCTGCGCAAACAAAGACAGACACAAGTATTTAGCATTGCCAGGAGGACTAAACCGCAGCCTCCGCAAAAACGGCCGAGAGACGGAGGCTAAATTCTGGACCGAACAAACTAGCAGGATTACAGGGGAAAAGGCGCTGCTGAACCTCACTGCAGGCGAGCGCTGCTGCTCCTGATCTCAGAGACGGGACAAACACATGGTGCATCTGATCTGATCAGCAGCCAGAGCTGCACAGCAGGCCGCTGGGAAGTCTGCTCCATCAATGAAACACAACTCTTCCAGTGACTTTCTCACACTAGCAAAACCGAGCCTGGCGATAATTCACGCAGAGTTGGGCCCGGGCCAAGGTTGCCTGCCAGTCCTGCAAGCAGGACTTCCACAGGCACATGCTGAACAGGTCAGGTTGCACCATTAGCTGGTGAACACTGATCGCCCACAACACAGAGATGTGTGCTTGGATCTCTGGGATAGGCTTCGTTCTGAGGGAAGAAAAAAACCCCAAAACTAATGTTCAAAAAGCGGAGAGCACTCTCTGATCAGCTTCAGTTCCGATTCTGCGGCTGTTACATAAGCTATGTGCTCGGCCCTCTCTGCTCTCCCACTCTCCCCGACAAGGTCCATATGAGGGATGGAACAGCCAGAACAAAATGAGTCACGTCTCCTTCTGTTTCTCCAGCGTCACAAAGACGCACGCCGCCATCCGCCTGCTTCGCAACATGAAAATAGACATGCTGTCACAGGAAGTCATTCAGAGCTAAAGGAGCTACAACAGTCTGAAGGATGTGGATGATGAACACGTGCACATTTATGATGCGCTGGCGTGTAGGAGGTTTTTTTTTTAGGGCTTGAAGATCCAACTATTAAAGCATTAGAGTTTGAATAACAATGATGAAGGGAAAGTCTTGGATTTTAAAAGGACGGAAGTTTCAAAAACCTTGAAAAATCAAATCACACCAGAAGCTCAGCCTTATCAATAAATGTCACCTATTCTGTAAAATCAGCATTCCAGCAAGGCCTTTCTTAGAATGTACTTAAAATGTTTTAATTTCACACACACGAACAAACGTCTTACTGTTTTAAAATGATAACAAAAGGAATAATTGAAAGACCACATGTTTAATATCTGAAAGAAAAAAAAGGAAAAAAAACGCAAACGTTCCATGTTTCAGACCAGGAAAGCAGACAGGACCAAAATTTGAATGAAGCTCACGAAGAAGGACATTTTCAGTCGTTCGAAAATTTGCGGTGCAAGAATCTCTTGTCACATCATATTTATTCACAGGCGCGCCTCCGTGGGATGGGAGCCGATCACCAGTCCACACATGCAAACTGTCAGCGAGGCGAGAAATGAACCACAATTGCGGTGAGACCTCGCTGCGTTCGCCTGGCGGAGCCGGAGGACTGAGTGTCGTCGATATCGATGCGTTATTTATTTCTGCTCCATGCCAGCGTGTTCTCCCTGGACACACGACCCCCGTCTTCCCAGTATGTGAATAAATGTGTGTGGCACGCCACGATGCGGCGAACTGAATGATATAGAGACCCAGGTCGTGGAACGAGCGGGCCTGTTGTGGAAACGCTGCGCGTCGGCGTGCGGAGACACCAGCTGCCGCCCCGCTCCAAACGAAAATGCACCTATATCACCGCATGGACACAAAGAGACAGCCATTCTGGACAGTGAAGCTAAAGCGTTAACACCTCTAACAACCAGCAGCGTGCACGTACAGGGTCCTACGACCCTCCCCCCACGGCCAAACAATAAGCACGTCACAGAAACAGAGGTGCGAATTTCCATCTTACCGCTGCTGTTCACGCACAAAAATCGATCCTCCGCCGTCCGATCGGTGGTGAAAGATCCTGGAACTGCAATTGAACAGTCTGTGCAGCCAGTGAAGACGATTTCTTCCGTTTTTTGGCTTAAAAATACATGACCTCACGGGGCTGACTTGCCTACGTCTCCATCTGGCCGCTACTGACAGGCCGGGGCGCGCAGTGCGCACTGGGCATGCGTGACAGCAGCGCGTCACTCCCCCACGGAGACACACCCACACTATCTATCTATCTATCTATCTATCTATCTATCTATCTATCTATCTATCTATCTATCTATCTATCTATCTATCTATCTATCTATCTATCTATCTATCTATCTATCACACAAGTAGGAAGGGACCTGTTTCCCTATGGTTATTTAAATTTACCAGTCATTCTATTTTAGCATCTTTTTCTTCTATTTTTTTTTTTTTTTTTTTAATTAAGTTTACCTATTAGAAAATGCGAGCAGTAAGAAAACTGTCCCTGTGGGAGTGGGGCACATCCAGATTTACATTAGTGTTTTATTACTAATGCTGTATATTGTCATAGACTATGATTTTTGTTATTATTTAATTGGTGATGTTGCTTCTCAGGCCATTTGTGGTCCTCCTTTAACTCTTCCTCTACATCCTCTCCATGTAAAAACAGGCTAAAGTGTCCATTTTGATGCGCAGAACTCTGCCAAAGTCGCACCGTTTGGAGTGGAGTGAAGGTAAGGCGGCCATGGCCAAATACCCTTAAGTAAATGATGTTAACTTGCTGCTGAGTAGTTTAAAATTTCCCTGCACCCACCTGACAGCCCTGGGTGCTATTCATCCTTGTCCCTGCGCAGAACCCGGGCCCTGCAGAGAACCTGCGCGCTGCACACCGGCATGGAAACGCGCGTCCCAGCAGCATCGACACCCGCAGCGAGCAGACCCGTCCACCACGGTTCCTTACCCCTTGTTCGAAGAGAGTCCGCAGTGTGATGATCATTGTAGGGGAGCAGCTCGACAACAGCAAGCCTCGGTGTGCTGGTCCGGCCTCGGTCGTTCGTCCTTCACCGGCTTCTCTGTAGCGCACCTATGCTGTAGCGATCCGCTGCACCTTCGGGCGTCAGACGGATTAGTGAAATCGGTCTAAGTTAGCTGATCTCACGCCACCACGCTATTGGTGGCCCTGACCTGTCGCGGTCTAAACCGCAATCCAATTAGGTGTTTAAAGGCGAGAAGCTAAGAATAGTGCCAATTACAGTGAAAAAGTTTCAGAGCTTCGCGGCGCTGCTGATGACAGAGCAGAGGAATGGGACGCCGTGCGGTTGATGCCATACCCGCAGCAGCCGAGCAGCCTTTGGTGAAAGGACGAGGAGAAGCAGCACTGCGATGATCACAAGGACTGATTTGGATCCGTGGTGGGAACACTGAAAAAAGACGCAGGATCGCTTACGTGTGGTGCCAGGTAATGTTTCCACCTCGCTCCATTATGAACCGATTTTTGACAAATCGGAGAATTCATGACCATATCATTTGCGGCCATTAATGTTTATATTCTCATGATTATTGTTTTGTTTGTTTTTTTAAGTACAATCACAGGACCCTAATGCGATTTCCTTTAAAGGTCCTGTACAGTGTCAGTCTGGGGAAATGTCTCCCTGATAGATCTGCTAATGCTGTGTCTTTAAATTACATGACGGTGCCTTCATTTCCATACTATCATCCTTTCTTCCCCAAGACTGCAGTGATGCTTTGGCATTTCTGGATTGGAGGAAGAAAGCTGTGAGAGAGCCAGATCCTGAAGCAGCAGTTTGTGCCTAATTCCCTGGAAAACAGCTTCTCCTCTGTCTGTTTGTACACCATCAGGTTATCTGCTTAGTGGGTCAAGGAGGGTGTTTGTCAGGATATTAAGACTGGCTCTTGACTGGCTGTTGACTGGCTGTTGACTGGATGTTTGAGTCGTGCACACACTACATTAGACCCAACATGCTGTAAATACAAAAATGCAATAAATCACAATGCACTAGCCCAGGTTTGCTTCACAACTTTATTGGTGGTTTAAGAAAAAGGCATGAATTAACTAATGCAACAAGATTGTTTTCTATTATCCTTCAATTGGAATCCATGGAAACTCCATAATCACACACACACTGTCACTGTTGTGTTTTTCTTTCTTTCTATTGTCACCGTCTTAGGTGACTTTCCTTGTATCTAGGCTGGCTGTCACAAGACGAGGTTAATTCAGTTTAATTAAAGGTTTTAATCAGGGCATAAGTGGTTGGGCCTCTGTGTTTCAGCAAAAGTGTGATGCTTCAGTGCACATGTGCTGGAGTGACCTGTCTCATTCTTTTAATGAAGGGAACAGAAACAAACAGAATATCTAAAAACTGGAATAGGAACATCATATGGTAAAATGGCACCAATTACCAAACACGTTAGGAATATAATGGAAGGTTTCACAGACTTCTTAAATGGTGAACGTGCAACATTCATGTGGTAATTTTGTCCTAACTGGTGGTGGCCCGTGTTTAAAAATTTATGTGCCCAGAAGATACAATCCTAGAGGCATAATAAATGCTGTGGGATGTGCTTGTTTGTACCGAAATGTTTGAATTAAATTCTCATTTCTCAAATAAATGAAACAAAGTAAATAAACTGAATCTTGAATAGACACAACACATTATTATGTTATTAATGCTGACCTGATTATCAATCTAATAACATTCAAAGTATCTGTTGTATTTCTGTATATAGATCACCTTTGTGTATTGTGATGCTAACGGCTACACTCTATGTACATTAAATGAACAACGCTGAGCTCTGACAGGGATTCTTTGCTGAACCCAGAGCTGTCATCAGGTCAGACGTAAGCCTGTTATGAAAGCAGAGACGAGCAGAAGGAGTGACACTGATGAACCTAATCATGAAAATAGAGGTTGTTCTCCCAACTTCACTTTGACCTTTGTGTGTCTTCATGTGTGCAGGTGCAGCTGTCTGCATGTGACTGTGCTGCCTGTGCTTCTTATCCTCAGGTGCATGCTTGGAATGAGTGCAGGATGAGCAGCACATTTGTGACTCTGGCTGAAGTGTTGGAGGCTCGAGGGGGCCCCCTGCTGGAGGAGGAGGTCTGGTCCCTGCTGCTGGGCTCTGCAGAGGCTTTGGTGGACGTCTCCTACAAGGGTAATAAGTTGAGGAGAACTTCCTTTTTCCTCTCTGTTAATGTTTGTCCAAAGCTCTATGTGATGTAAATGTAACATTCATAATTACAGCCGTAAATGATTCAATCTTTTTGTCCAGGTCTCAACAGTATGTCTAATATCATAAGCCCCACCTCCTTGCTGCTGTCAGCTACTGGTACCTTAGCGTTTAAGAACTGTGGCCTGACGGATGAAGTGTCCACTTTCACCGCGCCAGAGATGCTGCAGGGCCGCGCAAGCTCAAGCAGACCTGCCACAGAGAGGGTCAGTGCCTAAATCTTCCAAGACAGACAGACAGACAGACAGACAGACAGGCCCGCGCGCACACACACACACACACACACACACGCACGCAAAATCTGCGCATTTTACTCATACTTTTGATTTTAACTCATATCCAAATGCAGCTTTTCCATCGGAGTGCAAAAATTGTCAAAGATTGATTCAATGATTCAATTACGACATCTAGTGGCTGAATAAACAAACTGCTTTTAATTTGTATTTCTGAATATTAAGTTATTGGCATTCAAAGGAAAATATGTTTGATTAAGTTACATTTTTGTAAGTTACAAGAATTTAACTAAAAAAACTAATTTTTTTAAATTTTTGTCTGCTTTAAAGCCAACCTAATTTTCTAATGTGTTGCAACAGTTTTTTTATATATATAAATATTTTTAAAAATATTTCTAACAGCTTACTTTGTTGTGTAGATGCTAGTCTATTCTCTGGGTATGACTCTCTACTGGGCAGTTGATTTTCATCTACCTCAGAATCAGGTAGTGCCTCAAAGTTGTTATATTTCAAACCAGGATTGCATGTATCACACAATTATGATGAAAAACTGCTTTTTTTCCCCCTTCTTTTTTTCTTTTTTTCTTTTCTTTTTGCTCTTAGCCAGTCCAGCTGAGTGATCACCTGAACAGCGTCCTCATCAGCATGTGCGAGGACATGGCCCACCGGAGACTTAATCTCAACTCCATCCTGGAAGCCTGCGAGTCTCAGCACAAGGCTTCCATTCTGCCCTCGCCTACCAAGGTCATCAAACGGCTGGCCGAGGAGGTTTTTCGTGAACCCGTGAGTAAAGACTTCTGTTGTAATTGCTTTTTGTCGTATTCTGGAAGCATGTCACCCTATTTTTATGTGATAGATATGAACATTTATTGTTTTATTTTTTTCTTCCAGGTGGACCAAGAGTCTCATCGTGACAGTAATGTTCCCTTGAGTGGCAGAAGCCAGGTGATCAGAGAGAGGCTTCATGGTGCGTATGCATGTCCGGCCTCTGATAATTAAACTAAATATATATACTCGATTTATCGCTTAAGAACAGAGAGAGCAAGGCAAAAATGTGATTAGCTTGTACATCCCGTTATTCTGAAGAAGCAGAACCTAAAACATCACAAATCCTTTCACCCAAAGACTTGATATATTTACAGAAAGAAGTCTCTACTGCTGTTATGACAGGAGAACCAGTGTACAACAGGATTACAATCTTATCCCTAAGAAAGCTCAGGATTAGATTCCGACGCGAGCCAATAATCAGATACAGAGAGTTGTGCTCCAGGCTAAAGCACCCAGCTGGCCTCACTCCTACACAAACATCTCCACATCCCAGTGCTGCACAGACTGCAGGAGTCAGGCGTGAGTGTCATCCCTCATCTCTGAACTCCCCGACAGGTAAAAGGAAGCCATTTGCAGACTTCAATGAAGGGAGCCCTGAAGGGAGAAGATACTCCACAGACTCTGACTCAAAGTCAGGTATTCACATGAAAACTCATGAAAACTGTCAAATGAAGCTAATTTGTGTCCCCTTTCTTCTGGGTTAACATAAAATGTTAATTTTTGCTTTTATAGGCAGTTTATCTCAGAGGCATCGGAAACAAAGACCGAGAAGTTCTCCAACACCTGTGTACCACTCCTCTTTAGACAGGTACTGGATGTGTATTTAATTCATTGTCTAATTATCCTTCAGCTATGGTTTGCCCCTGATCGTAAACGAATTTCTCCGTGATTTTGAGCTTGTTTATAGTCTGTAATACTTTTGAGTCATGACATTGTCTTTGACTTTGACTGTTCCAGCTTGTTGTAACTATTTCACTCTGTCCTTCCCCAAACCTCTGGCTCCATCCAGAATCCCTCGTGGGGTTCGTCACAGGGACAGCAACTGCAGCTGGCTCGGTAGGAGCCCCCATCACGACATCTCTCCCAAGACACCGGGCAGGTCTCAGAGTCCTTCAATCACCTTCAGCGACTCCTCCCTCAGCCTGAGTCAGAGAAAAGCCAAGGCAGGCCATCATTCCTCTCTTAAAGTCACCATTCAGCTTTAGTTGTATCAACACAGCATTTGAGTTGAGAATGAAAGACATCAGACCAGATGAGGATGATTAGCTGTCTAAAAAGTGAGTTATTTCCTTGCTATTGCTGTTTTTTTTTTTCAGGCTTTGGGTCCCGAGTTCATCCGAATGTCTGACGAGCCACAAATCGTTTTGGAGCTTCCAGGATCAATTGTGGTAAATTCCCAACTTCCTCTGTTTCCTCTCCTGTTTCTAAACAAATGGAAATTGCTGGTGCACAGTCCTTATGAAAGTATTCACAACCATTTCTTCAGATTTTGATGTATTCATTTTCTAACTTCAGACCCTCACACAATACTGTGTATGTGTTGATGTGCATGAGGTCTGTGTCCTCCAAATATGCCATCTATTCTGATGGCTCATTAGAGCAACGACCTTCTTACTCTCTGTAAGAAGGTTTGTGTCACTTGCTGTGACAGATTTGCACATGTGACACATTCCTTCCATTTAAAAAAAAATAAAGATTTAACTGAACCCCAGTGTTCAGTGTTCTTTTCTCCAATTCATCTATATATCCCCTGACTTTATTGGCCTTCTCTCTGAGCTGCTTGAAGTGTTTTGTCTCCATACGTCTTTAATCTATAATCCCTTGAGGCTGCCACCAGTTGCCTGGAGTTAGTCTAGAAATGTGTGATGTGATATTAATAAGGCGCATATTTATTTACACATTATAATTTATTTCATCGATACCATTTGTGCAACATGAATGTTTCTGTACTGCGACGTTGCACGTACACTGTTTATGTCGTGTACCTGCATGTGAATGTGTTCTTTATGTCCGTGTGTGTGTGCTTGTTTGTGTGTACCCACCGCAGTCCAGAAAAGGGCGTTCTTGTTCGTCTCAGAGAGAAGTGACTGTAGTACTGCCTAATGGACAGTATGTGGTGGTTCGCTGCGACATTAAGTCCAGGGCAAGAGATGTGTTTGACATGGTGGTGGCTCACGCAAATCTGGTGGAACACTTCTACTTCAGTCTTGCCTTCCTCGACGGTAAGGAGAAACAGGAGCCGGCATATCCTCACCCTGACTGCACGTCAACGTGTGGGAGGGAATTAGGAGAAATGTCTCAGCTTTTTAAACACAGCTTTTTATAAATGAACACACAGATGTTTTCTCCTTGTTTTGCAGATGATGAGTATTTCTTTTTGGATCATGAAACCAAAATTTCCAAAGTTGCTCCTGACAGTTGGAAGAAAGGGCAGATGTCCTGCTTTTTGGTCTTCCTTCGAGTCAAATATTTTGTGGACGATGTCTCCTTCGTTTTGTAAGCATTGCTGTTTGCCTCTTGCAGGAACATACTGAAGAAAGCTTTCTCGCTACATTTTTGGCTTTTCCTTCCTGTTTTCCAGGCACAAACTGACTCGCCATCAGTACTACTTACAGCTGCGTAAGGATATCTTGGAGGACAGACTGTACTGTAATGAGGAGACAGGCTTGTATTTGGTTGCTCTTGCTCTACAGGTTGAATTTGGAGACTATATCCCAGAGGTAAGAAGGATTAAAATATAAATTGCGCTTTTGAAACACCAGCTTGATTTGCCAAAGAAGTATCTGATTGGGTTCTTTGTCTGGTTTTAGTTGTATGGTAAAAATTATTACCAGCCAGAACATTATGTGTCCAAGAGGATGCTGGAGAAACTGGCCCTGCCCACTATTAAAGAGGAGTTGCCAAGATTGCATGCAAGCCATGCCCACATGCTTCCCGAGGAGGCAGAAACAGAATATCTAAAGGTATTTACACCTTTTTTTAATCGGTTTTGCACTGTAAATAATTTTAAACATAATGCAATGTGTTCAACTCTGTTCTTCAGATTGCTCAACAGTTGCCTGAGTACGGGGTGATGTTCCACCGGGTGGGGAGGGAGAAAAGGCCCGTGGTGGGAGAGTTAGTTTTGGGAGTCTGTGCCAAAGGAATCATTGTGTACGAGATGAAGAACCACATCCGGACTGTCACCAGGCGCTTCCTCTGGAGGGAGACCGACTCCATATCCACCGGGGTAAAAAACTTCGATGTGAGATGAAGCTTTTCACAGCTCACTTTTTTTAATTGTGTCCTTAATGGGTGACATTTGTCTTTTAGAGACGTAAACTGATTATAGAGTGTGGCGGACCCAGCGGGAAAAAGCACGGTTTCGTGACAGAAAGCTCAAAAATAGCACAGTACCTCCTGAACCTCTGCTCGGCACAGCACAAGTTTCACAGCGAGATGACGTCGCGACAGCTCAACCACACCCTGATACCAGGTGCAAATCACAATTAATCCTGGGCATTTTGCAGGAAAGATCGTCTGGCAGACATTAGGTCACTGGATTCTCTTCTGTTCCATCAGATGAAAAATACATGGCCGTGTACCGGGATCCCAGTTTGAACCTGAAGCGGATGTCGTGCTCAGAGGGCATGCTGAATCACATCGGCCTGATGCCTGGTCAACCAGATTCCGTCTCCAAGTCCTGCGATGACCTGACTGCTAAGTTAGAGGAGCGCTTGCGTCAGCAGAGGGAGATGAGGAGGGAGATGAGCAGAGAGCTCAACAAGGAGCTGCATGACCCAGGAGACTTCAGAGACACCAAAGAACGGCAGTGTTGGAGGTAATAATTGATGATGATGAAGACGAGGATGATTCCTACCATCTCTGAGCATATGGGAACCAGCTGGTAATGCAGTCGTGCTCTTGTTGTAGCACTCCGGAGCCAATTCCCAGAATGATGTCCAGTGTGTCACTGCAAAAGCAGGACTCTGACACCTCTTCCATACGTGGTGAGTCTGGGATCACAAAGTCAAGTAAAAAAAATTTTTAAGCATCAGTGGACCTTAGTAACATCAGTTTCCTCCATGTCGAAACAACAGGTGCAGTTGATACACCAACTCGGAGTTCACCAGAGAGAGAGATCGTGTGTGTGACCCTGAGGAAAGATCAGAAACTGGGCTTTGGTGAGTTTATTAAGATGTACGTGGCCGGCGTCATAAATCAGGTGAGAAAAGGCTCCTGTCTGCTTTTCAGGCTTTGTGATAGTTGGGGAGGACAACACGGGTAAACTGGACCTCGGGATTTTCATCGCCTCCATCGTTCCCGATGGACCTGCAGATAGAGACGGCCGCATCAAACCTGGTACAAGCACCAGAATCTGTTCAAGAAAGACTCATATTTATATGGCTTATCATTGCAAAGTGGAAAAATGGGCTCTTTTTTTTCGCAGGAGGACGTCTCATTTCTCTAAATAAGATCAGCTTGGAAGGAGTGACGTTCACCGATGCTGCTGCAATCCTACAAAGCAGCCCGGACGAGGTGGAGCTCATCGTCTCCCAGCCCAAACGTGAGATCTTTTTAAAGATTCACCATTCAGTTCATCCTGAGCACAGAATTAAACCTACACGTGTTCTTCTTCAGAGTCTCTGAAGAACAGTAAGAGCTACTTGAGCCAAAGCACCTTCGGTTTGGCGCTGGAGAGGGGCTTCGGGTCCCAGACCACGCTGAGCGGAGCCGACTACCGTCCTGTCGTGGAGGAGCTGGAGGAGGCGATCACCCTGTCAAGCATGGCAACTCCAAAGCAGAACAAGAGACTTCACATCCCTGTTGTGCGAATACACGACGCACAGGTTAGAACAAGTGCTCAGTTAGAGATCCGGCTGTTACCATGGTAACAAATACCTAAGGTCCAGTAAATATGACCTAGCGCTAATTATTAAACAGTTAAGGGAGATAACAAATGTTGTCCTCCTCTTGCAAAAGAAGGCTTTATTATACTTTGTTAATTTTTTCTTTCCACTTTGCTTTTCAGGACGTGTGTTCCAGGTCTCCATCCATCATAAGTTTAAAAACAGCAGAGCGGTTTGTCCTGGAGCTGAAGAAAAGCAGTGGCAGCCTTGGCATCAGTGTTGCTGTGAGCAAAAACATTCTATTGTCTGATCTTACAATAAATTCTACCATTGAAAAGGAATCAACTTTTGTTGGAACTAATTTGGAAGACCAAGATTAAAATTTTTAATAATTCAGAGGATTTTAGGCACTTCACTTAAGCTCAGAAACACCAGTCGGTAAAACAAAATAAACAGGAACAGTATATGATAGCCATGAACTGAAAAAATAGAAGGGAAAAAAGTATATTTTCTTTTCCAAAGGGAGGAATGAACACTACTGTGCGATATGGGGGCATTTACATCAAAAGTCTGGTAC
>BJFM01000043.1:93726-108218 GCA_016586285.1 Arothron firmamentum
CCGTCAGAGTCGCAGCCGAATGCAAGGGAACCAGAGGAGAGACAGCAGATGGAGGCACAGAAGAAGAACAGGAGTGAAGAAGAGGAGACGGAGGAGGTTGTAGCAGCAACCAGCTCAGCTGTGATGCTGACGGATGCTTGTCCCAAGACTACCTCAAATTATGCATATGCCAGGTACTGTAGGATTTTACTGTATTTAAAAAATCTAAAAACAGCCCACTATTCAGCTTGTTCTTTTTCTCCACAGTGGAGTCAGAGAAGATGCTGATGGGAGTGTGACCTACTGCCTGGTGGGTAACGGACTGTCCATTGTGGCGAACGAAGAGTATCTGACCATCAGCTCCACCCTGGAACCTCCTCACAGCCTCCACTCCAGCCTGGCTGCTCCCATTCCAACGAGCAGCCTCACAGCGCCCGACTCCCAGCCCTCTGGCAGCTCACCTTGTTTCGCTCCTCACAATCCGAGCCTGGGCCCCCACATGCCCCCTACCACCGTCTCCCCCCTCAGTCTCCCGCCTGACACACCGACCACTAGCTCTCTGGCTCACCCAGCGCAGCCACTCACAACGCAGCCACCGAAAACCACGCACCACCTGATCCATCAGGGTCTCCACTCGGGCCACTACAAAGTCCGATCTATGGTGCCCCCGCCCCAGCCTCCCCCTTCACCCCTGATGCCTATCACAACCCCGCCCCAGCCTCCCCCTTCACACCTCATGCCTATCACAACCCAGGTCAGCTCCTCTATGCCTCCCTGTACCCTGACCCTGCCCCCCACTGCACCGCCCACTGCACACAGCCAGTCACATGCAAGGGAAGACGTAAAAGAGAGAGACAGGCACCGCAGGGATGACGACGATGAAGAGGATGTTGACGATGAGGAGGAAGAGAGCCGACGGAAGGCAAGTTTGTGCTGATTGGAACTTTGGGCTTAGCTTTCCATCGCTAAAAACAAATGTCGTGCTTGTCACCCGGCAGGGTTTGGTGAAGGAGTTTGAGCTCACGGTTCTTCTGACCAAGTCCAGGAGTGGAAGTTTTGGGTTCACAATCACCAGAAGCAAACTAGACAACTGCTACTACATACAGGAAGTCCTTGACAACCCAGCCAAGGCAGATGGCCGCCTGAGGGCGGGAGACCGGCTGATCACGGTGCACAGGACCAGACACGCACACACACTTTTTAAAAAACTTCTCTTGGCACAATGTGCTCGATAGGGCCAACAGTTCTGTTTTCTTTTCCTCAGGTGAACGGACACGATGTTACCAGTGTGGCAGACGATGTCGCCATGACGATTCTCAGGTCATCGCCGAGGCGGCTGAGCATGACGCTGGGCAGGGCAGTCACAAATCTGGTGGCACCAGCACCCTGTGACAGCCTGCCTGATATAGTTCTTCACAAGACACCATCAGGACAGCTGGGTGAGACACGCGTGTGTGTGTTTTCACACACTTTAGTGACGCGATCGTGATATTTTACCATTTGTGCGTTTCCTCCACAGGTATAAAGTTGACAGGCGGTATTGGCAGTAGATGGCAGGGCATCTACTGCCTGGAGGTGGTGCCAGGCTCCCCAGCCAGTGAGGAGGGAAGTGTCCAACCCAGTGACAAAATTCTTTACATCTGTGGCAGGTGCACCCTGGGAATGACCCTGGAGGATGCAGTCAAAGCCTGCGAAGCTGCTCCTCGTAAAGTTAAGCTAAAAGTCCTCAGGTGTGTGTCCTCCAATGATCAGGACATGGGCGTTGATGTGGGTTTGCTTCTGCATTTTTGAATAATTCTGCTGTTGATGTCCGCCACAGAGAAGACCAGCCAGTGAACCCGAAGGCCAAGTGGAACGGTGAGAACCTAACTGAGGTTTTCTCTTGCTGAGTTCCCCCAGTGACACATAAACTGGACCGTTCAGTTGTTACAGCCACCAGCGTACCGCCTGGAGGCCAGATATGGTTGTTAATTATTGGCAGAAGTGGTTTCGCCTCTGAGAAGAATGAGAATGCAGCTTTTTTTTGTGGATCATCTTTTTTTTTGTTTTTTTAGGTCTATTTGACTGGAAAAAAGACAGGAAGTTCTTTGCTCGTTTTGAAGAGCCCGTGTCTCCAGAAAGAGACTCGCCTACAGATGATGGCGAGTTAACTTGTCTTCTGCAAACATGTCCATGTTCTTGTTGTCTTTTACCCACATTGCTTCTTAATTTTTCAGCAAATGTGTGCACATGCATGCACATGCGCACGTGCAAAGACAGACGCTGCCTCAGACAGCCAGATTAATAATTAGCAAGCCTCAGGACCTCCACTGGTGTATTGGACTGCAGCACTATAGTCATCACACACACACACACACACACACAATTCTATGCGGTGGTCTATCAAGCAAGTAGCACTGTTGCCAGGTGACTGTGCATGCAATAGAAGGGGACAGTATAGAGGGTCAATCTGAAAAGACCGACCTTGTTCACCTGTCAGAGACAAGACATAACCATCAACACTTCTCTCTCAAAATGACCACAGTGGCGGGAGGTTTGTGTGCACGCTGGTTTTTTTTTGCTTTTTCTTTCTTTCTGTCTCCCTCTGCTTGTTACAGAAGTTGAAACTGGCTGATATGTAATTTAAGTATTACTTTTTTTTCTCCTCCTGATTATGCTTTTTCCAGTTCGGATTTTCTTTCTTTGTACCACTTCTACTGCCTTACATTTAAGACACAATAACTGAAGTTGTTGTCTTTTTTCCCTTTTTCTCAGCCAAAGCTGCGTGTAGGACAGCTGAAAGTGTCAGACATCTCTCTGATGCGCTAGAACACAATGTAAGCTTCTAAATATTAACCATATCTGAGTCTGAGTCTGTTTGTGTTACCCCTGATTTGTTAGCGCGTTTTTAAATGTATGTTCATTCTCACAATGTAATATGAGTCTGCATTCTCTGTTCCGTGTGTGTGTGTGTGTGTGCGCGCGCGTGTGTGTGTGTGTGTGTGTTTGTGTGTGAGAGAGAGAGAGTGTTTGTTCTCAATCTATCACTGCATCTCTTAACCTTTCTGCTCATTTCTCCTAATGCTTTTTTTTTTTTTCTGTGATTGGTTTAGAGTTGCATCATGCAAGTGGAGTTCACAAAACCAGAGGGTGGGGGTCTTGGCTTTGCTCTGGTTGGAGGAACCAATGGCAGCATGCTCAGAGTGAAGGAAATCTGCTCTGGTGGCGTGGCGGAACAGGACGGTCGCCTCAGAGTCGGGGATATTCTCTTAGAGGCAATGACTGATCGTCTGTATGACCGCGTCAGTATTGTTGATCTCGATCCTTACAGGGGGTATGTTTTAGGTAAACGGTGTGATCGTGTCCGGACTGAGCCATAATAAGGTGGTGGACATCCTGCGTCGAGCCGAGGGCACTGTACAGCTCACCATCTGCAGAGATATCCTGCCCCTCACCTACTCGGAGTCACCGACCCCACCCAACATGTCTGCCCAGACTGAGATGGTTTTAGCCGAGCAGCCTGCTCCTGCGTCCAGCCCGGGTACCTGCCCCTCACCTGACATCCTTCTGAATAACCCAGCCGAGTGCCCACCTGATAGGACTTCAAGTAACCCTTTGTCTTCTTTTACTCTTAAATTTTGATGAAGTATCTTAAACATTACTGCTAACCCTGCCCTCCAATCTAATCAAAACTAATAAATGTGATTTTAGATGACTCAATCATTGATTTAAATAAATAATGCGGCACATTTAGTTGTGGTTTCTCAACATCCTTAACTCTTGTTTTGCTGTTTCAGAGGCAACGTCGGATCCTTTGGTCAATGATGCTGATGTGTGTGTTGCCTCGCTGCCATGCCCGCCACCGCCACACCGCCAACTGACGGTTGTAGCAGCAGACGATGCTGAAGTGATCCAGGTATCATTCAGAATGATCACACCCGACAGAAGAATGTGAAATAATTCCGCATTGGTTCAACCCTGATTAAGGATTGAAACACTACCTGTGACTAATATGCTGCTTCTCCTGCCTGCTTGTTTGTGGAACAGGATAGTTGTACCAGCACCCCTTCTCACCAAGCTTGCTGCCCGTCCCTTAATGTCACTGACATGTTGCATGGAGCCTCTGACAGGTAGCGTCTTCCCACATGTCCCTCTTTACATTTTGATGCCCTACCTGTCATGAACTAGTTCCTTATTTAACCAGTTGTTTGCCTCATTTACATCAACACTGATTGAGTTTGAATCTAAAAACACACCTTGAAGAAAATATTAGATGTAGCTGTGCTGCCCTTTTCAACTATGTTCTAAGGCCTTAAAAACCTCTAGGAACTGTCGTGTCCTTGGTTGTGCCAATAGATAGCAACTGTTAATTATCAGAGAATACAAGCAATATAGGGTTTTTAAGAGAAACACATGTTACAGAAGTGTAATATGAGGAAAACTGGAAGTTTGACAGGTATGTACAGAACTAACATCCCCTCCTTCCTGCCTTTTCTTTGCCCCAGTTTTAACTGTGGTTCCAGTGTTAGCCACAAGAAAGCAGCAAAGAGCAGGATATGAGACAGGCTGGGGAACTGTGGCCCATTAAAAGATCCCAGTATTGCTGCAAACAACCGGATGATTTAGGGGTCTTTAGCCTCTCGAAGTATAGGAGAAGCATGGAGATATTTTAGCCTCTTGTTTATACTGTATTTTAGGTGGAAAAGTCGCAGGGAAAGGAAGTTCAGCCTTGCATGATTTCCTCCCATCCTACCGAAGAGTATGGTCTGGTCTCACCCCTCCTCCCTGACTCCCCCAGGAAAGAAATTGTGACCACACTTTTGGATCAGTCCTGCAAAAACATCCGGAAGACCCCGTCAGACAACTGGAGCAGTGAAGAAGAAGAAGATGATGTATTTGAAGCCACGGGGGAGGAAACAACCTCACCCCAAACAGGTGACCTTTTTTCCCCTCAAATGTGTTCCTGTGACATGCAAATTCTATCGATGCAGTTTGAATTCCTTTCATTCTATTTTCTCCTTGAAGGCCCAACTATTGTGACAGAAGAAGATCTGGCAAGGTTAGCAGTCATTAGTCCTGTTATGAGGAGCCAGTATTCAGGCTCCAGGGTCAAAGCTCTCATCCAGATTCTGCAGCACCAACTGGACCAGCAGGATCTGCTCAAGGAGTTCATGGTACGTACCAATGCAATTATTCAAAACAACTACAAAAGAAACATCAGATTGTATGCCTGGCTGTGACACGCTGAATAAATCAGCAGCAACATTGTGGTTTTGTTGATCATTTGAGGCTCTGGAGCATTTGCAGCCATCTGACAACTGTCTGGTGGGAAAAGCCCCCGAGAACAGAGATAAGAACCGCTACAGAGACATCCTACCTTGTAAGTCTGGGGTCTTTTGCTGTTTCCCTTTTATGAATTTGGAGCTTGTGCCTCCTCTATTTGTTTAAACCCCTTTAATTCATTTTATGTTCACCTGTTTGAGTAGTTTATTGCTGACTTCATCTTGTAAAGTCATAGAGTTGGAATTTATAGAAATGTCTGTTAGCCCATTACTTTGGTGCTGACTTGAGGCTGAGTGAAAGGTCTTTCGTGAAGGTGTAGTGAAGAAATATTTAATCAACTATTACGCACAACGTCTCATTTTTATAATAGACTTTATTTACTTTTATGAGTCTTGTAATTTTCCTGTAACCAGCCTGGTTTGGAACCCTTCTGTTTTGGTTAATACTGATGACAAAGAAGAATGTGCAAGACATCTGTGGGTTAGGAAGATTACTCCCTCAAACATTTCTTACCAGAAATCTTCTTGATTTAATCCAGGCAGGATAATCCCAACCTTAACCCAGGCTGGAAAACACATGCAGACACAAACACACTTAAGCATCAGAGTTGAGATAAATAAGTGTGATAAATAAAACCGCCCAAAGGTTTCACAGTCCTGCAGCCTGTTGCTTCTTTACTGTCTGTGCTGAAGGTCCACAAATGTCAGCCATGTTATGTACAGATCTGAGGCCTGGGACTACTTTTTTTAGAGTACCAGTCTGGTTTCTGTAGGAAACAGGCAGGGCGGAGGTGGAGGCTGTCCTGTGAAAACTTTCCTAATTACCTTTTGGTCTATCACCCATCCAATCATCAATAGACGTCTTCACAGCACTGATTTGTCCAGCCCAGTTCCAAACCACAGAGCTATTTGCTTTATTTACTGTGCGCTTAGGTTCCGCGATTTGCGTAAATCAACAAAGTAAGCAGTGTGTGACGAATTGATTCGCCAAACATCGAAACACATATTACCTATCATTCCGTTTATGGAAAAATCCTTGCGGACATGTTAGATGTTTATTAAAAAATATGGGTTTAGTTCACTAAAGTCTGCTCTGTTTCTTCATTTTTCAAGACGACAAAACTCGTGTTGCCATTGGAGACAACCAGGACTACATCAACGCCAGCTACATCCGAAAACAAGTCGGAGATGAGGAATATTTCTACATCTCCTGCCAGGGCCCTCTGCCCTCCACAGTAACGGCCTTTTGGCAGATGATCTGGGAAAACAAATCGGACGTCATCGCAATGATGACTCAGGAAGTCGAGCGAGGAAGGATCAAATGCCACAAGTACTGGCCGGAGCGGCTGGGGACGTCTCAGGACGCTGGCGGATACCAGCTTCACCTGGAGAACCAGCAGTTCCTGGAGTACTTCCACATTAAAGTCATCCGCATGGTGGAGAAAGAGGTGAGAGAGCAGGAGATTCATCATCGGTGGGATGTTGCTATGGTTTCTACGAGGCCTCAGCTCTCATTTTCATTACAGTCAGGTGAGACTCATTTGGTCCATCACCTGAAGTTCACACACTGGCCCGATCACGGCGTGCCTCACAGCTCCGACCAGCTGGTCCGCTTCATCCGCTACATGAGGGCGGTGCACAGCAAAGGTCCCGTCACGGTGCACTGCAGCGCCGGAATCGGCCGCGCGGGCGTCCTCATCTGCACTGACGTCATTCTCGGCCTCATCGACGGTGATCTGCCTGTGAGTGAAAGCTGTGGTTCTGGGGACGGCAGAAACCCGGTCCTGTAAAGTGGGTCTGATAATATCACAACATAATGTCAAAGGATGAAACAGAAAATGGTCAATAAAGTAAATGACACACAATAATACGACCTCAGCGGCTTTTCTGGCAGGAAGCATCAGCCTGTTGAGCGGTATTTCATTGAAACGTCTTCTCTGTCTGCAGATTAATGTGAGCGACATCGTGAAAGAGATGAGGCGTCAACGTCACGGGATGATCCAGACCAAGGTCAGTGTCAACCGAGGGGGTCGAAGTTCAAAGTTCACACTGTAAACACAAAAGCTGGAGGTGGCCTTTGTCTGTCTGGTTTCAGGAACAGTATCTCTTCTGCTACAAAGTCTGGTTGGAGGTTTTACAGGGCATTTTACAGCTTCACGGCAACCAATGGCAACTGGAAAGTCCCCAAACTCCAAAGTAGCTGAAGATCTCCCACTCGCCGCCGCAGATCCGACAGCTGATATTGTTTTTTTTTTTCTGTGATCACTCTACTTGCTATTATTAAACAAATCTACTTTTTCATTTTGATACTTTGGCTACAATGACGTTAATTTCCGTTCCCGATTGTGTTCTCGGTGCTTTGATTACATGTCTTTTAATTCAGATCGCTGGGCTTTTTGTGATCTGCCTTTTCTCTCTAGTTCATTTTTTTTGTTTTAAACTGCATCACTGTTTAACTTTTAACTTATTTGATGTCTGTGTTTTTATTCTAGGTTACTTTAACTGGAATTTCTATTTTGATTATCATCTAAATCTTGAGTAGCATTTAATCAAGTGCATTTGTATCTGCAGGAAAAAGGGGCATTAGCAAAAGAAACCAGATTTTTTTATTTATTTTTTTTTCAGTTTGTGAATTAAGGAGATGAAAAGAATTAAGTGCCTTGGATTAACTCACACCACTTGCTCCACACTGGCTCCAGAGCCCGATCTGGTTTGAAATCAAGAGCAAGACAGTGATCTGAGAGCAGCCACCAGTGGTTAGAGCAGATGTTTGGTCTGTCCACACTGGAGAGTGGCTCAGCGTAGTTCAGGATAACGTAGCTTAGAAAACCAGTGAAGTTTGCACACAACATGTCAATGTTTTATCTTTGTGGCCCCCTTTTATATAAAAGTGAGTGATCACACGTGATCAGAAGTGATACAGAAAAAGAATCTCCGACCATCAATTATGGTTAGATGAAATCATCCATCTTTAATCCCCTATTCAACAGTTAAATATCGTCCAACTGCTAATTAGTCAGATCTTTTGTAAAATCTGCACAAAGTGAAATGTAATTTAGAGAAGGAATTATGTGGCTTTGTAAGTACACTTTGATATATGACATCATCCTTTATCTGTATTTCACTTATTTTAATACAGAAAATGCAAAAAAAAAAAAAAAAAAAAAAAAAAAAAATTTTGAGGTTTACAAACTTTCCATTTTTCCACTTTACCTGTACATAATATATAAAGCAACATTGCATCTTCAGGTGGGTGATGCTCTGAAGCTGCTTATTGAACCTCGACTTTGGATTTATGTGCTTGTAAGCTTTACCTAATAGGCTGCTATCACACACACACACACACACACACACACACACACACACACACACACACACACACACACACCAGTGCTCTTAATGCATGTATAAGTATGAACTTGGAACCTCACAGACTTGAACTTAATCAAAATCTGGAATGAAACAAATCAACAGTCCAACCCTCCGGTCAGGCCAGAGCAGTTCTGTTCTGTTGTTGTACGGATGATTGCAGAGCCTCGGTTGGGTGGTTTACAGCCAGAGCTCACCCGTGACGTGCATGTTTGTGTTCTTTTTGGGCTGCTTGTTATAGCATTCCCCTGCTTGTGCAGTAGCTTTCTCAACTATAGTAATTGCACACCTGTTTATATGCTAAATCAATATTACTGTACAAACCAGTATGTAACCAATAACTGAGAACAATGTAACACCTCTGTCTTTAATTAAATGCTGTTCTGAGGCTTGTTCACGTGGTGTGCGTTTAACCCCCTTGACTTGAAGCGTAACTCAAGCTGAACAACAAAGTCTGAGCGGAAGGTTCTCCCCAGTGGCGCACAGCAAATAGTTGGAGGTGGCCTTAAATCAAAACCACCGGAGCCCTTCTCTTTTACTGTAGGGTATACTCCCTCTCTTGTTTTACTGCCGGGTAAATAAGCCGGTCCCGCTGGGGCGTCTGCGACGGCAACGGAGACCCCTGAACACACACACCGCATGTTCATGTGCATGTAAAGATGATGTTGGTGGGGGCAGGGAGATTTACTTCTTCACCTTGTCTTTACGCTCTACTCCCACTGTCTGCCCTTGAACACTATCTCTGTGATCAACACACACACACACACACACACACACACACACACACACACACACACACACACACACTCCTCCCTTGTTTTTGCCTCCAGACCTTGTTATTCCTGTAAGTTATGACAGGAATGACAGCCGCTTGGTTATTCCGGGTTCTTTCACATTTATGGTTCCTTCAGGTCACTTATTGAATTTCAAACCACAAAAGTGTGTATGCCCTCGTATAATGACTGATAACAGACGTAACAACGGTGGCCCAGATTAGACTACGCCATCTGCAGGTACATTCAGGAGAGTGTAGAGAGATGGGGAGCCGCCGGTGGTAAAGTCATCAGCAGGAGGAGGCGCAGGGAGACCAAGTGATTTAGAAGCCTGAGAAATGTGAAGAAATGAGCTCACATGCTCTCAGTAAATCCTGTCTCAGTGTGATGCAGACAAAGTCTGTTTTTCTTTTCTCTGTGAGCTGATCAAAAATAGCACACAAATTATGTGCTGCTGCCTCTACACACACACACACACACACACACACACACACACACACACACACACACACACACACACACACACACACACACACACACACACACACACACACACACACAATTCTGGTTGCAAACTGCTGTATGGTGCTTGTGGAGTTCTGGAGGCCGGTTCCTTCCCAGAGGTAGAAACCAGCTCTGGGCCTTTCTGCTTGGAGTTTTTCTGTTCTCTGGACCAGAGCAGACGTGATTAAATAAATCTCAATCTACATTTAAAATAAAAGTTTTATGGGTTGAGATAAAGCTCTGTGCGCACCATTGCTCGTGGTTCTCCTTTAGGGTCTTTTAGGTTTGATAGGTCCACAGCAGCAGAGAGTTATTACCTAGCAGGATCCTCACAGAATTGGCCCAGACATAGATCACTGACACTCGCAGAAAAAACATTCCACTGTTGGTTCCCTAATCAACTAAAACACTTTCCCTAATCCCTAATAATTCCCTAATGCCAAACTCCCTACAAAACATATTTTCACATGGGCTAATCTAATGAGATTCTTGAGGTCAAGATTTCGACCAGTCGCCTGAGTCCATCTCTTCCTATATTAGTAAACGGGTGCTGAGGTTGCCAGACAGGAGGTCTAGGTGAAAACCAAAGACGAGACATGAAGTTAGTGAATGCAGAGAAGATGGCAGCAGTTGCTAAAGGGAACAGCTGCAGAGGAAGCCCTAAGTCCACCTCCACTGGATCAAATTTTGCTAAAATGAGCTGAAAGCGTCTATCATTTATCAATTGTTTGTTTATTTTATTTTTTATTTTAGCGTTATAGCAGCCAGCACTAGAAGACACTGGATGGAAAACATGGGTTGCTGTGTTGTGCTTTACATTAAACGAAAGTCAGCAAATATCCCACTTTCGCAGAGCTCCGCGTACCAGTTAAGGATATTTTGATATGCTCCACATCATTTGGTCAAGTTTCAAGCTGCACGGTAAATGAGCATTAACGGTTTGTTGACTGTGCTCTTTGTAAGCTGACCCGATAAGCTCCCCTGTGTTGACAGCCCGCTGACACAGGGAGCTATTCATCTTTTCTCTGAGCAGAATGTGGCTATCTAGCCTTTCAAAAACCACAGACTTGTCAAAGAAAGCCAATTATGATTACGGTCTCCTCTTGTCTGCCCGCTTGTAATTATCTTAAGTTGGTTTTGATGTCAAGGGATAGCTTGTCTCGCCGCTGGGGCTTCCATGGTGTCAGTGGGCTTAGAATTACACCCAGTGATGCCCTGTGAGAAGAGGCTTTTTTTACTCTTGTGTCACTTCCTGGACCGTTTTAATATCATCTGGTGTGTTTCACACCACAATATTTCATTCTGCATCTGTAGCTGTGGTTTTTCTGAAATCTGTTGTTTTCCTCTCTCACAGGGTTGATGAGCTTTTTGCTGTATTTTTAGTCTTACATCTAAGAAACTCCAAGAGCTGCAGCTTTTCATGTCTGCTTGTCAACTCTATTTTTATTTACCACTCATTTTTCAGGGCCTGTTGTGATGCTTCTTGAATATATCACAGTTGCTGCAGTAGTGTCATCATGTTCCTATTAAGCCATTTTTCCCCACACCAGGATACAGGAAATAAGTGACGGCTGTTCAAATGCTGATTACTGAAACACACTTGCAGACTTCATTTCATTTCTACAAGCTTCACTTTGGTTCTGTTTTGATCATTTGGAAAATGGAGCAAAGCCGGAGAAGCTGTGAGAAACAGACAAATGACGAGGTCCACGCTCTGTTGGGCAACTTGAAATGACGTAGAAGAGCTGTATGTAGGACCCACGCCGAGATTAATTTCTATTTTTTCCATTGAAATTTTATCTTTTTGTGGTTTTATTTATGTACACATCATGAATATCAGTTACGAGGCAGTAGAAGGCCTCCTTTGTGAACGGGATGGTCCGTGTCAACAAGTGACGATCTCCTTGTTGTCAAACTCCCAACACCTGCTTCCAATTTGGAGACTTTCTCACCAAACTTGTTGGAAGCACAAGAAAACGCCTGTCCCCTCGTCACAGCGAAGATGTTCCTGAATTAGGAAGCTATTAAAAGAGAGGAGCGGATGCGCAGCGTCGCGAGAGGCATCGTTTGTCTTCATTTGAGCAGCCCCTCCACGATCATCTCCATGGGGGCAGCTAATTGAAAACGGGCCTGAGAAATGCGACTGTTAGCGGCAAAAACAATTTATTACTCTCAGCTTGTGGAGTCCTGGGAGTCATTTGTATTCATTAGTGTAAATTCAAATTATGTTTGTGATTAAAATGTGACTTTGACAGGCAGAGGGGCCTCAGATGGGGACAGGCACTGATGAGACCTTTACTCCGGGTCACTGCCTCTTACATTGGCCTCTCACTAAGCAGCGGCAGAGAAGGCTTCTTTGACTCACCACCATCAATCTGTGTCTGATTCAAGTTGAGACGTTAGCTTTGATGGCCGTGTGTGCGCTCTGAAGACACTCAGTAAGCAAATGAGCTTACCGCCTGGGAGACAACACCAATCAGACGCGCCATAAGTGCTCCCCGGTAAGAAGCCTTTCTCTTTCACCACAGCGCATTCTTATTTGCTTCATGCCTGACTAATATCGGCTTTTTTTCTTCAAATGTCAGGCCGCTGTTTCTTTGACGAGGAAGAGGAGGTGGCAGTTAAGTAGGTCAGTGTCACTGTGATGAACATCAAGCGTGGCAGGTCACTGGCTGGGCCGCTCCTCCACTTGCCCGCCTGACACAAACCAGTGAGCCAGAGGAGGCAAAGGAGCCGAGCGCTCCGTTATTGACGTTCCTTTAACGAAGCCTGTAAATCACCTCCGTTCAGAGAGGAACCGGCCATGGTCAAGAAGGTGTGGAGGACCTGCTGGAAACAGTGACAAATCACAGCAAGGGCTGATGGGACACTGCTGGACATCAAAATATCCCACTTTACACGCAGGTTTCTGAGAAGAAAAGGTTAGGTTCTCATCTCCATTCAAAAACTTGGGAATTCATTGAAGATAATTATATGAGATAATATTTCACTAGATGATATTCTTTACATTACAATGAATTCCCTCTCAATTACACATGAATCGCACACGTTACACATTTCTTTGCAAGCATGGGAAACAAACTAACACACACACACACACACACACACACACACACACACTGTATACCTGTGGAAAATCCCATTTTCCTTCTGACCTCGGTCCACATATGACATGGGGACAGAGGAACCAGTTTTAATCAATGGAGCTTTTCTCTCATGCGGAGGGGAACCTCATCCACACGGCGTGACGAGAACACACTCACAGGGTAGCCCCCTCACACACTCCCACGCTCCAGCCCTCTGTAAATGTCAGACCGTGGGGAGAGGGTTTATCTTGGAGCGGCGTGGTATTTTTACACCTTCCTTATTGCCTCGCCATTGGCCGCACACAGAAATACACTCTCACACACAAATGCAGCCTGTTCCAACACTTCCCTGTTCAATTAACCTTTTCCTGGTGGTGTGACCTCCCCGCTTAAATGGAGAAAAATGCCCACCGAAACACTGAGGCTGAGGGACGTCCTTTCATGTCTTTGCTGTGTTTAAACAGATGTCAGGATCAGAGGCAGCGCGGTAAATGATACACAATTTAAAGCGGACATTTAGATTGTCAGCCTTTGAACGCATACTGTTATAAATGTATGGGTTTGCATAGTTCCCCACTCAAGGCTTCGTAGCTCCGTGTGCTTCTCATCTGTTATCTGTGTCTGAACTCCACCATTAGCTGCTCCACTTGGGACCTGCTGACTTCCTCTGCGTAATGCAAACACTTTATCTGCTGAAGGATAGTGTATATTTTATGAATAGATGGCCTTTCCTTCACTGTAACCTGGTGTTTACATTGCCTTGGCTAGTCTAAACTTTCTGAAAACTTTATTTAAAGGAATGAGATGGCAACTTAGCACTAGACATCTGGACACAATCAAGGTGATATTATAGGAACAGAACTACTTTCATCAACTTTTAGCTGTCAGCAAATGTACGAAGGTCACAGTTGAGAGAGGGACCCGGCCCCAAAAGATACGGATGGATCTGGGGGCTGTGAATGCACAGACACCTTTGACCAACATCGCAGGAGAGGTTTTCAACTGGCTCCAGTTGTGACGGAGCAACTGGAACCACGTAGGTGTTTGTGTTTTTATGTAAATGGGAATGGACCCAACCTTAATTAGAGAGGTATTTTTTCCACCTTGTGTTTGGTCGTAAACACGCGTGTTTCGACATTAAAATCGTGGTCAGCGTAACTTTAAGACTGTTTCAAGCATTTTATTCATCCGCAAGTCCACTGCAACTGTTGACAGCTGAAATGACATAAACATGGGCACAAAATATTATCCCCCTAAATATTACCCTGTGCATGCACCTGAATATTTCCCAGAATAACCTTTCACACTCTTGTTTACTCTTGGTCTGTAGCGTCACTTGTCTGATTTTGCACAAATTTTGCATGTCAGTCTAGACGAAACTCTTATTAATTTAGACACGCTGATGCTGCTGTGGCGTGTCGTGTAACCTGGGGTCTGTGTAAACACCATGTTTGGTCCCGAGCACACGTCAGAAATTCACGAGTATCCTGCAAGGCTGTACGGGGGGGGGGGGGGGGGGG
>BJFM01000043.1:108236-119767 GCA_016586285.1 Arothron firmamentum
GGGGGCATACGGCAGCAGAGGTGTCACAACAGGTATCCTAGCAGTTCGTGAGTAAACATCCTGTTGCCATGAAATCTTGACAAAACCTGCAAATGTGACAGATTCTTAATATCACATTGAAAGGTCTCATAAGTCACTTTTAATTTTTCAGAATTATGAAGTAATTTAAATTATAATTATGAATTCTATAGTGTGCTCTAATGTGGAAGCTGAGGGTGTGTATTAGCAGGGTTTCAGTGAGCTGGCAGCTGTTGTTTGTTTCTCCAACATCCTCAAAATGGCTGCGTGTAACACAAACAGCAGTGGCCAACTGCTACGGGGGTGATGGAGGCCACCACAATGCCTGTCTACCTCCCTGCTGTTCCACCCAGGATCCTAAACTAGTAATGCCCCCCTAATGTAGGAGTAGCATTCTGCAGGCATTAGTCACACTTTCTCTCTCACTCTGACACACACACACACACACACACACACACACACACACACACACACACACACACACACACACACACACAAGCATGTAGTCGCAGACATTCAGAGAGGCAGGTCTATGAGGCATTAGTCACAGCAGCAGCCCCGCCCATGCTTGGTGTGCTGATGAGGGCCAAGGCCAGGCTCTGAGGGTCTAAATTCCCTTCCACAAACAATGCATGTCAAAGAGGCCCATCACAAGCATTCTTTAAGGATGGAGAGATGTTGTATAGAACACAAAGCGAGGGCAGCAGGACCGTGCCAGGAACTGCTCCAGATAGAGATGTGTACATATCTGTAGCACAGGTTGCTATTGTGATATGTGTGTTTTGCTGCTGTTTGTATCTGGATTGTGTGCCCATGTCGGCTCCACTGTTCAACATGTTCTTTTCAGCAGGAAGCATGAGTGGAGCGGCACCGACCGCTTTTCACTCTAGAAAAAAATTTTTACTTTGAGGCTAAAATATAGATATGATGTCATTGAAATTTGCCGCTGGATTTTGGAGATGGAGACCACATACAGTCACACACACACACAATAGCTGGTGAGATTCCTGCAGATTTGTTGACGGCTAAATATCTTCATTTGCAAGACATTATAAATGCTAATTGCCAGTTAAGCACATGGATGGAACAGCAGAGGTCATTAATTTTTATTATAAGCATCATTCATTAGAGGCATTTAAACATCTAAGGATCATTAATCAGTGACTATGGACTAAAAACACTGCGCAAAATGTGTGTAATTGTATTTAGTGTGTGGGTTTATGTGAGTGTTTGAAAGAGGGGGATTGCGAGTGGGTGTGAGTGTGACCTTGCCCTAACTTTTTGACATTTTCCCACACACATCACTTGTGGGGGAACACTCTGATAAATCCATCATCTCCTCATTTCTCCTTGCGTACAGCTGTTTAGGTTCGTCTCCTGTCTGTTTTGCAGTTCTTGTCAGCTTGTTTATCTGATGAAATCAGGTATCAGATTCTCACACAGTCACATGCACCCATGAAGGGGGAGGTCTCAGAGCTTCTCCAGGGCAAAAACCCACCATGCTGGGGCTATAAAGCCATATTCCCCAAGAATTAGTGAACTTCACAGCAGGGTGTCTTTGGGATCATTAGTGGAGAGCATCAATCAGACCCCTGAAATAAAGTGTAGCCACTCAGCTATTGCTGAGCTGTGACCAGTCTGTGCTGTGACCTTATAAAAAGGACTATAAAAATATAAGGAGGCTTTTGTTCGTACATTTTGTTTGACACAGTTCTCCCATCGCATTCATTTAGCTAAACTTTGTTTTTAAAATCATCTTGTGTGCTTTATCCTAGTCCATGACTCCAACCAATACCCAAGAATATGTCACAAGTCAACAGTCTCACACAACCCAAAGAAATGTTGACTGCATGACTGTAATCAGGTTTGCCTCCTCACATTTTCTGTCTGCATGTGGGTAACCCACCAGTATCATGCTTTCACGACCCCTTCATGTGTCCAATTTTTACATGTGTTCAGTTATCTACAGCTTCAACTAGTCCTCCTGGAGAGAAGGGTTATTTTTACAATCTTACGGCCTGTACATTTGACCTATTCCTGGTTGGAGGATGGTCTCCTGCATGTTAGAATAACAGTGTTTCTCCTAAATGCCAGGAAAATCTAACAGCCTTGGAGTATTCAGATGGGGATTCCATTAGAAAACAGCTCACAGGGCTTTCCTCTGCGTCCCCCTACTCCACCCACACGGCCCCTGATGTTTGTGTGTGCTAATAGACAGTGACGTGATTGCATGCACAAAGACATGTTCATTTCTGTTAAAAGGTTGTCTGTTTTGTCTGTGCAACAGTGCCCAGATGCACATGTAACATCTGTAACATCTTTTGACGTGCAGCAGACACCTGAATGTGATTCTTTCCGTATTTTTGTGGCGAACCAGTGTGCAAACATTAAATACATCATAAAAGACCCGCTTCTCCCTCCTCCCTCTCATTAGATCCACATTATACTCCTCATTTCATTAATGCTGTACCTTCTATGGTCTCCAGCTGATGTGGTTGTAATGTTTTATACCTTTGCAGAATTGCTGCAGCGCTCCCTAAACACCATGAGGCACATTTTCCACTGATTTAGGTGTTTCTCCTGTTTACCATTAAAACCCAAGAGAGAACACAGGCTGGAAACTTGAACGAGGACGCCCATTTAACGAGAGAGGGCAGGAGGGCGGTCTTTGCATTTGATTTCAAATCACAAAAGTTGGCCCCGCGAGACTACTTAGAAAGCAGCAGCAGCAGCAGCAGAACACATTTTTCTGAGGCCAAAGGGTGACAGACACCAGTGATGAGAGCATTATGGCCACTTTGGTTGGGAACAGGGAATTTTTAGATCCACAGAAAGATTGGCGTGCACTGAATGAGAACTTACAGGCTGGCGTATATTGAAGCTGAAGAGCAACATCGAAGCACTAATTCTTTCCATAATGTCATTCGTGCAGACGCCAACATTAGCTGATCGCGGCTGGCGGGATGAATGTTGTCATGGAATATCATGGATCATTTGGCAGTTGATGGGTAGCTAAACAAAAGGGATTTTTTTTTTTCACCTATGATTTTTGTACCAGTTAGAATTGGACAAAGATTCTGAACCTTCAGTGACATATTTGAAACAGATCTGTTGCTTTCATATATAGAATCTATAGTATAAATTCTATTATTTAATTTAAATATTATTTTCATTACCTGTTTTTTATGAAATACAACAAGAGACAAAGTGATTATAATTGACTTGTTCAGATGTTCTAGAGTGGCCAAGATCAAATGATTCCACCGTAGATGCAGGATCATCAATCTTTCTTTCTCTCTCCCTCTCTCTCTCTCTCTCTCTCTTTCACACACACACAAACACACACACACACACCCCATGCACCCACACTGGGGTGCAGAAAGTGTATTATTCTTTCCTCTGTGAATGTTATGTTCTGTGTTTTATGATGAAATAATGTAAGAAAACGCGTTTTAGAAATCCATTTGGTACATTTGGAACCAACACTTGGTTTATTTGGCTTTAGTTACAGATGTCAGAGTGTCCCACACATTATAGGAGTCTGTTCTGTTTCTTTTTCTCCCTCTCTTCATCATAATGACACACAGAATTTTCTTTCTTTAGCTGGCTTTGTGAAGCAGGCTCTGTGCCACCGCTTCGACATTTACAGCACTTTTATTTTTACAGTAGGTACTACTCAGGAGCATCCAAATGACTGGGACTTTCCCTCCCTTGTGCATTGTAACAGTGTGGGGGCAATATTGTAAAGTGCGAGCTGCAGTCTGGGTCACTGGCTGCTGTTTTGAGGCCTCTGTGTTCTCTCAGGCCTCTGCTTTCCCAGCTCCTTTCCCTTGAAGCACCGTGGGTGTGTTTAGAGCCAGCGCAGCAGGCCGCCCACGGTCACAAAGGCCTCTTCTTCCACGTTCCAAGGCTGCCAGTCGGAGAGTGTCGGGTTTAAGTATGTATGCATTCTTGAGTAAAACAGAAAATGTTTGTGCTGCCTCTACCCCTATGTGCCTAAAGATGAATGAAAAGGGAGACACTGCACTCAGAACTTGGAACTAGAGGTGAAATAATAACACACTGGAATCAGAGTTAATCTCCCCAGCAGGCCAGCACTTCTGGTGAAGCTCTAAAACACAAAGAAAGAATAAAGTGCTGGTTTTGGGTTTTCAGGCATCCAAATTATCTGTGTGTCATGTCATGCGAGAGCCCGGCTGTGGTAAAGTGAGAAAACGAAACCGCTGAACTGCCTCACCTTTCTGGAGCAGTGGGCAGAGCAACCATTCCCATGGGAACCCACATGGGCCCAGTGACCCGCCCTCCACCAAAGCCTTTTTTAAGAGGACAGCTTAGGAATGAAAAGAGGAAGAATTAAAATAAAGGGCACTTTTAGTCTGTTTTTCAAGGCCAACAACACGCTGCACGCCCTCCGGACCTTCGCTCAGATGTTTTCTGTGCAGGATGAGCAGGAACCTTCAGCGCAGTCCAAGTCCAAGACGGCACCAGTGGCCACCGAGAGGGATGCATGTGTCAGCTGTCATCTTTCCTCAAGTCTCATGATCTCCAAAAAAGGATTCCGCTTCCTCCCTCTTAGGCCTTGTCCAGCAGGTTTGAGGAGAAAGACATTCTGGGGCTCGTCACACACCCCACCGCTCGTTCGCATCGCTGCTGGAACGTCGCTGAGGGCGGGAGCAGCTTGAGATTGCGCCGTGGCCAGTCTGGCTGGAAAAATACATATTTGATGCTCCAGTTGTAAGTTGTCCAAACAACTGGATAAAATCCATGTGGGTTTAGTGGAGTCCAATCCTTCTTTATTTCTAGATCTAGAAAAAAATTGATGTTGATTCATAATAACAGCATCATTGCGTGACAGTAAATGTGACAAAATAACCTCCCAGTAGATAAATTGGGCTTTTTATTCATTGCTTCTGCATTTTGCATTCAAATACGTTCAATCCCTAAGCTTTTTATAATGTGGACATATATCAGGAGTAGATTCTAACCTTTAAAATTATATAATTTCTCTGCAATATTTGTGCACAGTTAAATTTTGACTTTGGATTGTTGGAATAACTCATTTTTGGATTTGTACTGCAACACTGTGAGAGCTGGATGTTACCTATTTGCCAAATTCGAGACAACATATTTGTTTGTGTTGATCTTCTGGAATTAAAAGAGACGCTTGAAATGTCATTTCGGGGAAGTGTTTTTGAATGTCAATTAAACAATTCAAACAAACATCTTTGGAACTCGTGGTGGATTCGGGTGAATGATAATTGCAACTGTGAGACTTCTGAGCACAATGAACAATGCAATCGTGGGCCTTTTTGACTCAGGAGGCATACGGAAGCACTTCAGAGAAGATCACGCTTCGCCATGGTTTTAGTTTTCATTCCTCCCAAAAAAAACATGATTATTCTTTTGAGTTTCACCCCATCAAAACTGCTCTCAGACCTCAAGGAACCACACCAGTCCTCCGGGTACTTCCATTTCAAGATTTATGGTGACACGTTTGAAGATCTTCACATCAAATGAAGCACAGAGTTATTACATTGGCTCCACAAAAGAAGGAAATAACTACAATCCTACTAATAAGTTCGAGATATGATGAAAGACGTAAAGCAGAACACTGGATCAGATATCACAGAAGTTGCTCAGTCCCAGGGACTAATCCAAACACTGTCTACAATATGTTCAAAAATTTGGGATGTCTTTGGCTTTACTGTCATGCTGGTGCATTTCAGCGTGTTCTAACCGTTCTAAATAAAAGGTATTTTATCATCTGTACTGGACTGTGCATTACAATGCATTGGAATCAACAGGACAGTGTTGACATGTCTTCAAATTTGAATAAACCATGTAGAGCCCATAAACTTCCTGGTGCAACCTTCTCAATATGTCTTCTACTCAGTCCCTGAACGCACAAAATGTCCAATACACAGAGAAGGCAAAGGAGTTTGGACACAATGAAATAAAATAGGTGTGCACAAAAATGCTAAATAAAACAAATACAAAGCTTATTTTAAGTATTAAAAAAACAGCATTTTTAACATCACGGGGGTTCACCTTGTTCAGTGCTTCAGAGCGTTCACTGGAAAGACAAAAACGTGAATAAATGTACTTTGTCTCCACAACATTTTCCATCTCAAGCGCCAAAGATTTTCACTCAATTGTGCTTTGTGGTTCATGAAAACAGTCCTGCACCTCCTGTCAAAGTACCATAAGAACGTCCATGGGAATCTCGGAAGTGCAGGTCTCGTGGTTTTATGCTTTATAAGAATGGCTGTTTCATTGAGCACACATTGGGGCTTCTGAGGCTGGACTAACCTCTTCTGGCACTGGTACGCCAGAGAACCAAGGACCTTTTCTTAAACAACAAAATCATAAAGAAATGAGAGCAGATGAAAATATAAACGCCAGGTCCTAAAACTATTACCCAGCCATCTCTTCCCTCATGGCTCCAGAACTCAGCTGTGTTGTGGCGAACGGCCAGAGCCCTAAAGAGAGATGAGATAATCTGGCAATAGTGGAGGTCCACTGTATTGTCTGCAATGGAGCTAATAAAGTCGGGCCAAGCTGTCTGATTCTTGATTTCTGGCCCCGCTCCAGAGCAGACATACTGCTCTTGTCTCACCACCTATCGTCTCCTCTTTGCAACCTCTGAACTGTGACAGGAGGGTTTCCAGCAGCAGCTTTGATCAGTGTCTGCCTGTCATTTAGCATTAGTTACCCCAGGAGCGGAGCGTCCTCTCTGCGCCTGGAAGGACGGAGATGCTGAATGGACGACGCGACTAGCGCAGAATAATCGGCTCAGTGTGGCAGAGTGGATGTCTGGGTGTTAGCCGACATACTCCGGTGTGTGCCGCATGTCTCCGCCCTGTCATGACCCCATGTGTGCTGGCCTTACAGCTCTATCTCACTCATGTGACCCCCCTCTATTAAACATGCCACTGAGGTCAGAGCCAGCTGTATGACCCAAAACAATATCCAAATTCAGATTTCAATATTAAAGAATACTCAACTTCATAAGATTTACACTGTAAGGATTTCACACATGAACGTGCTGCAGAGCTTGTATTTAATCTTCTTTACAGTTATAGTATGAGAATTTATTCATTTCAGACACAATGTCAACCCTTCCTGGTCTATGTCTGTAGTCTTGGAAGCATTCATGAATTCTGCAGACACAGATATGTATGCACAAGCGCACGCACACACACACACACACACACACACACACACACACACACACACACGCACACACACACACACACACACACACACACACACACACACACACACACACACACGGTGTAACATCTGACACCACTTCCCTGCTGCTCTCATCGTGTAAAGAGGGGAAGTCCATTCATTTTAGAAAAATGCCCTGTGAATCAGAAAGAGCAGAACTGAGGTCTCACTTTACACACGGGCCTAAAGTTAACGGCTTGAATCCCTGGCGTTCATAAATAATATTTATATTTGATACAAAGACTGTGATAAGGTGGTCTGGGAACCATCAGTCATGGAGCAATGCGGGCGTGGAATATGACAGTGGTCCAATATCTGAAACTTTATCAGGCAACGTTCTACGCAGCCTGCTGCATTTCATCTTCTGGCCCCCTAATCACACAATTAGCAGATGTATCAGTTATCACTGCGCTTTTAGTGTTTCCTGTTCGTGCGCCAAAGGTCGCATTTCGTCCACAGGCTATTTATCACTGGCATTTATCTTCTCCTACACACACATTTACACACACATGGAGGAGTAAAATCAAGGGACGTGACTTTTTCTTGCTCAATTCAAGGCGCCTATAAATACAAGTCAGTGGTATCTTTCTGGAAAGGAGCCAGTTTTACCTGTTAACGCTTCTATCAAACATCATCCACATGTTCATGTGTTGGTTTCCTGTTCTAATTATCCAGCTCCCCTCAAACATGTTTATCGTCTCGCTGAAACCTGAACGTCGACTCTGTTTAAAATCAGGAAATTATCAATAAAAGGCTTGTCACTGAGCTGCATTCCTGTGATATTGGCTGCGGCTGCCCTGGCTTTGACCCCACACCAGGCGCAGAGCTGTCAATACACATAAATACAGGGCCCTCGCTCTACAATACTGTATATTTATTTTACAAATTGACCTGTAACTCCGTCACAGGTCGTAGGTCCCATTAAACACAGAGGATGAAGTGTCTGTTCTCCTGTCCCGTCCGAGGCCTCTGTGGATTCAAGCTCTGGGATGGACTAAAGAACTCAGCCAAACATGTACAGTTTATTCTGTGTGTGGGCATACCGCCTTCTGATTAACCCACCACAGATGATCGCTTTCTACTAAATAAAAAAATCCTTCCTGCATATTTCCCCAAATCTTAAAAATAAAGTTAAAAGTCTCTAGAAAAAAAATTTCACAAATAGTGAGGTTGTAATCGGCTTCACAGCTAAAATATTCAGCCACATTCCCACCACATAAAAGCTCAAATTCCTTGTTAAATTTAAATGAAAAAAGAAACAGCATGTTGTGTTGAGAGGACCCGGCATTCCCGTCTCTGTTTGACACAGTCGTCTACTAAAGGCACGGCCAGTCAGGCCCCGTTGCGAAATCCAAATAATTAAGGGATTTAGTCAATCAATCTCCCACTGCAATTTCCTCCATCCCGCTCCAGCCCGATGGGGTTTAGGGCGGCCTGTGGAGGTGAAGGTCACAAGCCTATGAGACGTGTTCAGGAAGTGGCAGCACACAACGCAGCCCGTAATGAATATCACGGGCGTTAGAGTAAACACAACACCAGCACTCAGAGCTCCAGTCACACGCTCTTTCTCAGATATCCACAGCTAATAGTGCACAGTTGCACAAGTGTGTGAGCACAGAGCACGGGTAGCTGTGAAATAACTCACCGGAGTCTGCATTGTGGAAAGGAAATAGGCAATAACAAACATTAACGTGCAGGAAGACTTTGCTGAGGTAGTTAAAGGCACAACTAAAACAGGACAGCGTGAATGTGAACATAATAAATGATTCATAGCAGTTAAAAAGCAGAGAATGATGTTGACTCTGCTGTGAAAAATGAGGAGGACTAAAGAAAGGATGGATGTCAGACCTGGCAAAAGACGCCACCCTGCGAGGGCTAGTAACGCTCACCCTCACCTTTCATTTATTTTCCTTAATCATGGATTGATCCTGCTGTCAGGCGGTTAGCGCCTCAGAAAATACTCTCAACGCTTCGTCAACTAAAATTAATCTGAACCAGTCACATGCCGGTTACGTGCGAATTGAAACTCCCGTTGTACCGTGGGACGTTGGGGGAAATTGTGAGGTCAGGCTCCGTCCTCCGGAGTTGAGACCTTAATTTAACACGGCCTTCTGAGATTACATGGCCACCGGCGTGTTCAAGGGTCTTCTATCAAAGGCAACAAGCCGGAGGAGAAAGAAAACCCTAAAACACAAAACTATTTATTGAGACAAATTCAGAGCAGGAAGGGAAATATTTTGTTAGCTCGGCGGCGAACGGTCGGCGGTGTTGGAGCAGTCCACGGTTGAAGAAGGGGGGAACAGCAGGCCCTTTGTTAACAGACAGAATGGTGCACTCCGTGGGGTCACTGCAGGAGGCCCAACATCAGGCACACACACACACACACACACACACACACACACACACACACACACACACACACACACACACACACGTGAGCACGCCTTCTTTCACTCACACACACATGTTTGTTCGCACATGCATGGACACTCACACAAAAACCATAACATTCCTGTGCTTCTATGAATGTTTTATTAACCATGTGAATGGGTCAGAGTTGCACCCCCCAGCATTACCGGAGTCTCCATAGTCACACACTAAAACACACCCGTGCACTTTCTCACACTCACACACCTACCTACCAGATGACATTCACATAGTGGGATTCCTGGCCTTTTACAACCCACCAACCTGTCTCTGTGTTAGGTCATGCTGGCTAAATGGAGTGAGCAAAGGACGGAGTCGGTTTCCAAGCACAGAATCTCACATTTCAATAAGCATCAATTGGCCCTTGTGTGTGTGTGTGTGTGTGTGTGTGTGTGTGTGTGTGTGTGTGTGTGTGTGTGTGTGTGTGTGTGTGTGTGTGTGTGTGTGTGTGTGTGTGTGTGTGTGTGCATTAAATAGGAAGCTGAAGATTATTGTAATAACTGAATCTTAAAACATGTATTATGCTCAGTATGTAGTACTTACTTACATACTTATGTCAATTTAGTTTCATGTATTCAGATTTTGTCGGATCATGTTAAATACTTTTTGGTTTACAGTGTATGGCAACACACACTGGTTTTCACTGGTTTTTGACCCTCTCTTCTCCCCCTCCTGTCTTGGTGACATTTTCCACTGACAGTCCCAAATGACCTCTCTTGTGTTCAAGTGTGACCTGTTATTTCGTGCACCCATAAAACATTCCAGGGGTAGACAGGAAAGTCAATTATGTGTACTGTAAACATTCTGGAGGATGCTCAACAGGAAAACACTGGCCTCAGACTGCCTCTTTGTGTTAATGAGCACAACGTTCTGCCTGGTATTGCGTCCACCACTAGCCAAAAGCTCTCATATCTAATCTGGCAGGAGAACAAGGATGCGTCACCAGAACATATTAAGCCTAGACGGAAACCCAGGACAGCTCCTGTCCTCTTTGTTTTTTTTGTGTTGCAGACGGCCCTGAGCCCATTTTTAATCCCTTCTAAGCTGTCACTAATAGCCCTCAAACAAAAAGATTTAACTCCGTACTCCACTGAGACGTGTAACCGTAGCCGCAGATTATGTGCCCGGTTCCAGCGGTTCCTCTGTCCTGCTGTTTTTTTCCTTTTTATCTCGTTTGATCTGAGGTTGCTGTCCTGGCAGTCATTAGGGAGAGAGAAGCATTACTGTAGATAATGCCCAACATTAATCTCACACTGCCCCACATATCCTGGGTTACAGGTCAAAGACATTTCATGCTGTCGTCCTTGTGTGTATTGGGCTCCCACTTCTTCACGGGACTGTTTATGATCAACCAAATGTCCAGGTTGCAGATGTCTTTTGAGCTTTTCGTGCTCCCCTGATGCTGCTGTGGTATTTTAATATAGGCTTGCTCCTTCTATTGAGGAGGCAATGGCTAAAGCAGCTCCATCAGAGTTAAATACAGACCTCTCCTTGTATGTTTTCACTTCACAAAACAGCAACAAGATACACCCATGTCCTGTTAGCAACAGGGACGGGCATAATGGCTTGTTAATAACAGAGAGCTCAGCCTCCATTGGACAACTGCTAGCCGCTATCTGTGCATCTTGCGGTCTTTCTCGAGTGTCGCACAGAAGCTGGTGTTAAAAATGTGCTGTGATAGACTGGAAAACAGTAGTTGATTATGTTTGATATTGTCTTTAAATTGTCTTTTTGAATAAGGGGAAGACTTGGAAAAAACAGGTTGTTTTTGTGCTACAACAAAAGTTTTATGATAGACATCTCATAATGGGGACCATGGTTCTCTCTCTCTCTCTCTCTCTCTCTCTCTCTCT
>BJFM01000044.1:0-12019 GCA_016586285.1 Arothron firmamentum
ATTAAAATAATTAAAAATAGCGGTATCGTAATGAGAAGAAATATTAAAAGCTTTAGCAGCTAATTTTTTTCTATCAGAAATTGTAGTTGTTCCGTTACTTTGAGTAATCGTATTTAAAAAACCTTCGTACTGTTCCATTGATGAAACAATTACCGTGTCTTTAAAATTCTTTGCCGTTGCACGGATTAATGAAATTCCTCCGATATCAACTTTTTCAATAATATCTTGTTCAGGAGCTCCAGAAGCTACTGTTTTTTCAAAAGGATATAAATCAACTATTACTAAATCTAATTGAGGAATATTATATTCTTTCATTTCAGCAATATCACCATCATGGTCTTGACGATTTAAAATACCTCCAAAAACCTTTGGATGTAATGTTTTTACACGTCCACCTAAAATAGAAGGGTACGAAGTAACCTCTTCAACAGGTACTACATTAATACCTAATTCTTTTATAAAAGTTTCTGTTCCACCTGTAGAGTAGATAGTTACGCCTAAATCATTCAGTTTTTTTACCACTGGTGCTAATCCATCTTTGTGAAATACTGAAATTAGGGCAGACTTGATTGTTTTTGTATTGCTCATTGTTGTTGTGTTGTTAAGCACGCAAAGCTACTAAAACGCTAATGGTTACGCAATAAATATTTGGGATTGTTACCAAACAAAAACACCTCAAAAATTTGTGTCAATTTTGAAGTGTTTTTTAGCATTAATCCTGTTTAAAAAAGCAGTTTAAAAAGGCACTAAATGTTTTTTCTTTAGATAAATAAAGCCACTTTTTTACAGGTATATTCTAACAAAGATTCATCATCGGCAGTAAAAGGATTTACGGTGTGCGAATCAATATCAATTTGTCCGATGTTTTGATTATCAACAAAAATAGGAATCACAATTTCCGATTTCACTTTCCATCCACAAGAAATATAATTGTCTTGGTCTTGCACATTTTGCACTACAAAGTTTTCATTGCTAACCGCCACTTGTCCGCAAATTCCTTTTCCGAAAGGAATAATGGTATGATCGGTAGGTTCGCCATTAAACTGTGCTAATTTTAGTTCGTCTTTATCGCCGTTTTTAAAATAGAATCCAACCCAGTCATAATATGAAATTTCTGAAGCTAAATAATCACAAATTTCTTGTAATTTTTCGTCTTTAGAATTGTTGTTTTCGGCAATGATATCAATGTTGTTTTTTAATTCGTGTAGGTTCATTATTTAAATTTTTAATATCTTTTTAAATTCGATTTTATCTTTGCAAATTAAAGAAATACTTTTTTTAGAGCTTGTTTAAAAATTAAATAAGCTGTCAGTTCGAGTGATTTTTTTTCTTCAAAAAAATTGTATCGAGAACTTTTTTAACCTCAAAATAAATTAAGATAAAATAATTCAAATTCTCGATACAATTTTAATTCCTTTTAGTCATTAAAATCACTCGAATTGACAAGAATCTATCAAAAAAAACTAAAAATCACGGCAAATCAGGATGCGAAACTGAAATAAATTCAGTTTGATGGATTCGATTTCTTATTTTTCTGATATAAAACTTATTTTTAATAAAATTTAAACAGGCTCTTAAAAATAGCTTTAACAATTATTTACAAAAATAGCTTTTTAATTTTTCGTATCTTTGTTTACAATGAACCAACTATTTACAAAAATAGCAACCATTATATTAGCTTTGCTAGTATTGATTTCTACCTTTTCATTTACGGTAGAAAAACATTATTGTGGTGATTTTTTAGTAGATATTTCTTATTTAGGTGAAGCTGATAATTGCGGTACATTAGTAACTGAAAATACTTGTGAAACGTTAATTAAAAAAAAGAAATGCTGTAAAGATGAGCGCTATCAAATTGATGGGCAGGACGATTTACAAAAAGTTTCTTCTACTAAAATAAGCTTTGAAACCGTAACGTTATTTGTTGCTTTTCACGCCTCTTATCAATTGTTATTTCAAGAAATTGAAACGCAATTAGCAACACATCAATATTATTTACCTCCTGATTTAATTACTGATATTCAGGTGCTTCACGAAGTTTTTATTATATGATTTAGCATTTTTTTTAAGTATTTACGGCATTTTAATGTATTAAATGCCTTATAAATACGCCATAAAATTTTGTCGAATTTAATAATATAAAATTATGAAAATAAATATACTCGGTATTTTTATACTGATTTCTGCTGTTGTCTTTTCTCAAAATGAGTTTAAAGGCATGATTATGAACAAAGATAATCCAAAAAATAATTTAGGTGTTTACGGTGCAAATATCCATTGGTTAAACACAAATATAGGTGTTACAACTAACGAAAAAGGCTGGTTTACGATACCTTATAAATCCGAATACAAAAAATTAGTAATTAGTTTTGTCGGCTATAAAACTGATACAATTACTGTAAATAATTTAAAACCAATTCATCATTTTTTAACGGAAAGTAACAATTTAAATGAAGTAATTGTTACATCTAAAAAAAGTGCGACTCAAAAATCCTATTTAACATCGCAAAATTTAGTAACCATTAATAGTGCCGAATTATTAAAAGCAGCTTGCTGTAATTTGGCTGAAAGTTTTGAAACAAACCCATCGATTGATGTTAATTTTTCGGATGCTCTAACAGGTACAAAACAAATTCAAATGTTAGGTTTAACAAGCCCGTATTTGTTAATAACTCAAGAAAATATTCCATCTATTAGAGGTGCATCGCAAGCATTTGGGCTTTCTTTTACACCAGGAACTTGGGTCGAAAGTATTCAAATAACCAAAGGAGCAGGAAGTGTTGTTAATGGATATGAAAGTATTTCTGGGCAAATAAATGCCGAATTGGTAAAACCGTTTACAAATCATCGATTTTTTGCAAATATTTATGGCTCAGCAGGAGCAAGGCTAGAGTTTAACACGCATTTTAATAAAAAAGTAAGCGATAAATGGCAAACAGGGCTTTATATCCATGGAAATTCTAGAAATCAGAAGTTTGATAAAAATGACGATGGTTTTTTAGACAATCCGCTAGCAAAACAAGTAAATATCATGAATCGCTGGCAATATGTCGATGCTGAAAAAGGATGGATTAGTTTTGTCAATTTTAGATATTTAGAAGATAAAAAACAACTAGGACAACTAGCGTTTAATCCTGATACCGACAAAGGTTCTACTACTGTTTGGGGAAGTGAAATTAACACAAATCGTTTTGATGCTTCGGCTAAATTAGGCTATGTTTTTCCTGATTTGCCTTTTCAAAGCATGGGTTTTCAAGCGGCTTATAGCAATCATAAACAAGATTCTTATTTTGGGTTAAGAGATTATAATATTGAGCATCAAAGTTTTTATAGCAACCTTATTTTCAATTCAATTATTGGTGATACTCGCAGTAAATTTAAAACAGGGATCAATTTTACGTATGATGCTTACGATGAATTTATAAAAGTAAGCAACGCTCAAAATTTTGATAGAAAAGAAAATTCTTTAGGTGCTTTCTTTGAATATGCGTATGATAATTCTGAAAATTTGAGTATTACCGCTGGTTTAAGAATTGATACTCATAATTTATTAGGAACTTTTTTAACACCACGTTTACACATCAGATATACGGCTTGGGAAAAAGGAGTTTTTAGAGCGTCGGTAGGAAGAGGGAAAAGAACTGCGAATATTTTTGCCGAAAATCAACAATTATTTGCCTCATCAAGAGCTTTAAAAATAGAAAATCAAGGTGAAGAGTTGTATGGTTTAAATCCTGAAACGGCTTGGAATTATGGGCTGTCTTTTTTACAAGGATATAAATTATTTGGTAAAAAAGGAGATGTTACTTTTGATTTTTATCGAACAGATTTTCAAAATCAAGTTGTTGTTGATTGGGAAAATCCGCAGGAAATAGCCTTTTATAATTTAAACGGAAAAAGTGTTGCAAATAGCTTTCAATTAGAAGTAAATCAAAATATAATTCCTTATTTTAATACTCGTTTTTCATATAAATACTATGATGTAAATACTGATTTTAAATCAGGGAATTTAAACAAAGCTTTACAAGCTAAACATCGATTTTTTGCAAATGTATCGTACGAAACACCTAAAAAAGAAAATCAAGCACATTGGAAATTTGACGCAACCTATAATTGGATAGGCGAGCAACGATTGCCAAACAGTCAAGTAAATTCAGTAGTAAATCAGCCTAAATATTCAGAAAGTTACAATTTAGTAAACGCACAAATAACCAAGGTGTTTTCAAAGAAGTTTGAAATTTATGCAGGAGCAGAAAATATAACAAATTACAAACAACAAAACCCGATTCAAGGAAGTGAAAATCCGTTTGCTGCAAATTTTGATACCACCATTATATATGCGCCCATATTTGGAAGTAATTTTTATGCAGGTTTACGATTTAAAATAGAGTAGCCTAAATCAAAAGCGATTAAAACGAAATTATAAAATAAAAATAAAACAATTTAAGATGAAAAAAATAGCAATAGTATTCGTAATTTTATTAATGAGTGTGTCTTTATCGGCACAAAAAAAGAACAAAAATGCTAAAATTTCTTTAGAAGTTGATGGCGTTTGTAAAATGTGTAAAAATCGAATTGAAAAAGCCGCTTTAAACTGTAAAGGTGTAAAATATGCAAATTGGAACGTGAACACACATGAGTTAAAATTAATTATTAATCAGCGTAAAACCGATGTTGCTACTATTCAACAAAATATAGCCAATGCAGGGCATGATACCAAGGCGATAAAAGCAAGTTCGGAAGCTTATAATGATTTACATGGATGTTGTAAATATAGAAGTGAAGAAATTCAAGACAATCATAATAAATAGTGAAAAAACAGTAATAACAAGTCAAAAAAAACCCGAATTTTACATTCGGGTTTTTTATTAAAATATGTTTTAAAGCAATATTTATAACATTTTTAAAGTGTTTACTTCTTGCTCGGTTAACTCACGCCATCTACCACGAGGTAAATTACGCTTGGTCATTCCTGCAAAAATAACACGGTCTAGTTTTGTAACTGCATATCCGAAGTTTTCAAATATTTTACGTACAATTCTATTTCTTCCAGAGTGAATTTCAATACCAACTTCTGTTTTTCTTTCGCCTTCTACATAAGAAACGGCATCAATAAAAACTTTTTTACCTTCAATAACAACGTCACTACGTAATTTGTCTAAATCAGAAATTGATAATTTCTTATCTAAAGAAGCGTGGTATAATTTACGCACGTTATGTTTTGGATGTGTTAATTTTTTAGCCAACTCACCATCGTTTGTAAATAATAACAAACCAGTGGTGTTTCTATCCAATCTTCCAACAGGATAAATACGTTCTTTGGTCGCATTATCTACAAGTTCCATTACTGTTTTACGCCCACGCTCATCTTCCATGGTAGTAATATAGTTTTTAGGCTTGTTTAATAAAATATAACGCTTTTTTTCGATTGAAATTAAAGTACCATCAAAACGAACTTCATCGGTAGGTTGTACCTTGTAGCCCATTTGTGTCATTAATTTTCCGTTTACAAAAACACTTCCGTGTTCAATATATGTATCGGCTTCTCTACGAGAACAAATTCCTGAGTTAGAAATGTATTTATTTAAACGAATCCCTGCAGTGTCATCTTTGCATACTTGCTCAGGGGCTGGTTTTCTGGCATCACTTCTAAATTGTTTTTTGTTATCCGAAGAACTAGTTGCAAATCTTGGCTTTTCTGATGATTTTCTAACAGGTCTGTCCGAAGAAGTTCTGTTTCTGTCAGATGATCTATCAGAAGAAGATCTGTTTCTATCAGATGATCTATCCGAAGAAGATCTGTTTCTTTCTGAAGAACCACTGTTTCTATCAGAAGAACTTCTGTCCGATCTAGAAGATGTTCTATTTCTGTCAGATGATTTTTTTTCACGAGGATTGCTGTTCTTGTCAGCCTGTCGTCCTCTCGACGAGTTTTTTGAGTTCATAATGTATTTTTAAAAAGGGTGCAAATATAGGTTAATTATATGATTTTTTAATCTAAAGCAGTAACTACTTTATCTAAAATTAAAGTCTTATCAATAAAAAGCAAACTAAATACGCCTATTAATAATAATACTTTTAATATGTTGTGTAACAGACGGTATTGGTTTGTTTTGCTTGCCTTCCAGGTGTAAAAACCAATAAATATTAAAACAAATGCGGCTAAATAGAAATAATATTTCATGTATTCAATAGCGGGGTAATTAAATAAAATACAAATAGGGGCAAGGGTTAAAAACATTAATAAAATGATTAATTTTTTGGTGTTTTTTTCGCCATATTTTACAGGAAATGTGTTGTAATTATTAATAATAGCGCCTTTAATGTTTTCTAAATTTTTAATCAATTCACGAATTAATATAATTAAAAATAAAAAAATAGCATGTACAAAAATTACTTTTGAAAAATTTTTATAATGTACAAAAAGCACAAAAAAAGGAAGTATGGTTAAGGTAGTAACGCTTATTAAGCCTGTAAAAGGATGTTTTTTAAGCTTATGAGAATATAGCCAAATACTAAATATATAAACAGCAAAAAAGAAGGCGGCTCTCCAAGAAACTAATAATCCGAAGCCAAAACCTGTAAAATTTAAAAAAAAATAGAGCGATAATTTCGTTTCTTGTTTTACGTAAGAATCTAAGCTTGTTTTTATGGGGCGATTTATTTTATCAGCATTTTTATCATAAAAATTATTGATAATATAGCCTGCCGCAACCACACAAATAGTGGCAATAACTAGGTATAATAAATGCCAGTCAAAAAGTACGGGTTTGATTGATTTTTGATCAGAAAAAATAAAAATAGCAGCCAAATACTGGGCTGCTATTAGTACTAATATATTATAACCTCTAACTACTGATAGAAGGCTGAATAGTTTTTTTACAATTATTTTTGCTGATAGCCTATCCATAAAAATACATCTTAAAATCGATACACTAATTCTAATTTATAGTCTTTTAAGCTTGTTTTTGCTTTTTCATAATCTTCGGTAAATCCTAAAATATAACCACCGCCACCAGAACCGCAAAGTTTTAAGTAGTATTCGTTGCTTTGAATTCCTTTTTCCCAAATTTTATGAAATGCCGTAGGAATCATCGGTTTGAAATTTGTTAAAACAACTTTTGATAATTTTTTAACATTGCCAAATAACGATTTTACGTTTCCTTGTAAAAAATCATCAATACAAGCATCGGTATGTAATGAAAATTCTTCGCTTAGCATTTTTCGAAATCCTTCGTTTTTCATCTTGTTCATAAAGATGTTAACCATCGGTTCGGTTTTTCCTGCTTGCTCAGAATCTAATAAGAAAACAGCGCCTTTTCCTTGTTTTTGAGAAGGAATCCCGGCAGCTTCAATATGTTCTTTCGAGTTGATTAAAATTGGCAAACTTAAATACGAGTTTAACGGGTCTAAACCAGAGCTTTTTCCGTGGAAAAAAGATTCCATTAATGAAAAAACTTGTTTTAAAACTAATAATTTATCACGGGTTAAGTTTTCTAAAACGGTAATTTTATCAGCGGCATATTTATCGTAAATAGCGGCAACTAAAGCACCAGAACTTCCAACGCCATAGCCTTGAGGAATAGACGAATCAAAATACATTCCTTTGTCAATATCATTTTTAAACGATGCTGTGTCAAAACAAACAATATCAGAATTTAGCGTACTTAAATATTCTTGAAACTTTGCTAAATTAGCGTTTGATTTTTGAGCTTCCCCTGTTAAGGTATTGGCTGATTTTAATACGCCTTTATAAGAATTAAAAGGAATTGCCAAGCCTTTTGAGTCTTTAATAATTCCGTATTCTCCAAAAAGTAATATTTTTGCGTAAAATAAAGGTCCTTTCATAGCTGTTTTAATTACTTTGCAAAAGTACAGGTAAAACGGTTAGTTTACAAACTAGTACACGTTTTTGTAAAAAGTTTTCCAAACCCCTATTTTTTTGTTGTTTCGGTACTTTCCTTTGGTTTTTATTTTGCCGTTTTTGTAAAAGGTTTTCCAAACGCCTTGTTTTTGATTGTTGTTATATTTTCCTTGCTCTAAAAGCTGACCTGTTTTATAAAATGTTTTTAGCGTGCCTTTAAATTCTTGAATACTGTAATATTCATGATTTCCTTTAACGGTTTCTTGCTTGTTTTTATCGAGCCAAATTGTTTTTTGAGCGCTAACAGCAGTGCTTAATAAGCTCAAAAATAACAGGATTATTATTGTTGATTTTTTCATGTTTTTTGATCAATTAAGCATGTATTTCCTTAGCTCCCAAACCTACATAATCTGTAATATACTGATTTTTTTGGCAATAATCGGCTAGCTTATTTTTGATAAACAGCTCCACATTTTTCTTTTCGTTTTCAGGATATAATACATGAACATTTGCCCCAGCATCTAAAGTAAAACAGATATTGCTATTATTTTGGGCTCTATATTCCCAAATTTTATTGATAACTTCAAGCGTATTTGGTTTCATCAATATAAAATACGGGTTGCTAGTAAGCATCATTGCGTGCAAGGTTAACGCCTCGCTTTCTACTAAAGTGATAAATTCGTTGATCTTACCGTTTTGAAGAATTTCAGATAATTTCGACAGGTTTTCATTTGCTTGTATAAAACGCTGTTCGGCGTAGGGATGCTCGTGCATTAAATTATGCCCAACAGTAGATGAAACTTGTTTTTCGCCTTTATCGACCAATAAAATGGTGTCGCAATAATTTTCAAAAATAGGATGTACTTTGTAAGGAAATTTAACGGCAAATAAATCAGAACTTCCTTCAATTTGAGGATGTTTTCCCCAAACTACTAATTTTCCTTCGATGCTTCTACTAGCGCTTCCTGAGCCTAAACGGGCTAAAAAAGAGGCTTTTTTATGGATGAAACTGGCAGTTAAAGCAGGGTTTAAGGCTTTTTCTAAGCTCAATAAACACATGGCAATTGCCGACATTCCACTTGCTGATGATGCAATTCCGCTACTGTGAGGAAATGAATTTTCAGAAGAGATAATCATTTTATAGTCTAAAATATACGGGCAGTATTCTTGTATTCTTTCAAAAAATTTAGCGATTTTCGGTTTGAAATCTTCTTTCTTTTTTCCTTCGAAAAATAACTCAAAAGTAGGGGTATTGCTTTTTGCTATTTTTTCAAACTCAATAGTTGTAATGGTATGGCAATTATTTAGCGTAAAACTGATAGACGCATTTTTAGGAATTTGCGGTTCGCTTTTTCCCCAATATTTTACCAGAGCAATATTACTAGGTGTTTGCCAAGTGTAAGTGGCTTTTTGAATTGTTTCTGTTACTTTTTTTGAAATAAAATCTGCTGTATTCAATTTTGTTGCTATTTATAACAAAGATATGTTTTGTAGCAGTTATTTGAAAATAAAAAAAGGCTGTCTTTTTAAAGACAGCCTTTTTAGTAATAAATAAAATATATTAATTCAAATAATTACATTTTATTATTTAGCCCACCATAATTTAGTGTCTAAGTTATCAGGTCCTTGAGAGGCAACTGTAGCGGTATGGTTATCTGTATTGTTATTTGCAACACTAGTAGCATACGCTTGTCTCTGAGGAATATCCGTTCCTTGTAATTGAGTTGCTGGCTTAACAATAGTAGCTGGTCCACCAATTCTTCTCCATTCTGCCCATGATTCATATCCTTGCATATATAATGCAACCCATTTTTGCTCAGCAATAGACTGAATACCTGCATAGGTAACACTTGCTACAAACGCATCAGCATCAGTAGAACTAACACCCCATTGTGTCATAGATTCTTTGATTCCTGCTTCAAAATAATTTTTAGCATTACCAGACATCCATCCAAGTTCTACAGCTTCAGCTTTAGAGAAATTGATTTGAGCTGCAGTAAACATCATTGCTTGATAGTCTTTTACCGTTGTAATTGATGTACTCATTTGTGAGAAATCAGCAACAGCTGTATTAGCATCGCCATAAGGAGCTCCAATAAAATCAGTACCTACAGGTTCAGCATATTTAGCTAAACGAGGATCTTGAGGTGCAGATGTAGATCCTGAACCAATCATATAGTTTACTAATACATCAGACATAATCCAATCAACTCTTCCTTCATCTCCAAATTGATCTTGAAAAGGATTGTCATTTGAATCATCTTTTAAATATTGATAAAAAATATTTTCTGATGAAGAACTAATTGCACCGCCGATAGCTTCGTTAAATTTAGTTTTAGCTAAACCAGCTAAATCTGAATTTCTCTTAGATAAACGTAATGCCATTACTACTTTTAAAGTATTACCAAATTTTTTCCATCGGTTCATATCTCCGTTAAAGATAATATCTCCTTTAGGTCCAGCGTTTGCCATATTGATTGAAGCTAAAGCTCCATCAATTTCATTAAATAATCCTTTATATACATCTTCTTGACTATCTAATTTAGGTGTTTTGTTTTCAACACCTAATAAAGCTTCAGAATAAGGAATATCACCCCATCTATCTGTAGCTCCATGTAAAAAATATGCTCTTACTAAAGTAGCTACAGCGATAATATTACTTTCATTTAAAACACCAGAACCTTTAGTTGTTTTGATTACCTCATTTAATGAGTTTAAAGGACGTGTGTATATATCACCATAACTCCAGTTTAAAGTTTCATATCTACTTTCTTGAGGGTACTGTCCATTAGAAATATATTGAGAATATAACATCGCTGTTGAGTTAACTAAAACTCCACTAGGTCTGTCTTCATCAGTATTCTTATTAGAATCTGCAATAGCAACCATTGCCGTTGTTAATAAACCAGGTGCAGAAGCTTTAGTAGAAGCATTTGGATCTATATTCGTGTCTCCAAAATCTACAGAAGTACAACTAAGTACTGATGCCGAAATTGCTACGGAGAACATTATTTGTTTAAAATTTGTTTTCATTTTAATATTGTTTAATTAAAAGGTGAATTTAGTATTAATACCTATAGTACGAGCTGCAGGTAATTGCCCATTTTCAATCCATTCGTAATTGTTATATCCATTAATTCTACTTCCGTTAGATCTTCCTTGAAGTTCAGAAGGGTCTATTCCTTTTACTTCTGAGTGAATTAACCATACATTATTAGCAAATACACTTAAGTTAATATCAGTAAAAAAGCTGTTTTCAAGAGCAGATTTTGGTACGTTATAACCTAATCTGATCGTTCTTAATTTAAGGTATGTAGCATCATTAACAAATTCTTCATGAATACTTACTAAGTTTTCTTTCCATAATTTAGCTGGTGTCACTAAAAAGCTTTGTGCATTACCATCAGCATCTACACCTGAAGTTAATTGACCACCTGAATTAGGTGCTGCATCAGTTAAGTTTACACTGTAAGCTTCGTGAGCACCTGCACCAATAATTTTATTACGAATAGGGTTTCCTAAAGAGTTGTTTCCAACAGTTTCTATACCATTACCAGAATAATTAGTATATCTTCTTGTAACTCCATAAAATTTACCACCAACTTGGTAATCAAAACCTAAAGAAAGGTCAAAGTTTTTATACGTTAAATTACTTGTAAAACCACCAGTTACGTCTGGTAAAATAGATCCTAAATATTTGTTGTTTTCAAATTTATATAATCCATCAGCACCTAGTACTTTATTTCCTTTAGCATCTCTTTTATAGGCGTTACCATAAATAGCTCCCCATTCTTCGCCTCTTCTTTCTAATAATTGAGGTCCCCAAGAGTCAATAATATTTGTTTTAACTCCTTTAGCAATAAAATCAACTTTTCTTTTTAAAGTAGCAGCATTTATTGCTACATTCCATTTTAAATCGTCGGTTTTTATAATATCTCCTGAAATAGCTAATTCAAATCCATTAGAAGACTGTTCTCCTTCGTTAGATACAAAACTATAGTAACCTGTAGATGTTGGTAACGAAACGTCAGAAGGTAAATTTTTATCCTCTCTAGAAAAATAAGTTGCATCTAAACTGATACGATTATGTAAAAAACGTAATTCTATTCCAAATTCGTTTTCAGAACGTAAACCTCCTTCTAAATTAGGATTAAC
>BJFM01000045.1:11028-21207 GCA_016586285.1 Arothron firmamentum
TGCTGTTGATTTTTTTTTTTTTTTTTTTTTTGCCTCTCGGGTCATAATATCCCATTTTTAAGGAAACAACAAAAGACTTTTAAAAAAAAACACAAGATATTACAAACATTTTACTACAATAATGTATTTCAAGGGAGCCACACCTCCCTGATAAATACATAACATTTATGTGTATTTCTGTTTAGTCAAGGTCAGTAGTGTCACATTATTAAGAGCAATTATTGTTAATTAAGTGGAAAAAAACTGCAAGATGATAGAAGAGCTAGCAGCTAGCACTGTCCACAGAGGTCGAAGCAGCAAAGACAGCGAAGATAGACCCCGGACAGCTTTGCAGCATTACAACTATGTTATTCTGCAGAGTTGCAGTTGCAGAGATTGTTTAGCCTTGGTACATGTTCTCTTGAGGAAAACACAAAAAGGACTAGCTGAAAAGTCAGTAATAGTACAGGCATCACCTTCTGGCAAAGCTTGGACTCTTTAAGTGTAAAAGCCATCCTGCGTTTGCTGTTTAACCTTCAGGTTGTCTCAATCAGCTGCCAACTGAGATGTTGTGAAAACCCCCAGCCTATTATCTGCCAGAAAGCTGTAGAAAATACAGAGGGTTAAATGTCAAATGCTTAAAAATGTGTTTTCCTACTTCACAAATTCCCAATTTTGAGGAGACTCCCACGTCTCCAAAAGACACGTTAGGTTACCTCAGGACATCAGCCTCTCAATGAAAAAAAAACTGAGTGTTCAACCGCCATTCACAACTTCACACACAAATTGAAGGACGGTATGCTTTTTTCCTTATATTATCTTCATTTCTTTGCTTTCGAAAAAATGCAATTAAAAGTCAGCTCGCGGAAATATTTTCAGATCTGTAGGATCTTTGTGCCTTTCACCAGAAATAAAAAAGGAGAAAACAGACAATAGAGTATCTTTAGAGTCTACATGTACAGAAATTGGATCATGCTGCGCAACAGAATCTGTAAACCGTACACTGGAAAAGCATCGCTCGCATCTTTATCAGTCAAACACCAGCAACCTCCCAGTCCTATTAATCCACTCAGCCACTCAATGTCAAGTCCACCGTCTGTGCATCCGTCTGGCTAGCTGACCCAGGCCCAGCCCACCATGACCCTGACCCTGACAACGCGACGCCGATCCCCGGAGCCAGGCCCCTAAATAATGGCTACAACGGAGCCGAGCGAGGGAGGCGATTGTAAAACTGAAAGGGTGAAAATACGTCAATGGAGAAAAATCAATAAGTATTGTTGACTGCACGTCATGTAAGATAAATGCAAAATACAGATTTAAAAGGAAAAAAAAATGTCAAAAATATGTAAATTATGTAAGCTATAGTTGAAATTGCATAAAATATGAGCATCTTTGATAAGTTCTAAAGTTGAATTAATATTAATACAGGGATAAGAATAGTTGTTTCATTGTTCATATATTCAGTAGCAACAGTGAAAATCAGCAAAGTAAAAAAAAAAATCAGTTCTGAGTTGTAGTTGACAAAAGTAAATGATGAGCTAAAAACATGCAAAAGTCAACATTTTAAACAATAACTGTCAACTAAATGTTTTTTTTTTAAAATAAAAATACACCTTTTTTCTTGAAGGCATTAAATAAAATTGAAAAGTAAATAAGATGCTGATCAAGTTTAGACAGTGAGATGGTTTCAGAATAAATAGCAGATTCAGTTAAACACACACACACACACACACACACACACACACACACACACACACACACACACACACACACACACACACACACACACACACACCACGAGTGGAGCTAACTCCAGCCCATCCCCAGGACGCTTTTGACCATTGGCCCCTGACCCCCCTACTAAAAAAAAATAAGCAGTCAGACAATGTTTCTTCCCACTGCCTGATCCAGGCTGTTTGCCTGTTTGCCTGTTTTGGCCAGCAGACCCATGGCTCTGGCCAGCCTGAATTGTCCAAGGACTTGAACTTGAGACGTGACACAACATCCCGGCCGGGCGTGGACAGATGAAAGGAAAGAATGGGTGGGTAAATTGTCCCCTTGCATATGAATCACCAGGGGAGGCAGCAAAGGGAGGCTCTGGGTTATGGGGTCAAGGTCAAAGGTCAACCCCCAATGTTCAAGGGTCCCTCACAGAACGACTCCCTAACTGAAGCGAAGACAAAGGAGATGGAGAGAGGGTCTGGATCCCTGCTGCTCAACCCTTCGCCAGGAAGGAGGAGGAAAGAAACGTTACCACACCCATATGTATAAATGGACACACACACACACACACACACACACACACACACACACACACACACACACACACACACACACACACACACACACACAGACATATGCACTATGCAAACACACTCTAGACCACATCTCACATAGGTGAGCGCACAATTCACATTTCTATCAATATTTCAACAGACGTAAATTCAAATACAACAAATACTAACGAAATTATGATCAGGTGACAATTTATACTATTTGTTTAAACTGTCCCTTCTCTTGGAGGGGGATTGGGGGGGTCATAATATTAATTTGGGTCATGTGATTTCTTTCTCTGCAAAAGTTATTTTTTTAAAAAAGAAAAGAAGGGAACAGATTACAAACTGAATGCGGTGATTTTTTTTTTTTTCCGTCATCACGCAGCTAGCACAGGCACGGGAATACTTTGACGGGGGCTCTGGTTCGAAAAGTCGTGAGGGGGTGGGGGTGGGGGGGGCAAATGAAATCCTGCATGACCAGCGACATCCTGCACACAACCCGTTCAAGCTCTGAGAAGACACAGGAAGAAGAGCCTCTGTCCTCGGACCGTGAGGCTGCAGAATAAACACCCCCCCCCGCCCACCTTTGCCGCCTGCCCCACCTCTGCCTCCCCCACCGCCCCCTCAACATTGTGCCGTTGAAGTTAACAGCTCTTGCACATTGAGCGAAGGAGGAATTTGCAATTATTGTTAGAAATGTGGCGAGTTTTGGAACGGCTCTTCATTTACTTTTGTTTTCCTGACATTAGCTACGCCGATTAAAGACGCCAGAACAATATCGGTGTTTTTATGAAAAAGACGATAAAGTATAAACTGAATTTTTTTTTTTCCTTTTCCAATAATCTGTGAGCTACCAATGAATTTGTGGTCCCCAACCTCAGCAAAGGCTGAAAAAAGCCAACGACATACATGCATGTGTGCGTGCGTGTGTGTGTGTGTGTGTGTTTGTGTGTGTGCATTTAAAAAAAAAAAAACAACACATCTCGATTGTCATTGACGATCCCCACGCTACCTTAGACAAACGCCGGTCAGCGAGTTGTGGGCATGGGTACCGGCCCCGTGTGTACCTGTGTGACAGCCATGTAACCGCAGTCACCATGTTGAAGCTGCTGTGTTGTTGTGCTGCTATCGCTGCTGCAGCGCTGAAACTCAGCGATAGGAGGATTGGGGCAGTCGCCGAGGCCGTTTCAAACCCCCAGAGAGCGAGAAGGGAGTGAGTGCTGGGCCTAAATGCGGAATCTCCTTAGTTTCCATCCCCGGGGGACGCACACACGGGGCCATTTTCATGGAAAGAATCATGCCACCAAGCAGACAACGGGTTTACCATATTCATACCATGCTTTGGAGAAGAGGAGGAGGAGGAGGAGGAGGAGGAGGATCTTCACCTGTCCCATTTCGCTGTTATGACTGCGCTGGGCTGCATCGGCTAGCACAGCCAATGAAACCCCGAGGGGAAGCCATTAAGGCGAGCCTCACTCACTCCCAACATTTCTTTCCCTCGCCCCATTTCTTCACCTCCTCCCTACCTTTTTCATATGAAGCACGGAGCCTCCCTCATTCATTCAATATCCCAACTAATAAGGCAGAATGGTTCATTCAAGGCCGCAGCTAAAATCCGGCAATATAAGCGACCTCTGTGTGGAAGAGGCAAGAATGAAATAGTGGGGGAGGGGGGCCTGTAAGTAGCTATGTCCAAAAGCGTGGCCCCCCTGATGAAAGATGTCCCTGCTAAAAAGGAACGCTGACACATATATTGCTGCTGTTGCTAGTAAAGAAAAGAGCTGGAACAGCTTCGTATCAAAGGCTTTGATTGGAAACCTGGAAAAAAAAAAACCATGCAGGAACGACTGTTTATTTCTATATGTTGTGTGTAGGAGTGTGTGTAGGAAGGAATGAGATGTGTCAAATCATTTGTTTAAATACCTGCATGAAATAAAAGTGGGAGATACTGTGTGTTTGTTTGTGTGTGTGTGTATGTAAATAAGTGTGACAAAGCAGTTTTGCATATTTGCGGGGACACACTTCCCTGAAATGTGAAAGATCAGAGGAACAACACCCCGTCTAATGCGAACAGGTCAACGCGACGCGTCCGTTCCTCTCCGCTGAGCAAAGGGAGAAGCCGATTGAGGCGTGAGCGAAGGCGCGGGGCATACAGGAGGAAGAGCAGAAGAAGGAAGACGAGAGCGGTTGCAGCACAAAGGATTAATTTCAATTCTGGACTCTGCTGAAGGAAAAGTAATGAGGATAGTGAAAGGGATAAAGGAAATTGAGCTCTACACAGGAGAGCTGTGAGGAGGCATCAAAAGAGCAAAGAAATTGTTTTCATTCATTTATTTGATGAAGCATGTGTGCACTGTGTGTGTGAGGAATTGGATCCATTTAGATGATTATGTGTTCAGAACTGCTGTGACCACACCAGAAACAGAAACGAGCAGAAGTGAGTGCACATAGATTAAAGTCCCGAAATGTTTTCTTTTGCATTTGAAATCAGCTGAGTTGTGAACCTGGTCTTATTCCGCGTGAAAACGTACCATCTCCCTCTCCTGCAGTTGGCTTTGCCGCCTTTTTTAAAAGTTGGCGAAAGCGGATGCGATGCTGTTTTTGTCAAAAAAAAAACAAACTACGAGATCTCAGAACGTCTGCTGTCATGAGCTCAGGCTGAGATGATCGGAAGGCAGATGAAGCTTCCAGGGGCGTCTTGCTTGGATATTTGTTCAAATTCTCCAGGCAAAGAACACCCTTAATGGGTCATTATTGAATTACGGCCCAGGAAAGCGTTGTGCTCTGAGCCTTCTGCAGAGTTTTAAAAGCAGGTAAAAACAGTAATGCTAATACTGTTTCTGAGTTGTGCATCAGCTGTAGATGGTGGTGGAACCACCTGAAAGCCCTTGAGCTTGATCTGGGGACAGCAAATGTGGGTGCAAATGAGTCACTAGGACTAAGTGTAAATATGTATAATGTGTTTTTGTGTGTGTGTGTGTGTGTGTGTGTGTGTGTGTGTGTGTGTGTGTGTGTGTGTGTGTGTGTGTGTGTGTGTGTGTGAGAGTAACATGGGTGGGAGGTTAGCTGAGTGGAGCAGATTGAAGCACTAACCAGAACACTCAGATTTATTAAAAAGGGATGGGACCAATGTCTCCCCCCCCAAAGACTCCTCCTATCTTTCTCAGTCCTTTATTGTTGCGACTTCACTTCTGTATCTGTGCATACCTTCCCAACACACACACACACACACACACACACACACACACACACACACACACACACACACACGCACTTGACATTAAGCTTTTCCACATAAATGTAAAAATGCCTTCCAATGTAAAGCACCGCCCCCACCCACACCTCCATATGTACTGTTTCTTTTCCTCTCATAACCCCTTTCCATCTCTCCCCCGCCACCCTTATCATCATAACTCTTGTCTACAAAATTAAATTGGTGGGTCTAAATCTTCCCTCTTGCCCTCAAAATGGTGCCGTCCACCAGCTGAAGGGCTGAACCGGTGTAAGCAGGAGACAAAAGAGATGGAATGGAATCCAATCGTCCAGTTTTATTAGCTAAATATGTCTGCTAAGAAGGGGAAGGATGTATTGTTGGCTGCAGTATTTTACATGCTGGCTCTCACTTGTTTCTTGTGATACAACCTCTGTTTGCGAGCATAAAGTCGCCTTATAGCGCATGAGATTACACTAAAATTGTCCACATACGCATGTAAAACTCCAGATAGAGAAAAATACATGACGATGTGGGAACAGAAAGGGGTGAAAGGTCAGCCACAAACGCTCTTTACCTCTTAAGACAACAGCTGAAGTGCTGGAGATGAGACGTTATCTAATACAACGTGGATCTTAAACTGTAGGTGACAATAGCATCACAACAACAACCACAACAACAACAAAGCTGCACATTGGGTCCTCTTTTCTTTATTTTAGAAGAATTAAATTCAAATTCAAATTCAATTCTGGTGTTAAAATGACTGATATAATTCTAAACAAATACGGGCATTGATTTTTACCTGTTCCATCTTTACTTCCTGTTCCCCCCCTTCATCTACAGCTTTAGCTTCATAGTCACACAGTCAGACGCAACGGCAAAAAGCAGCGTTAGAGAAGAAATGCACTGATTAAAACCACACACATACAGTGCACAACCTAATTATCCTGCTGCGACCTCAGACCAGGCGGTAATCATCTGAACAGCCTTCGGGGGCTTTCTCGCTCACATCTCTTTCTGCCTTACCGCTGGATACGTACTGGGGCCAAGGCAGGGAGCAGCAGTGATGGCGGTGGTGAAAGGAACATGGTGAGGGTTGTAAAGACAAGGAATGTGAGCTGTGAGACGAATGAATGGGCACAACATTCCTTATAGCACGAATGTTCTCTAAAGAGCATATGGACGGACACCTTGTCAGAGAAAGGGTCAGCACATGCTGAGTGCATTTATTTACAAAAAAATTGCCCTGGTGTGACCACTATTACTCTGGATCTTAAACAGTCACACACACACACACACACACACACACACACACACACACACCTTTGTGAGGACTTTCACAGACATAATGTATTACTCAGCCCCTTACCCTAACCGTCCCAACTAAGCCTAACCCTAACCATCCCTACTAGCCCTAACCCTAGCTATCCAAACTAACCCTAACCCCAACCCTCCCAACCAACCCTAAGCCTAGCTATCCTGACTAACCCTAACCCAGCCATCCCAACTAAGTCTAACCCACCCAACCAACCCTGACCCTAGCTATACCAACTAACCTTACTTAAAAATATAGCTATTTTAGAAATATAGCTACCACAGAGTTTCGGCACACACTGTATTTTTTTTTTTAAATTGAACTCAGTGTTCTAGTATTTTCCTTAGACTGAATTTTTCGTGAGAGATGAATAGAGTTTCTATCTATCTATCTATCTATCTATCTATCTATCTATCTATCTATCTATCTATCTATCTATCTATCTATCTATCTATCTATCTATCTATCTATCTATCTATCCATCCATCCATCCATCCATCCATCCATCCCTTGGCTAAACCCACTTCTGACCCCAACCTTAAAACTATGTCCTAACCCTCAAACAGTCAATTGAAGTTGTAAGAAACCAGCCAATTGTCACCACTGCCAGTCTGCTACTGGTATTTTACCTGCTCCTCACCTCTCTGCCTGCGCCACGCCTCCCAATTAACCACACCTGCACGTAATCTTGCAAGTCAGTCCGGTACTTAAACCATAGTCGGACTCTCATGCGTTGCCACGTTGTATTCTGCAATATGCACGACTTTCCAGCGCTTGTTTCCTACCCGCCTGCCCGTTTTCAACCCTCCCTGTTCCTGCCTCTGTTGCCTGCTTCGGGTAAACCTGCCTGCCCTCCGCCCCCGACTACGAGCCTGTTTACGATGCCGTTACTCCGTGACTGCAGGCTTCCTCAAGACTTAGTGTCGGCTAAGCTACCTGGCTACCGCTTTTGGATTAACCCTATTGTTATGAATAAAGCTGTGTTTTACCCTCAGACTGTGCTGCTTTTGGGTCCTTGTTCAGATCATTCCCCCCAAAATGTCCTCACTTTGCCAGTAGAATTCATATTTTAGTATAAACACACACACACACATGAAGATGAAGTAGCAAGAAAACACCATTCTTCTCTTACACACACATATGGGAAAGCCACTCAGTAACATAACAGAACATCATTTGCACATTGACATACCTGCACATTGTACACAAACAGCAACAAACAAGGGCCAACACCTTTCTGTGTGACTGGTGATTACCGACTGAAAGAGAGTGAGACACAGTCAAACACATCCTGACCACAACCAATTTATCTCCTAATGGTCTTTGTGACCATCAAGAGCTCAAGACAATGACGACTCTCCAGAGGGGTTTGTGTGTGTGTGTGTGTGTGTGTGTGTGTGTGTGTTTACCTAGTTTCCTTTCTGTCCATATGGGTGTCTAATGGTCTATGGACGTTTCCACGGCAACAATGACGGTCTGAGCTGGTTAGAAGCCACAACACATTAAATGGCAGCAAAAGAAAATGGCAGTTCAGATGACCGTATTTGGCCAAAGGTAGGTTTTTACTTAATATCATCTCTGCAGGAGGTATCCAAGGACACGAGGTATGTGTTTGTGGATTCACTGCTGGAAAATGTGCCTCCTAAAAACCAATAGCAACCGCAAAATGATCCATTTGTTCAATAAGCCTCATTTTAAAATATCCTGTGTTTTACCATCGCTGCTTTCAGCTAAGTTGCATGATCATTGTTACAGCTGGAAATTGTCCTGCCACGTACAAAATTCTTCATTTGCATTAAAGCCATTTCCAGCACAAGAGCTAAAATAAAGCAACCTGATTGTAATATAACCTATCTGTGAATAAAACATTTAAAAATGAAAAACATTACTTTCATCTTCTTATGTATATTGTGAACAAATGCTGATTTCAGACATGTTTTTCCCTCTGATTGTGTTCTCAGTTCTCCTGTTAGTAAACGGTGCCATAAATATCTGCACTTGATCCCTAATGAGTGCAGGGTCAGGGAGTTATCTTTCCACCTTCATCACATCACGGACGTTGTGTGGTACCTAAAGGTGTTCTGCGTTGCTCCCCTCAGGTATCTGGCAGTAGCAAAAGTAGTAGTTTCCGACACACTCAACTTGGAGTGTGTGTTACTACATGATCTCCTTGACTGAGCGAAATAAATTCCAGCTAGATTAGCAATTTTCTAAATAACTTTATATGTTGATGGCATTTTTCACAGTCTTACAGTCTGTGTGTGTGTGTGTGTGTGTGTGTGTGTGTGTGTGTGTGTGTGTGTGTGTGTGTGTGTGTGTGTGTGTGTGTGTGTGTGTGTGTGTGTGTGTGCTGAGCCCAGGGTGGGGGGTGAGGCAGCTTAACGCAATAAAGCATGTTGTATTGACAGCTGTGTTGTGTCTATTGATTCCCCATTATGGAGCTAACAAACCCGCCTGGACGCTTTGTCATTCGCAATCACGTTAGCACCGGGACTCACCGAGAACGCTGCCCCGTTTTCAAATCAGACCCACGAGGACACTCGCGCGCCTTCTCCAGTTCCCGCCCATGTGAGGAATGATGTCAAAACAAGATATTCAAGTCAATCCCTTCGCCCGTTCTGACATACGCACAAGTCTGGTGGCTGGAGAGGCGCCGGTGCTGCCTGATCGATGGCGGTGGAACGCCAAAACCACTCGCGCAACGCGCGGCTATGAGCTGCTTGCGGTTTCCCCATAAACACCAGACGGATCTATGCCTGACCTCAACGTGTAATTAATGAGCCATCTACTTGTCTCCCTTATGGGCACACACATACACACACACACACACACACTTCTATCTTTGTGAGGAAATACATGCAATAATTGAGGAACATGCAAATAATTTCTCATTCTGAAGACGCAGACATAAAAAACGGAGCCCGTCAGGGTCTCTATGGAGTCAGCAGTGTCCGACACCACTTTAACATGCTTTCATCAAGGACAGCTCAGGTTAGATGTTGAGTCATTTTACCTTGTGACCACATGAGAGCTGGAACATGTGTGAAAGTTAATGCAGACAGAAGTTAGCCCCCTTATGTTAAAGTTCAGTTTTAACTACGTTTCCATTATAAATCAAACTTCCATGATCACCCCAGTCGATCTTTTCTCCATGACGTTTTTTGATTGGCTGCCGACTCTCACAGTACGCTGAGATAAAATGTATTTAAACCACTGTAACTACTGGCGGTAACTTGAATGATTGAATGACAATATCCGCAATGTTCGATAGCGAGTGCGTTTTTTTTCATTGCGCAGATTTGTCTGAGGCCCCGCTGAGCCGAGGCCAGCGGTCTCACGCTAGCATTAGCGAGTGGAACCGTCAAAAAGTGTAAGCTGTCAGTTCAGAGCCTCTGTAA
>BJFM01000045.1:46569-59106 GCA_016586285.1 Arothron firmamentum
TTTATCAGATTAAAATGTGCAGTTAATATTATTTTTTTTTTATTTTTTTTGGGGGGGGGTCATTCAGGTCTTTTTTGTTACTCTGTTGCCAGTGTCTTTGTCGTTTATGTTCTGTTTATGCAGCTCACCACATGTTCAGGAGCACCAATTCCAATGTACAGTTGGCTATGAAGGCTAAAACACACACTCCAATCAATGAGTGTGCTGTGGTGCTGGGCGGTACACCGGCTCATACTCAATACTGCTGTTTATTTTTCTTATGATATGCAGACCCGCTTAGTCCCACGCCTGCAGACCCGCTTAGTCCTACCCCTTAGGAAATTTTTATGAACCACATGTGCGTCTTTTCTTACCATGACCCCCTGCACGCAGATCTGCACGTTTCGCAAGATTGATAAATAAGGGAACATTGTGTAGTTGATTTTTTTTTTTTTAAAATAAGTATTTCAAGTTGTTAGTTTGCAAAATTTGAAGAAGCCTTGGCTGCAGCTGTCATGCGTTGGGACTGCATCAGTGCCACCTCTTTGTAAACAGCATCATTTTGTAATTCCATGCAAACCTGTATTAATACTACTGTGGACATTAATGTTTTTCAACAATATCCATTCCTGATAGCAGCAAAATAGGTAATTGTAAACCCCCGTTTCCACCGGATGCGTTGCGTGTCCGTCTGTCCGTCTGTCCCTCCGTCCTGATTGGATTCCATTCCAATCAATGCGTCTGTTTCCACTGGCTCCGTCTAGACGGAGGGCTCCGGTCGCCCTCCGGAAAAATACGCATCGCTTCTAGTTTCGATGGACGGACAGAGCACGCCGCAACAATCTAGCACAAGGAATCGCCTGCGGCACAGGAAGTTGGGTGCGAAGAAAAAATAAAACATCCGGGAATTTGTCAAAAAAGAAAAGTTCCCGTATTTAGAGCAAATACGTAGTATGACCATGACGTTAACAGGTGATAGGTCCTGCGGGAGTCGCGTCATCATAGACTCATCATAGAAGTGCAAAGCCACAGCATTATGTAACCATTTTTCACATCCTTTTTATAAGGACAATGTTAAAAAAGACATGCCGTGGAAAGAAATATCAAAAAAAAATTGCAGTGGAAGTAAGTGTAATCTTATATCGCGTGGGCATACGTGATGTCGTTTTTGTCGTCCTGTTGAAAAAGGGGACCTTTTATTTTGGCAATTCCCCGGATGTTTTTTTTTCTCTGTGCACCCAACTTCCTGCCTCGCACGCGGTGGATTGCGCGAGAACGTTGCGGCGTCCTCCGTCCATCCAGACGCATGCGGCGGGAACGGCCGGACGGCAGAAATCAGGACGGACGGACGGACAGAGATGCGCCGCCTCCGGTAGAAACCTGGGGTAAGACAGCTACCTGCAGCGAGTTGTCTCTAAATTATTCGAAAAGGTGGTGAACATACAAATGTGCAACCGTAATAAAGCACTTTAACGCTGACGAGGGTTTTCTTTTCTTTTCTTTTCTTTTCGACAACTCGCGCCCAGACCGGCTGCGACTGACCTCATGCCCTGCTGGAACACAGAGTTGCGTCTGGTCTTGCAGATGATGACGTCGGCCCACTGCACCACCACGATGCTGACAAAGAAGGCCGTGTGGCAGGTGAACTCCACGATCTTGCGCTGCTCGTACGTCTGCGCAGAAGGAGGGGATGGTAAGATGGCCGGCGCTCCTGAAATCCTATTTCACGGACTTCAAAAGGATCCAGTCGGAATGAAGCCCTTCCTACCCATTGCTGCCCGTAGCTGTCCTCTAGGTCGTTGACGGAACGGTCGTCCCAGTTGAGCCGGATGCCGACAAGCACAGATGGCAAGAAACCGTTTTCGGCCATGATGACAAAATAGGTGAAAAACCCACCGAGAGCCTGGATCATACCTGCAGAAGGAGCCGCAGAAGTGAGAAGCGAGGTCGGTTTTTGGTGAAATAAATCAGATTTTCTGAGCGACTCGTTAGGAATAGGTGTGCGCTCAGATCTTCGTTCTGTTCAGACTCTGGCCGTGCCTTTCTGGGGTCAACTGGCTCCATCTCCCCCATCCACGGCTACGTTTAAATGCATTGCAAAATTAGGCACGCGCATACATAAGGCAAAATGAATGCAATAACACGGATTAATCCATCACCACGACTGATCCGATTAAAAGTTTCAACGCGGAGGCAGCAGCAGCAACAGATAACCATGGAAGACGCTAAACAGACATAAAACACAATTAATGTAGATTTAAATAAACTATATTTTAATCACGATTAATCAAAATCTATCCACAGAAACCCTGTCATTAATCCGATTAAAAGTTTTAATCATTTGACATATAAAGTATATATCTATCTATCTATAATAGATAGATATATCTATCTCTAAAAGCACAAAATACAACAATATACACCTACCAATCTGTCCGTAGGCAATGCTGATAAGTCTCTCGTTGACCAGTTTGTCCCTCAACGGGTTCCTTGGCTGGCGCTTCATGATGTCACTCTCAGCTGCTTCATAGGCCAGAGAGATGGCTGGGACCTGACACATGTGATCAGTTTAAGAACTCGGCCCAGGTACGCAACCTTTACAAGCTAACGTGAGTATTGCAGAAATTCCGACATGCAGCGGCCTTTTATTTGTAGACAATGCTCCAAAAGAGAGGAAAAAAAGGACAGCGGAAGATTTGGAAAACTCTTGCATGTTTGTATGAATCCTGATTTCTGCTGCAAAGTTTGTGTGGTACGGCCCGACTTTGGTATAAAGTCGTCATGCTACCATCAATACAGTATGGACCATATACCTCTCACCTCTCATTTCCAATGGATGCAGTGCGTCTCCGTCCCTCTGTCCTGATTTCTGCCGTCCAATCGTTTAGACCAGACGTGCCTGGATGGACGGAGCACGCCGCAACAATCTAGCACAATCCACCACGCGTGGGACAGGAAGTCCGGTGCGACCAGAAAATATAAATGTCAAAATAAAAAAACGTCCCATATTTAGAGCGATCTTTTTCAGCAGGACGCCGAAAACGAAATAACGCACAACCGCACGAAACGAGCCACAGAAGAAGATGCTCTTTCTTCCTATTCAGCAGAGGAGTAAAATTTCCCCTTTTTTTGGATTTTGGTGACTCTACCATGGGTAAGTCTATTCATTTTTCCAAAACTGTGTAATAGATCGACAATTTCTTGTAAATTATGGCTATTTCCGAATATATTTGACGATTTGCTGCAAAAAATAAGGTGTGATAACTTGCGATGTTGTTTCACACACCCACATACAAGAGACAAAACCTCACAAAAAAAAGATGATTCATACATGTAATAACGTAAATGTATGTAGTAATTTAGCATAAAAACATGTATGTAAATTAAGTATAATTACTTTAAATAAAATAATGTCAATGAAAAGTCTTTCTTCGTCCATTATCTCAAATGATAGTGAGACGACCCCCCGCAAGACCTATTAGCTGTTAAACGTCATGGGGGCACAGTTGAAAACCATCGCTCTAAATGGGACCTTTGATTTGGACAAATTCCCAGATTTTTTCTTTGCAACCGACGCGCTGCCTCGTGCTAGACTGCTGCGGCGTGCTCCGTCCGTCCGTCCACAATAGAAGCGATGCGTATTTTTCCGGAGGGCGACGGGAGCCCCCAGCCCTGCCCTGGACGGAACCGCAGCCAGTGGGAACTGACGCATTGACTTGAATGGAATCTAATCAGGACGGGCGGACGGGAACGCACTGCATCCTGTGGAATCGGGGGGGGGCGGGAATCGTTCCAGAACCTTGTTTATTTTGTGTCACAATAAAAATATAACGTGATTCTAAAGACGAAAAGGATTTTCAACCTATAGTGTATATTAAAATACATTTAAATACCTTACCATGTCAGTTCCCAGGTCAATACACAGGATAGTAATGGTGCCCAGGGGCAGTGGGATGTTGACCAAGATGAAGAACAGGAATGGGGTGATCTCCGGGATGTTACTGGTCAAAGTATAAGCGATGGATTTTTTCAGGTTGTCAAAGATCAGACGGCCTACAGGATGGAAATGAGATAGAAGTCAGATATAAATTCTGCTGACAGCAAGTCAGACCAACGTCTTTGGTGGCTGGCGAGCGTTTCGGCAGCCTTGGCCAAAGTTTAGTCATATGAACTGTTAAGGAAGTGATAAATGAAATGATTCCCAAAGGGAACTTGAAGAAACTCTCCTTTTATATTTGAAACAAAAAACTTCTATTTGCAGGCCACCTTGCTCTGCTCTTATTGCACAGAATTTTATAGCGAATGTTGGGAGGACGGCGACGAAACCTTCAACTTGATTTTGAGGTGTGTTTGGGATCTTTGCAGAGGCCTTCCTCTTTTCAACTTCAACACGTTTGACACTTGGACATGTGTATTTGTGCAGGTGCTGCTGAACAGTGGAGCACAACTCCAGGCTCGGCCTGGAGGTCTTTTGCAGCCAAACATGAGTGCTGACTTGCTTTCCTAACAATCCTATGAGCGGTTCTAGCTGATGTTTTCCTTTCTTCCAGATGCTATCTTGACCTCCACTGTTTCTGTTCACTGCCATTTCTTTATGACATTTAAAACTGAGGAAATGGGCACTTGTTGTCTTAATCTAGCCGTCTCCTGCTTTGTTGGCATGAATCATTTTTATTTTCAAAGTGCTAGGCAGCTCAACAATTGTGCTAGTCAACGCAATAGTCTGTCCGGGTATCTAGAAAGGTTTGAAATCTGCATCGTCTTCCCTTTATTAACAATGATTGCAAACAAGCCACCACCTGACAGCATAAATAAGGTCTAATAGTCTTTGTCAAGGCTATGTGAGAGTGCAAATCTCCTGGGCTTTACATTCTTTATCAGGGTTTATCAGGCTTTCCCCTTTTCACAAATGGTACAAACAGACAAACAAAAAAAATGGTATTGCTGAAAGTATTGAAAAAGAGTGTTTCATGTGTAACTTTATGCTTTTTGAAGACAATTTAATCTTCCAAGTTTATAGTAACAGACATTTTGACCGGGGGGGCCCAAAATTTTGCATGCCACTGTATACAACTATACATTAATTTTTACTGAAACACCACTAACGCAATAAATATCTTTTTTCCAAGCATCCCTCCTTTAATCTTCCCTATCTTTCCTTTACCTCAGCCATCACCTACCTTCTTCCACTCCGGTCACAATGGAGGCGAAGTTGTCATCCAACAGGATCATGTCGGCAGCTTGTTTGGACACATCTGAGCCAGAGATTCCCATGGCAACACCGATGTCAGCCTTTTTGAGAGCAGGGGAGTCGTTCACGCCATCCCCGGTCACAGCCACAATGGCACCCTGATTAAAAAAATTCAAAAATAAAACATGAGAGGATTAAAAAATGAATTACAAATTAAGGAAATCTGTGTTTCGCAGCTCAATCTTCCTTCAGAATCTTTTACCATTGAAAAGGTGGTTTATTTCCAATATTATATATATTATATTTATAATTATAAAATTTTATTTTCAAATCCAACTTAGGCACTGGCAGAAAAGACTTGGCAAAGTTATCATGGGTGTAACCTATATTCTCTGCACAGCTGCTCATCCTACAGATGTAGGTTCTTTGCAAATGTGGCACAATTTAAAAAGTCTCTCTAACAGTAAGATTTATGGCCAAAAAAAAAAAAAAAAAAAAAAAGAAAGAAGCTACCAAACACATGCGTGAATATGTGGCACAGAACCTGTCTCTGGCAGCCCTCCACGATGATCAGTTTCTGCTGTGGGGAGGTCCTGGCAAAGACGATTTCTGTGTGGTTACTCAAAATATCATCCATCTGCTCCTGAGAAAGGTCCTTCAGATCCGTACCATGGATCACACAAGCCTTGGCATCCCTACGCAACACAGATACTGAGTATTCCTCACGGTGAGGCCCAAAGCGGTCTAACAAAGATGACTTTGCACGGGTCAAGGCTCTGTCTTACCTGGGGTTGACCTGACTGACAGGGATGTTAAGGCGGGCGGCAATGTCTTCTACTGTCTCATTACCTTCAGAGATGATGCCTACACCCTTGGCAATAGCCTTGGCTGTGATTGGGTGATCACCAGTCACCATGATAACCTGCAACACAGGAAGAGAATGATCAGTAAAGAAAGAACGTGTGTGATGCCTCTTGTTAAAAGCCAGGAATAAGTTTAGGATGGAGTTTAGTTACATATATATGTTGCTGACTAAGTTGGTAGTTTGTAAATAATATAAGTAAGATGTTTGGAATGTTTTGGTTCGAGGTCTCATTGGAGTGGGATGTCTCTTGCACAAATGATCTTTGTTGTTGTTTTTTTGCGTGTGAATGAGTGAGCGCTCTCTTTGAATCATTTTTTCTGGTAATGCAAACAAGAGAGAAAATGGCTCATGTGCGCGACTTTAATGCGGCTAAAAGTGCTCGTTCCTGGGGAAACCTTCATCTCTTTACGGTGCTGTCCTCACACCACATAACTATATGGCGTTAGACAGCCAGTGAAAAACTAAAAGATGGTCTCCAAACAAGGCTTGCTTTTCTTGTTTTCACTGAAAATCGTTTATAAAGATCTTCAGTAAAACAAGAAAAGCAAGCTTTTTGGAGACCTTTTATTTAGTTGTTCGCTGGCTGTTTAGCGTCATATAGTTACGTGGTGGCGATTCTAGGGTCAGAGCTTTAGCACCCAATGAGCCCCCCTATAACCACCCGCCCTTTATTCACACAAAACAAAAAAATATGTTTATCGAAAAATAATTTTGAATAATCATTATGACATTTAAAAATTCTGCAGTTTGACTGTAGTCGTGCTAACAGCGCTAATGGAGCTAACAGTGCTAACTGAGCTAACTGGTGAACGACGCCTGGACTCTAGTAACGTTACTCGCCGATTTGGTATCGGAATCAGAACAACTCTAAAAGGAAACAAGAGTGAGACAGCTTTGGAACAAGTTACTTAGTTCACAACAACTAAACGGATTCTCACTGTGTATATCGCGCTGGAAGACGGGCTGTGGTCCTGCGAAGTGGTGCAGGTAACGTTACAGAGGAGCATAACGTTACTGAGAAGAGGATGATACCATTAGGCGGGGGAGTTTTCATTTTCACTCTTAAAATATAAATTCAAACCAGAAACTATGGAGTATGTTTTGGACATTATCTAAGCCTGTCAAAGACGAACAAAAAAGAAAAAAAGGGCTAGCCTCGCCCATAGTGTGAGGACAGCACAACGTGGGAACAAATCAAGGTAAATAAAATCAGCGCAACTGTCTTCACAAGTTACAGTGCTGTTATCAAGCTTCTAATTAACACCTTGATTCCAGCAGAGCGGCATTTGCCCACAGCGTCGGGTACGGCGGCACGAGGCGGGTCAATCATGGACATGAGACCCACGAAGCAAAGGTTGTCCGTTTGGAAGTTCACGTCATCTGTGTCGAAGGCAAATCCTTTCGGATATTTATCCTCAGGCAGGAAGAGGTGGCAGAAACCTGATAAAGAAAAAAAAGAAAAAAACAGCACATCAACTGAAATGATGAAGCAGAAGGTACAGGAAGTATCAACAGAACGATGCAGGAAGAATCCACACTTCACTTACCCAATACCCTCTCTCCCAGTCCTCCCAGTTCCAGATAGGCATTCTGGAAAGCCTCTTTCATCTCATCATCCATAGGTTGCTCCTTGCCTTGTATCATGATGGTGGAACAGCGGTCGAGTATCCTCTCCGGAGCGCCCTTCATTACCAGGAGGTAACGGTTGTCGTTCTCATCTTCGTTTTCATGAATCGAGAGCTTGCGGCAAGAAATTCTTAGCATTAGATTGAACAATCCAAATATTTGAACAAAGAATTGCTGCGGATTACTTTTTTTTTTGTGGTGTTTTTACGTGTCGTGTAAGCAAACCTGGTACTTGTTGGTGGAGTTGAAAGGGATCTCGGCCACTTTTTTGTTTTTGTCCCTCATGGCTTTGACTGAGCCACAGGAGAGCTCGATGCACTTCAGCAGGGCCGACTCGGAAGCGTCGCCGGCTACCTCACGCTTCAGGATGGGCAAAGCTTCCTGACCGGCCTTGAACACAGCACGGTTGCACAAAGCAGCAATGCGAGCCAGAGACACCCATGTGGTGGAGCTTTTGTCAAAGGAGGAACCTGCATGAGAATTGGTCAATGAGAGAATAATCCAACAAATCAGTTAATAGATTTTCCCTTTATGATCATCAGAATCATGTTACTAGAATATATAGTAAATCCATTCATCAAAAGGAAATCCAATTATTTCTCAATTTATACATCCAGCATATAACATATTTCTTCAATATTTCTGTAGCTTTCACAATAAGTAATAAGAAACAACAATGCACGTGATTATTTTCTCTTTTTTGTATTCACTTAGCATGAGTGTAAAACACCTTTTATTTAAGCTTAAATAGTAGTGAAGCCGCTAAGTGTGTTGCAGTACCCCCTGCTAGCAGGAGATGGCGCTTTAACATTTAATAAGTTCTGTTCATAAAATAAGCTCACCAAACGTGTTTAGGCCGAAAATGCTTACAAAATAAGTTTTACTGAGTCCACACAAAGGAGCTGCTTCTGACAGCATTGATAACTGACAAGTCAATAACCAATCAGGAGAGCGACTAACACGGTCGATTATGTGATTAGTCAGAAATTTGGGGTGGGCGTGTTTAATATGGAATACTGGAAGCATCAGAGATTACTAAACATCGAATAAGAATAGAAGGGGGGGGGGGACAAACTGACCGGACTGGTCCTCTGTGGTGTCAGCCTCATGGATTTGGTTGTCGAACCACATGTGGGCCACAGTCATCCTGTTCTGGGTCAGGGTACCAGTCTTATCGGAGCAGATAGTGGAGGTGGACCCCAGGGTTTCTACAGCCTCCAAGTTCTTCACTAGGCAGTTCTTGCGGGCCATTCGCTTAGCGGTCAGGGTAAGACACACCTAACAGGAGAAACAAAGGAAAGGTAAAAAGAAAACGAAGAAAGGACGGAATTATTGAGATATTAAGAGTAGATTTAAGAAAAGCTGAGAAAACTAACAGAACGGGTTTTTTTTAACAGAACAGGTAAACGTATTCCAGGTGCCAAACCAGCTTTTATTAATGAACAAATGTATATGAAGCAACCTGGAAAAGTTTATCTGGCTACTGTTTATTACTGACTAATAATGGAGGGAAAATGCACTTAAATTTAAATCAAGGGGAACTCAACAGTGCAGGAATGCAGAGAGAATATGAGGCATGAGTGAAAGTGATGCAGTGAAGCGGCGCAGCGGTGCATTGTGCCATCATGCCAATTATGGCACAGCCTTAAAAAGTAGCCACGATCAAGCAGGGAGGCCAAATTCAACCATATTATGCTAACGTCATTACATCAGCTAGCTGTCGTCAGTGCAGACAGCACCGCAACTGGCCTGGAAAAGAGAAACAAAGATACAACAAACATGAGACACGTGCACAAATATGTGGGTCTGGAGAGAGTTGAAGAGATATACTGAGGAGAAAATATAAAAGGACACTTTGCACAGCAAGAAATACAAATACACATGAGGAAGTACACGGTCAGAGCAGCAGACACTGGAAGACAGCACGAGCACAGAGACACAGGAAGCAGACACGCGCACACGTTCAAACCCGGGTGACTGTTCAACCTGCTAAATCTTGCCCCCAGAAATCGCCCTGCATAGACATCTTGATTAAAAATATGCGTTTAACTTCACATGAGGTAGCCAAAAGGTTAAGTATTTCAATTTCATTTCAGTTCTACTCACGGTGACTGTTGCCAGCAGTCCCTCAGGCACGTTGGCAACAATGATACCAATGAGGAAGATGACGGCCTCCAACCAGGAGTATCCAAGAATCAGTGACAGGATGAAGAAAGTCACACCAAGGAAGACAGCCACGCCCGTGATGATGTGGATAAAGTGCTCAATCTCCTTGGCTATGGGGGTCTAAGGAGAAAATTAAGGATCAGAATCACCTCGTAGTTGACAAACGGTTTAATTGACATGGGAAATTTAGTTTGTTGGCCCTGGGTGAAATCTTTTCACGGAACTGTTTGTTATTCTTCACCGGGCTTTTCTGTAGACAACAAAACAAGACCCAACAATGAATAAAAAATGAAATACATTACCTTGCCGGTCTCCAGGCCTGAGGTCAACGTAGCGATGCGGCCCATAACTGTGCGATCACCAGTGCACACCACTATGCCACGTGCAGTTCCTGGGAAAACAGAGGGAAGAAAGAACAGGTGCACGTGAGGGCCCTTTGTGACTAAAAGAAAAGGTTTCACAAATAATTTTTGCCGCAGTAGGTTATCGTCTTATAAGTAAAAGGTGATTAAAATAAGTTTGGTCTTAACCCTCAACGCAGTTGGTGGAGAAGAACGCAATGTTGCGGGTCTCCAGTGGGTTGTCATGGGTACAGTCAGGTGACCTGGTCTGGGGCTCAGATTCACCAGTTAGGGATGAGTTGTCCACCTGAATACAGCGATCAAAGAAAAAAAAAATCATTTATTAATTGTCTAAATGTAAGAGAAAGACAGAAAAAAATTGTGAAAGAAATCTGAATCTTCGTTTATGAATCTTTTAGGTATGAAAACGCCATCACTGCTCAGCATGAAAAAGATGGACGTTAAGTAATGTGTCCACTAGAGGGAACCATTCCCCATGAACAGCGACCTATTCCTTTTATCCACGGACATGAAGTGGGCTTCTTCTGCCACAGACCACCATTTTGCTCTCATTCAGCAACATTCAAATCCTATCAGATCTCCATGTTCTTGTATTATTGGGACCGAAATAATAAGTGGTGTTTTCAAATAACAGGTAAGCACTCAGTGGGGATTACCCAAAAACATGTGGGAGACTCCACTAGATGTATTTGGCATAAATCAACTATAAACATACTACTACTGCAAACCATGGTAGGCATCCTCCCATCAGGTAGCATCCTGACAGGGGAATTCCTCCCCACAGTATGATATTCATACCTGACCCAAGTGGGAACAGTAGATGTGTAAACCTAAATAAATTACAACTACAAGAATATCCATTTCCCCTTTTTAAAGATAAAGAGAATATTCACCGAGAAGCTGAAAAACTATCTAAAAACTGCTGCATCTACTTCTTACTTATATAGCACCTAAAGCCTAAATTTAAAAGGTGCTGGTGTGGGGAAGACGCATGTCCGCGTCTGCAGACCACCTTGCAGCCGTGAGAAGAGATGATGCGGAGGTCAGCAGGGATCCTGTCACCTCCTTTCACCTCCACCAGGTCTCCTGCTACCACTTGCTCGGCATTGATCTGCATCTTCTCCCCCTCGCGGATAACAAGAGCTTGCTGAAAAGGAAAAGTGCAGCAGCCTAGTTATGGCAGGAGAAGTGCGTGGTCCCAAAATAATCCCTGCAGAAGTGTAAAAAACCAAATCACATCTGAATTTGGAAAGGTGTAATGGCTGTTCAGCAACAGAAACTCTGCTATCAGGAATCATTAAATTAATTTTCCATTTAATGAACACCCAAATTACTTGGTTGCTTGATTGAAATTACACTCATACAAAAATTGGAACTATAGCGATTAAAAATTGCAAATCTAGTTGAACTATTGAGTGTGTCATACCTGAGGGACCATATTCTTAAACGATTCCATAATCTTGGAGCTCTTGGCCTCCTGGAAGTAGGAGAAGCAACCGGTGATGATGACGACTGCTGACAGCACTATTCCCAGGTACAACTGCAGGGAGAGGATGAGTTTCACCATTAGACATTTGGGTTTTTTTTAGAAAAAGGAGAAGTATTTCTCAAAAATACTAAAGGTATTCCTGATGTAGTTTTTCCAATAGCCATAATTGTGAGTAAAACTTTCTTTAAGTACAAAAAAAAATTGTTTAACAAATGAAAAAAAAAAGAAGAAAGAAATCATCATTAAATTGAATTTTATACAAATGCGCCATATTATTTTGGGTAAAGCCCAACTTTCAAAACTAAAACAACCTTAAAATCATTAATTACATTTACAGTGTATATTTTACTCGTTAGGGTTTCAGTCCAGAAAAGCTCAAGTTCAAATTTCAAGATTTCATGTCAGTGATTCTGAGCAAAAACATAACATTCTCAAAACAACCACAGAACCATCTGGCCCCGCCCCTTCACTAGCTTGAAATGTAACTGGTGCAGAACCTCAATCCTGTCCTGTGATTGGCTGAAACGCTTTGTTGTGGTTTAAGGAGCATCGCAACTGTACGTTTTATGAGCTTTTAGGGATAGCCTATGGTGAGATTTTCCATGAGACAAAGCGGTGTGTGAGGAAAGATCTCCTGTAAGTGAACCACGTTTTTTTCTGGAAAAAGAATACAACCTTTAACGTAGTTACGAACAATTGTCAACTATGAATATCTGGCCTTGTGCTAACACAACTGGCTAACACAACAGCACCACTGAGACAAATTAAATGATTTTCGAGTGTTAAGTGAGCCACACACACACACGCACACACACACACACACACACACACGCACACACACACACACACACACACACAC
>BJFM01000045.1:80545-90783 GCA_016586285.1 Arothron firmamentum
AAGAACACGCTAGACACGCAGACAACGCTGGACATTCAAACATAACACAGTAGGGCATAAGTACACAGGGAGAGGAGGGAATGGGTGATACACACATGGGTCTGTTAGTGCTGGGGAGGGCAGGGCAAGACAAAGCACACACTCACACCAGGCTGGCATTGACATATGTAATCTTGTTGCTAATAAATATTAGCTGCAACAGCTAACTTAAACCACTTTGCACAATTTGGTAATTACATTTAAAGTATAACCAAAATAAGGATTACTGTAACTTTGATACGGAATACTAATGAATCCTTTCAACACCCCATGACACATTTATTAAAGCGTCAGTTTCAGGGAGAAAATCAATTAGAATTATCAATTAACATTAGAGTCATTTTCTTTTCTCGTTTGGAGACTGACTGATTGGTTTGCAGCTGAGCTGCAGATTGATGGAAGAGATCGCTGCTCAAACATGATGTAATGATAGCTTTCAATTCAGTTACACACACAAGGGCCTGAAGCTAATATGGTCTGTATAGACGAGCCTGCTGACCTTTATGGGCCTCGTGAGACACCGTAGTTCTGGAAGTGCACCTGTTCGAGTGTTGCGTGTGTTAACTCTTAGCTCAGCTCCCAGTTATAGGTACTAGCAGCGTGTTTTCCCTCTTCTATCAATAAAGCCAATGTGTGTATGCGAAGTACGTGCTAGTCACTTCTCCACGTACACGAACATCAGCATGGTGTCAGAAGTTATGACGGACTAATCGCCTTTGAGTTTCCTGTGAGATTTTTTTCCTCTTGTTCATTTTTTTCACTCTTGTTCCGGCCTAAACGGGGAGATGTTAACGTGGCACAGTTGATGTCCCGAGAGATGGCAGAGGGATTCAGCAGACCGGACCCACTTGTTTTTGATGGGAACATTGCTGAAAATTGAATTGATTTTTGAACAGGAGTATACATTTTCATAGAAGCGGCACACTCGGACAAACCTTCCAAAACAAGTGTATATCCTCCTCAATCTTGCTGGAGCAGAAGCCATTGAACGGGAGCGTTCATTTTTTTATGCAACTTAAATACGGGAGCCAGGTGAGGCAGTGTTCTCAGTCCTGCAGAGCCCAGAGAGCACCCAGCCTGTTTGAAATGTAAATTCAGGGAGATATGCAACCCTCAAAACAACAGAACCGTGGAGAGACACATATTCCACTCATGAAACCAGAAGCAAGAAGACAATTGAGTCATTCATCAGTGATTAAAAGATAAAAGCAAAAAATTGTCAGTTTGGAGATCTGACAGATGAGCCGATGACAAGATTGTGTGTGGTATCATTAATGACAACATAAGGAAAACCTTACTGCGTGACAATGACTTGGCCCTGTCCAAAGCCATTTCTGTCTGCTGAATACATGAGATGACTGAAGAAAATACAAAGACTCTGGCTAAACAACAAACAGCTACAGCTGTGGATGCAGTCTATCCAGGCTCCAGAAAAAACATTGCACAAACCTCACTTTAAGGAACACTACAGCAATACCATCACAAATTGTGGAAATTGTGGAAGCAACCTCATTGCACAGACAGACAAATGCCCCACATTTGGCCAGCAATGCCGCAACTGCAAAAAATGGAACCATTACAAAAAATGCTGCATATCCACCTCACAAGGTCAAAGAAATGAAATGAAAATGCACCACCATAGAGAGGAACCACTACAGATTGCCAGTGCATAAGCTAGAGCTAGAAGAGCCAGAATGCAATACAGCTGATGACACTTTTTATGTGGACAGAGTGGATCCAATTGACGCGTGTGTGGACACTGTCAATCCTCAAGCGGAGGTAAGAGATGAAAGATTCGATACATTAATAGTACACAACAAGCCTCTCCAGATGAAAATTGACACAGGAGCTAAATGCAATTTCATATCAAAAGACACTTTTGACAAACTCTCAACAGGGAGTCCAGTAGAACCAAAAACCTAGTGGCTTATGGAGGTAACATAATACAAACCAGTGGTTTAGTCATAGGCTCCCGCAGACCCCTGCGACCCAAGTGTGGATTAAGCAGGTAAATAAAATGGATGGATGGATGGATGGATGGATGGATGGATGGATGGATGGTTCAGTCACGCTGCCATGTTGCCTAGAAGGACAGCAACACATGCTTCCCTTTTTTCTAGTGGAGCGTGATGTGGTGCCACTGCTAGGATTTCGTGCATGTGTGTGCCTGGGACTTACAATGAGCCCACAAGTCCACCAGATCAGCACAGAAAACAACGCCCACCTCACCAAAGACATTTTTGGACAGTACAAGGACGTGTTCAGCAACGTACTCGACCTACTCCATGACCCTGGACCCAGCAGTACAGCTTGTTGTCCTACCAGCACACCGCATCCCCTTGGCGATGCAGTCACGAGTCAAAGGAGAGCTTGATTGTATGATACACGAAGGTGTCATAAACACGGTGACGGAACCCACAGACTGGGTTTCATTGATGATTGTTGCACACAAAAGGAACAAACAGGAATTAAGGCTATGCATTAACCCGAAGGACTTGAACACTGCCTTAAAGAGACCCCACTACCCGATGCATAGTGTTGAAGAAGCTGCCACCCAGATGTCAGGTGCAGCACTATTCTCAGTGCTTGATGCAAAAAAAGCTCCTTCTGGCAGATAAAACTTGATCACAAATCATTTATGCTGACCACCTTCACCACATCCTTTGATCGCTACCGATTCCTCCGCATGCCATTTAGCATAAGCTTGGCAAGTGAAGTCTTCCAGCACTCGAACAGCTGGAACAGCTCTTCGCTGGTTATCCGTGCACCATTGTTGTGGACGACATCATTGTCGGGGGTCGTAATGCTGCGGAGTGTGATGCCAATCTGAAAAAAGTACATTAGCACGAGAGATAAACCTTTGCCTAACCCCCCCCCCCCCTCCCCGCCCCCAAGTTGCGCCTCGACCAAATCTGCTACGTGGGTCGCATGTTCCCTAAAGAAGGCCTAAAGGCTGATCCCTCAAAGACAGAGGCGATCAATAAAATGCCAGTTCCGGAGGATATTCCCGCCCTTCAGCGATTTCTCGGCGTGGTGAATTATTTGGAAAAGTATATCCCAAAGCTCAGTGAGCTCGCAGCACCGCTGAGGCAGCTCACACACAGAGACACTGCGTGGTGTTGGCTTCCACGACACCAAAAGGCATTCGACTAGCTCAGATCTCTACGATGTGAAGAATGCAGTCACGCTAACCTGTGATGCGTCATGCTACGGCATATGAGCTGTGTGTCTACAGGATGGAAGGCCAGTTGCCTATGCATCCCACACATTCACAGACACAGAAGTTCTCTACACTCAGAATGAAAAGGAGCTACTAGCGGTTGTGTTTGCTTGCTCCAAGTTCAGGGACTACACATACGGAAAGGTGACGGTCATCGAGACCGACCACCAACCCCTTGACACGATTTTAAAGAAGTCGATACACACAGCCCCTGCCTGCAGGCAATGCTACTGCAGCTATGACATCACGCTGATCTACAATAAGGGTAAGCGCATGTCCCTCGCGGACACCTTGTCATGTTCCCCTGACACAAGTGCCTCACAAACATCAATTCAAACTGATACATTTGAAGTGATGTCCGTCAGCTACATCTCAACAGCCAGACTAGAAGAGCTACGGACGCACACAGCACAGGACCAAGTCCTACAGACTCTCACCACTGTGATTCAACACGACTGGCCTGACAAAGAGTGCATGCTTCCACCCCTTATTCGTGCGTTTTCCCCTACAGAGATGAGTTAGCCACAGAGGATGGCATTGTTTTAAAGGGCCACAGGGTCATTCATCATTCCCTGCAGCAAGAATACATCAACATATTGCAAAGAGGTCACCCAGGCATGGAGTTGACCTGGTACAGGGCGAGGATGACAGTCTTCTGGCCTCCAATGAACAGAGGCATGACAGAGAAGCTGCTGTCCTGCTCAGTCTGCAACAACACTCGAGCACACCAACAGAAGGAACCCCTATTCCCACATCCGGTTCAAGTTTTGCCCTGGTCCACGGTTGCCACAGATGTGTACGAGTGGCAAGGAAAATTGTACATGGTGCTGGTGGATTCATACTCAGGGTGGTTTGAAGTTGACCTCCTTCGAAATGTGTCATCAAAAGCTGTGATTTCAAAACTCAAGCGTCACTTTTCGGTGCATGGGTCACCTCACACCCTTATATCTGATAATGCAAGATACTACACAAGCCAGCAAATCGTGGTGTTTGCCGAGCAGTGGGACTTTGTGCATATCACCAGCAGCCTTGAATACTCACAGTCAAGTGGACTCACCGCATGCACTGTCCACAGTGCCAAACAGATGGTGGAGCGATCTTATCGAGACTGAACGGATGTTTTCCTCAACTTGCTCAACATCAGGAACATCCCCCGCGACAAAACACTGGGCTCACCTGCAGAGCCTATGATGTCACGACAGACACATTCAACCTTTACTGTCAGCAACAGTATGCTAGCACCAGCTCCAAGGAACACCAATCAGATTGCTTTTCAGCTTCAGAAGAAAAGACAGATCCAAAAGCAATGCTATGATGCCTCAAGTCACCCACTACAACTGCTGGAAGAAGGACAGGTCATCAGGATGCAGACCACCAATAAATACAGACCACCATCTATCAATAAAGCCGATGTGTATATACGAAGTATGGACTAGTCAATTCTCCACGTACACAAACATCACCACTCTGACATTGGCCAATTCAGATGGTTGGTGCTTTAGTGGCAACAAAATTCCTAATGTTTAACCCTAATTAATGTGACAGTAGAACACCTAGGCCACACTGAAGAAATGAATGGTTTGAACCACATTCACATGGATGTTGACACTGTGACCAGCTATATTGCCAAGTGCGCAGAGGATATGACTTTGATTAAAACCTTTACAAAACAACCAAAAAACTTTAGATGACTGCTGAAATATGCATGCTACGGAAGGCAAAGAAGAGGAGATGAGGTGGCTCTCTGCTCAGCAAAATCTGCACACCACAGTGGAATTAGAGAAAAGACGTGCAGGAAAAACGTCCAGATCAATCTTTGCAACACAGGCGATACCAGGCCGGGGGATCCAGCAACTAACAGGTTACAAGTCAGGGCTGGAGCCTGAGAAAAATGCTAGTTCTCTTCCAGACAGACTCAACAATTTCTTTGCTCGGTTTGAGGCCTCAAGGAGGCCTTTGAGAGGATGACCTTCTTCTAGACAGATGGACAGACTTCTGTAGTCATGAGCGCAGCCGACACAAGGAGGACCCTGGCCAGGATCAACCCTCGCAAAGTGGCAGGCCCGGACAACCTCCGGGAAGGGTGCCTAAGGCATCGTGCTGGTGAACCGGCAGCTGCGCTAACTGATATCTGTAATAACTCCTTCTGTCAAGCCATTCTACCAGTTCCATCCTGTGGAAATGATTCACCCCATTGTTTTGACCTTAGTGCTGATTAAATGTTTGCTGGATCGACAGTATATCCGTTTGTAACCACTCCACCCAAGATGCAATATCCCCAATGCCGGAATCCTTAATGTCACTTCAGCTCTACATTTAATGCAATCATTCTCAGATTGATGGAGGAACTTCTCCTCCTGCCCTGCCATTTGTCACTGGATTATGGACTTCCTGGCTGAGCAGTAGTTCAGTTCAGTTTTATTTACATAGTGCCTTTTACAATAAAATTGTCTCTAGGTGCTTTACAAAGGCAGAAACCCAGAGCCTGAACCCTCAGGTAAGCACAGTGGCAAAGAAAAACTCCCTTTTAACAGGAAGAAACCTTGAGAAGGACCAGGGTTACAAGGAGGAACCATCCTGCTGAAAGCTGGCTGGGTAAAGGAGGAGAAGAAGAGGGAGACAGGATAGAGAGAATAAGAGAGAAAGAGAGAGGGAGAAACAAATACAATCATAAAATCATATAAATTCAAACATCGCAGACATAATATACATAATACATATATACACAATACAGTATAGGCAAGTTTTAATAAAAAGTGAACAGCATAGGCATGTGCTGACAGTGGACACTGGGTTTGTCAGAGGCTGAGATCCATGCAGCATGAAGATCTGAAAAGGGAGACCTGCAGAAAAATACAGAGAGAGAGAGAGAGAGAGAGAAAGAGAGAAGGGGAAGAGAGAGAGAGAGATACAAAACAGTGAGGAAGCCTAGACACACTGATAATTCCAGTGAGAAGAAAAGGAGGAGAGGCAGTGAGGGTCAGTACATTTTAGAAAAAACACCTCCATCTCTATCACACTGAGTGTGATGGAGGTGGAAAATATCAAGATTCTGGGGGTCCAGACAACCAGTGACTTTTGTCAGAGTCTGGCGTTTTATTGCGGTTTATATTGTGTTTCTGCTTGTCCTCCAGGGAGCGTGGTGGTTCCAATTTGAGCTGGTGGCGCACACACCTGTTGTGCATCATCATCTAGGTCTCTATTTAAGACACAGGGTGAACAGCCACCAGTGTCGGATTATTATTTCCTGCAGATTGGTATCCTTTTTGATGCTCTGTGTGTTTTTTGTGGAATAACCCCTAATGTGTGCTTTCTCCAATTTTCCCTGAAAAGCACTACGCTTCCCCTGGGACTTTTTGTGATGAAGACTTCACCCAGAGGAGCTGCCCGCGTGAAGCTTTGGACGTTCAGCCTGTTTTTGTGTTATTTTTGATCCTCCTATTGGAGCGCTGTTTGTTCTGTGGTAGCCCAAATAAGGGGTTTTTCGTGGAAGAAACGCTGCCTCGCACCTGCTCCTGGGTCCAACACCTCATGTGACTTAGCAACTTTTCTTCCAACATCCTCAGAGGTGCAGTTTCATCTCCACATGGTTTGCAGGCTGCAGTGAGGCTGACAAAAAAAAAAAAAAAACAGCCCGGCAGCAGGTAGCAGGAGCCTCACTCCCCTCGATACGTGAAAAACACTCCTGAAGCGTTGCAAGAACAGGGCTTTAAACATTGTGAGAGAATCTTCCTCCAAATACCATCTTGCAGCTGCCCCCCTTTAAGAAATGTTATTTAAGTGCTACCACCAGCAGGCTGCTGAACAGCTTCCCACCACAAGCTGCCTAAATTGTGGCTAATTTGCACTTTATAATTTTGTCCATCTTATTTATTTACTGCCTTTGTTCAACGTGCCTCGATTATGTTTTTATCAATTTTTACTTGGCTTTTAGATTGATTTTATCCAGTGGGTTGAAGTGAGTCGCCAATGAAATGATCTTAGAGAAACACTTTCGTTCACCTGATTTGATTGACGTACTGTCAAATCTGAAGAGGAAAATCACATTAAGAAAAGCATCCATATTTGACCTGTCATCTGTAACCATAACATGCAACATTTAATAGTGTCATGTACGTGAGAATTTATCAAAATGTTCTAATGAACAGTTGTGAAGCGACTCAGATTAAGGCTCGCTATTTTGACACAGGGTGGCATTGTCTCCCTGGCTGATTGTTGGGAGACCCAAACACCTGTTTCGAAAGAATGAAGTGTGGATTTCTTGGGGAGAAATACGGCCTCCGCCCACACATGCAATTGAAGAAGGAAACCTTAGAATGTGCTTGTATTTTAGAATATGTTTTGTGGAAAGTAGAAGAAACCAAAGTTTGTCTTTTAGCTGTCTTTGTACATTAGGAATGTCTCTGCATTCTGTTACCTGGGAAATGTCTCAAACCATCTGTCCCCACCTTCCAAGACATTTTTTTACTTCTTATTGTCTTGTCTCCCTTCCTCCTCTGGCTCCTGTCTCTGATTACCATCTTATTCAAAGACTCTCAATTTTCACCTCTTGACCCTAGAATCTATGCCCAAATGGCACTGACCCCCTCCTTACCCCCTACTGTTTCCCTGTCCTTCTGATTCCTGTGTATTATACTGCTGTATTTACATATGTGATCACTGCCTTTTGTTTCCCTTGGATGTACCCTGATTTCACTGCTCTGGGGCAGCTCACCAACTCAGACCAGCTCTGTGTCTGTCAGATCACCAGTGGGCCAGCATACTTTAAATTAAAACACACCACCACAGCAAAGCTGAAACCTGGACTGAGTGATTTCTTTGACATAATGCACCAGGCCCTCGCAAATAACTTATTATTTACAAGAGTGCAAGAAAATCGAACAAACTATCAAACATTTGACTCCGCACACTACAGCACTCGTTTCTCATTAGTTGTCATGTCCCTCAGTTTAAAAGAAAAGCTTCATTAATATGTTCTTGATGAAATCAGGTGAGACAAAACAGAAAATAATACCAACACACTCCCTGAGAGAGTCAACATACAAACTAACATACAAACAACAATCAACACGCAAAGTCTAAAATGGCCAAAAACCTGGATAAACAGTCATGGACTTAAAACTATATAAGTATAAAATCTTTGTCGTAATCTTTGTTGTAATTAAAAATATGAGCTATGAGCTACAAAATCCATACTCTCAACAATGAAGTCAAGCAAACACAGGGGAAAAAAAAGCTTTTTGGACAATGTAGTGCCAATGATAGCATTTAATTATCATGATCAATGATAAGGCTGTATTTCCCTGGCGATGACCTATATAGATCACCACACTATTTCTAATAGGCTTTGAGCTGCGAAAAGGTGGCGGCCTAGACCGATAATTGGCCACAAAAACCACCAAAATGTTGTTACGCTGGTGGTGGCTGTTGTAGCGATGATGAATGTATTCTATATGTTGGCATAGTGGCCCTGGCAGGATAAAATTTATAACGCACACAAGATCACGAGCAAGAGAGTCAGAGTGTGTGGGTGTGTGTATTATGAACACTTAAAAGGCCAGAAAATAGAATAAAAACCCTATCCACCAAACTAATGGCTTATAACATGGGCTACTGTGGTCTTATTCCGTATTCTAATTAATGCACAGTGGACTTTCTGGCAGTAAAAGCAAGGCATTACGGAGCCAACAACAACCGCAGGTAGTGTTATCATCACTGGAACAGTTCAATGCGTGATCGGGACTCTTTTGAGTCGATGTGGTATTAAATAAATCTCTCTGATTCTGGAGTGTTTGCCGGGACTTGTGAACGAAGGGTCATCGGTTTGAATCCTTGGACTGGCTTCATAAGCAAAGGCTGCTGCTAACATTCAAACGCTGACTGGCTGCCCTCTGCTTCCACAGGGATAAGAAGTAATTTCACATTTGATAATAATATTTAAAAAAGAGGGGCAAGGCTGTGTGTAATTAACATTATGTCCATGAAGGTCCTCATTCCTCCTGGTTATAGTAAGTCAATCATCCACTGTCTTTCACCTGTCCAGTTGCCGCTTCACCAGACTTTAATTGACATAATTTGTCAATTTGATCCAGGTAACTGGAACTGAACCATTGCCTTGGTACAGACCCGAGGTCATTGTCTGTTTAAAAGTAAAATATTGGATTGGGTATTCAGACCCTTTGCTCAACACCTAGTTGGAGAACCTTTGGCATGATGCTGCAAGCTTTGCACACCTGGATTTGAGGATTTCCTGCCATTCCTCTCTGCCGACCCTCTCTAGCTCTGTGGGGCTGTATGAGGACGGCTGGAGGAATGCCATGTTCGGGTCTCACTAGAGATGCTGGACCGGGTCCGTGTCAGTACTTCGGCTAGGCCACGTGAGGATTGGTTTCAAGTCATTTGTCTGGTAAATAAAACTCGCAAAATATATGAAAATGCAGTCGGCTGATAATTTCCGAGTAAGACAAAACACAACCAGCTTTGATAGGATTTACCTCTTGGCAGGGCTCATCTCTCTTGGCATGTTGACCATGGAGCTTGCAACTTCTTGTGGCTGTAGGTCTTGTTTTCCTTTCCTCAAAGATGATCAACTGAAACACTGTCAGCATCATATATTACAAAGAAAAATGTATTACAGTATAACCCATTGCCCTTGAACGTATCACATTATAGGAAACATACACACATGCAAGGTGTATACAGGATTATATATTGCTTATATTCTATATGCTGGGCCTGCGCTACCTGGGTAATTTAATTTACACTTGTACTATCTGTCATCCAAAGGACAATAATTAATCCCTAAGAGAAACAACTATCAACAAATTATCTTGAATCTGTACCTGTTCAGGAGGACAAGGCAAAATAAAGCATTTTCATTTCATCTTCATCATTTTTGTATGGCTAATTTTCTCAACAGGAGTCCAACACACACCAGGTGGCATTTTCCTCCTCCTCCTCTGTTGTTTTTCTCTCTCAT
>BJFM01000045.1:99372-112211 GCA_016586285.1 Arothron firmamentum
CACACACACACACACACAATGTTCCCAAAGAAGTTTACATACTTTCAGTTCTGTCCCTGAATGCAATCTCACATCCAACACCAGTGTCAGAGTTGTAGACAAGGTGTGAAAACAGGTTGGGGGGTGGTGTTGTTGGTGGAGGTGCAACAGTCTGAGGGGGTCAGAACGAGATGGAGGAGTTGGTGAACCAGCGAACTAGGTGAACAGAGTGTGGATTCAAGGAGAGAGGGGATGAAGAGTGACGGGGAGAAAAAGGAGAAAGTGCTGGGATTGTTAGTAGCCTGCAGAAAAGAGGGGATTTTAAAGGTCTAAACAGTCCTGAGGGCAGCTGTGAGTGACAGCAGAACAACAACTGCCTCTACACTTCCCCTCTCTCACTTCCTTTTTTCTCTTTTCTGCACTTAGTCCCTGAAAGGAGAATTGGGTATGCCACACCACCACAGGGGGACCTGCGATTTAGTTTTTCTCTCTGCGGAGGTTAAACCTACAGAGATCCATAATGTGGCAGTGCCTGGATCAGACTGACATTTTGTGATAAATAGATGAATGAATAAATAAGCACAAATTAATCCCATCTTCTGTGTTAAGTACAAAAAAGAATGTTTTTTAAAAACTGTCCTTCAGACATTGCCTTTCTGAGTGTCTTTATCTTATGATGAACTCGCTTTTCTTTCAAATTTCTTTCCTGCTTTCTTTTTCCTTCATATTTTGCCGCAGAGCTGCTACCATTCGCACGCATTTTCTTTTGCTCTACACATAAAAATGCAGTGGGCGGTAAATGCAGTCAGCAATCACGAATCAGCGCATACGTTTTCACGAGCGCGCTGAAATTACAGCAATCATTAGGCAATTATGAGGATCATAAAAGGACTGATTAAGACCTGAGTGTCTAAAAAGCGTTTGATTTCCGACAGCCCAAAAATACGCAGAAGAGCAGCAGACCTACAAGTGTGGGTGGAGAAAATTAGACATCCGCATGAATCAACGACGCGTTCGACATCGAACCTGACTTGTATGCAAAACCGGACCTGCTTAACAATGTAAAAAGCTTTTGCACTTCAAGAGTATCCTGTAGGGAGAATCTCTGCCACATTTGTGGCAGAGATGAGTTGGCTCCAACTTTTAGGACAATTTAAAACCTAGATTACATAACCGTTTTTGCAGTAAGTTATTCCCCCCACCCACACAAACGCACGCACGCACACACACTGAACTTTCTACATTCCTGCATCCCAATTCTCAGGTTGTTTGATACGTTTTGAACAGAAGGATGTGATTTCCTCAAAGTGAGGTCGTGGTCTTAATGCGTCTTATCTATATTTAATGATAAACAGTTATTATTTCCCGTATGTTAATTTAAAAACCAGCCGCTCAAGGATAATAAACTCTAATTTATGGCCACTGCCGAGTTAGACGTTTGTTAGGGGGAAAAAAAACCACCAAGCAAACCTTGTCTTTTAATCTTGTCCCACTTTAATGTACATCTAATTTTGGACATCTCGATTTAGTTTTTCGTGCACATTTGGTGTGACTGTATTCTGTGCTGTAAGAACTTTCTAATGCATTCAAACTGTATTGCGCAGTGCAGCTCCCACACACACACACACACACACACACACACACACACACACACACACACACACACACACACACACACACACACACACACACACACACACACACACACACACACAAAAACACACACACACAGTGTGTGGAGAGGCTGAAATGGAGTTGCTCTCTAAATGATCCACAGCAAATGAGTTTATTGCAGATACTCTTAGCCCCAAACCATTTACCATCAAACTAGGTCACACTGCAAATGAGACAGGGGAGGCAACACAAATAGCAGTATTTAAGGAGCAAGAATGAGAAGAGGGTAAAGGTGCTGCTCTGCAATCATCTGCCCGTGCATCCGCCTCGACACTGTCGCCCTCTCTTAAAAGAATGGTCACATGCCGATTGTATCACAATTGCTAGGAAAGAGGAAACAGTCAAAAGCGAGGCGCTTCCAACGACCTCAAACTCAGCGCTGAGTGTTCTTTGTGAGCTGTGATCTACAGCACAGAAATAAGCAGTCATTTCTGTCTTTCTCTCATCATGACACATAACCTTTTTTTCTGATCGTAAATCTTAGACATAGCTTTTCCTGTTTTACGTCAGTTACAATTAGAATTTGCTAGAATTTATAGTTGGAGATTTATTTTAGCTACTTTTTCAAAGTCGTCAGTTGACATGCACTGTGATTTTTATGCTTTCAAACAGCTTTTGGTGGGTTAATGGACAACATCTGATTAAAAGGGAGGAAGACCTGTGGAGGTATTTTAAGACAAACCTAATTCATTGGGCTTCTTTGTGTCATTGTGGAAAAATAAATCCACTAAGAGATCAGGAGAGAAAAAAATGGATAGCATCAATGGGAAAAGAATATCATGTGCAAATATTGATGCAACATTTTACGATATCAGCCTGGAAATTTAAGCTGGGGTGCAAATGGGTCTTCAAAATGGACAGTGAAAATGGAGCCAAATTTGTTACAAAGTGGCTTCAGGGCAACAAAGTCAATATTCTCAGGCGGTCAGAAAACCCCGATCGGGATCCCGTGGAAGATCTGAGGGCTGAGCTGGAAAGGCGTGGGAGAGCAAGGCACCCTACAAACCTGACACAGTTACACCAGTTCTGTCAGTGGGAATGATTCAGCATTCCAAAATTTCAGCAGCAGTTTGTCGGAAGCTTGTGGAACGATGCGGAAAATGTTCGAGTCGAGTCATAATGTAAAGGCTTAAAAAAATGTATATAGACTCCTGACTCTGGAGGAAGCATCTACTGTATTAAAAAAAAAAAAAAGCAATTATTTTGGCATTTCATAAATAGACATTTTTAGTTTATGGTCAGAGAGTGAAGAAAGAAAGGCAATGTGTATTTTGTTAATATAGTATGTACATTTCTGTGTTTTTTTTTAAACTGTATTTATTCTGGCAATGACTGAAAGACATAAACGGTATATCAAGGGTCAACCTAAAGGGAGAACAAGGAGGTAGAAGGACACAGGAAGTGGACAGCGCTACTTCTATAGTAGCACTATAAAGATGACTGATGGAGATGATGTATAACTTTATGTATCCAAGAAAACAAGAAACCAATATCGGCTACTTCTAAATACCTAATAAAATAACTTCTTCAGAAAAAATGTAAAATTCATGATAGGATTTGAAGATGCGTGGCCATAACTTAACAGAGTATGCATTTTTATGCTCACCATTGACATTTACACGCCAGATCAAGCTTTTCCACGGCTCTAAAATGCAAAGTATAGAGCTGTTTCTTTCAAAGTCCGAGCAAAGCCCAAAACAGAATCAAGACCAGCATCTCGCTGGACACCACGTGACAGAGATGACATTTTGGAGACACCTACAGCTTCACACATTACTGTTACTGATTAGCCGCCAGTTGTTACATGTGGTTATAACAGCATCGCTTGGTGATTTTTCTGTCAGCAGTACTTAGAAATGTCACTGTAAAGGCTGATAACATCTGTAATGTTAACAGCAGATGGGTCACAGATTACTGTGGGGAGAAAAAAATATATATATCATAAGTCCTAAAACAGAACTAAGCTTTTGATGCTTTTTTAAAAAAAAATAAAAATCTATTGTCATTTTAAAAAATATAAATCAAAATGACTGAAAAAAAGGAATATCCCCCCCCCCCACACACACACACATAAATAGAGGTCAGATGTCAGTGTTTTGAAGACTGACCAGCTACAGGTGAGTGAAGTCAGTTAAAATGGAATTTCTGAACCATACTGATTGATCTGACACATTTGTGTGTTCAAACATCATGTCCTCTCCTCTCCTCTCCTCTCCTCTCCTGTCCTGTCCTGTCCTGTCCTCTCCCTTTGCATGTCTTTGGAGTATGGAAGGGTGAGAACCCATGCAGACACACGCAAACACAGGAAAGACCCTCAAATTTAATTTGCCTTTCATAGTGCAAATACAAGTGCTTACCTAATTTAGTTTAGTTTTAAATGTCCAATATTTCCAAGCTAAATGTGAAAACAGCTGTTGCGTTGTGTTAAGTGGTGTCGAGCAGCTGTTCTTGCAGAAAGAGTTCAGCCAGTTAGAGGCTTGCTGGCGCACCTAGCAGCTTAGAGGTATATTTTTCCCTGGAATAGTGCTCCAACAGAATCAGACTCCACATAAATCACATGCTCAAAGAAATAAGGGAAGATAAAGAACAGATTTTTTTGCTGATGGGTTGCTGATGTATTTATCTGGAAATAAATGATGCTACAAGTCAGGTATGTATTGCTATCTTTAAAAAAAATATGTAATCTTCAATCTAATTCTATTAGAATTAAGGGGAAAAAATGATTTAGGGGAAAAGATGAGCTACGGATCATGTGTGTTAATAAACGGACTGAAAATACCTGAGGGAATGCCCATGGGTGAACACAATAAGGGGCGCCTGTTGCACTCCACTGACAAAGAAATTATATCGTTTCCATGTCCGGCTGAAAATACCACATCTGCCCTGGAACACCATGACCGCATTTCCCCTGGTGCTTCAAGTAGCAAAGATCTCGTAAGTCAATTTAACACCGTCTTCTGGCTGAGTGGGCAGCACATTTGTGGGATTTTTGGGGGTGTGCTCAATTTCATCCTTAGCAGAAGAACTCAGAATAGCCCTCAGAATAGAGATTGAGGGGAGAGAGGGAGAGAGAGAGAGAGAGAGAGAGAGAGAGAGAGAGAGAGAGAGAGAGAGAGAGAGAGAGAGAGAGAGAGAGAGAGAGAGAGAGAGAGATCGGCTTTATCGACTGCTCCCTGGGTTATTTGAAGCATATGGAATATATTCGAGTGCTTCTACCCGGGCCAGAAGCCCAGGGAGCAGTTTTTTAATACTCCCTCATTTAACACTCACTCAAGTGTCTCACAGACAGATGGATGGAGGGACAGATGGACAGACAGAGAGAGGATGTCATTTCAAGCCACTACCTTGACACTTCATGCTACAGCTCTTATTCCCACACAGGCCCAGATCAGGGTCAGGTCCTGCGACGGTCCTTCATCGCAGCCGTGAGCGTGAGTGAGTGCGGGAGATCGTATTTAAATCCATCTCTCCTTTCCTTCCCTCTTTCCTTCTCTCTGCGTGTGTGTGTGTGTGCATTTTGACAATCATCTGACATTCAGACAGCTATCTGCTCACCCAGGAGTCCCTCACAGAGCCATAGCAACAGCAGCCATCTGCTGCCAGGTAGGTGTCACATAAACAATGAGCTCAGCGTGCAGAGAGGCACTGTGGGAGATGCAGAGGTCAAGACAGGCTCAGAACCCTTGCCTGTGCCCACGCTGGCAGCTGGTGTATATATAAAATGCCCAACATAAAGCAGGTTTTATAGAAATGTACTTGCTGCTCCCATTTTATCCAGTATTATTCATCCCAGCAAATGGTTCACTAATTAATTTGTTATGGAGGACTTGGAGGGATGTCATGAATCCTTTTTCCGCCTGAGTGTCACCTTTCACAACCACGTGAATTGATTTCAACTCCTCCAAGGTCGGATCGTGCAGCTTCACTGTAAGGCTCGGCTCATTCATGAATGAAAAGCCCCGCGCTGAAAACACTTCTTTTGCTTCCTGAATGTTTTATTTTCAACAGGTTCGCTTCAGGACCTGGACAAAATGTTTCTCGAGCTTTTTAAAAATGTTCAAAAAAAAAAAACAAACCCCGGGCCAAAAAACGATGCAATTTTTGGAAAGACATTGCACCCTGCTATGTTGAAATTAAAAAAACAATAAAAGTACAAACGGAGGAAGATAAAAATGTATTAAATCATCAATCAGTCAAGAGCAGCAGAGTGGCTATGTGTCATCATTCCAAATGACAAAGATGATTTGTTAATCAACATGTTCTGGGTTGATGCTTTAATTTTCTGGGCAGATAGTTCTGTTTCCTCTTTTGTTGCTATGTTTACTTTTTCATTTCCCCGAACTGATTACGGCACACCTGAAACCAATCTCATCAGTGTCAGTATTTAAGGCCAGGTTCCCTTGGGTTCCTGCAGGCCGAACGGTGTTTCCAGGCATTCTCTCTGAGCTCCCTGTCGGTTATCCTGACGCATTCTCATGTTCCAGTTGCTTTCTTCCTATAGTGAATGTAGTGTCTTTTGTTTGTCACCCTTAGAAGGTTCTTCCTAGTTAATCTACCATCTTTTGTTTCTTTTGAAAACTCTGTCCTCTGCCCCCCCCCCATTTTCTTGCTGACTAGGGGTGTTAACAATTAATAAAAAATCGATTAATTGTTGTTAAATTCAAAACAGTATAAGCATCCGTGCTGACATGATGGGAAAAAAACAAACAAAAAACCCACAAACATGAAACGGTCAAAACAAAGTCCTGCGTGCGAATACTTCAAACTGAAAAATGACAGAGAGGCAGGGTGCCAACTATGTGATGCTGTTTTCAAGTACAACAAGTCGGCCAGTTCGTTAATGTACCATGTAAAGAGCACAACATCCAGCTGCGAGCAGTGGAACATAGCAACCTAGATAGATAGATAGATAGATAGATAGATAGATAGATAGATAGATAGATAGATAGATAGATAGATAGATAGATAGATAGATAGATAGATAGATAGATAGATACTTTTTTGATCTCCAAGAGAAATTCACATTTCTAGTAGCTCAAAAGTGAAAACACAAGGGCAAGTCTTGGGAAAACAAATGCAAATGCAAAAACTACAATGTGCTTAAGACTACTCTGCCAAAACTCTAATGAGGAAGGATTTAAAAAATACAGTCTCATAGAAATAGAAGTCCAGTAACATCCTGCAGTTCTTGCAGTATGCCGATGCAGTAGTGCAAAATAACAACGTGTAGCATAGAGTCGTGCCACATGCTGTTGGTACACACTAGAGTCCAACAGGTGGATGTGCCTTTCTGTGTGTCCAGGGTGTGTGGTTTAGTGGGTAGTGTGTAGTTCCAGAGCTCTGCATTGTTTATCGCTATCGCTGAATCGCGATACGAGGGCACTTGCTACCACAGACTGGTAGAAGATCTGTAGCAGCTTCTTGCGGATGTTAAAGGACGCCAGTCTTCTGAGGAAGTACAGACGGCTCTGGCCCTTCCTGTGTTGGCACTCCAGTCCAGTTCAGATTATCATCCAGCCGCACACCTAGGAATTTGTACTTGTGCGCCACCTCCATACTGTCCCCTTTTATGATAACCGGCTCTGGGTGCGGCCTGGGTCTCCTGAAGTCCACCACCATCTCCCTGGTCTAGGTGGTGTTGAGAAGTGCTGATAAGCACACCGGATGGCCAGGGGTTGCAAGAGCTATTGAACTTCATTGAACCAGGGTACAATATCCTGTCTGAGTTGAAAGCACAGCTAGCCACAGCTAGCCAGATCAATTGTAGGTCTGACAACAGATTGTTGGACTTAGAAAGGGGGGGTGGGCACGGTGGTGCAGTGGTTCGCACTGTCACCTCACAGCAAGAAGGTTCTGGGTTTGAATCTCAGCTCCGGCCTTGCTGTCCAGAGTTCGCATGTTCTCCCTGTTCTCCCATGCGTGGGTTTTCTCCGGGCACTCTGGGTTCCTCCCACAGTCCAAAGACATGCTTGTTAAGTGAATTGATTAGTCTAAATTGACCATAGGTGTGAGTGTGGGTGGTTGTCTGGGTCTACGTTAGCCCTGCAATAGGCTGGCAACCTATTCAGGGTGTATCCCGCCTTTTGCCCCTTGACAGCTGGGATAGGCTCCAGCAGACCCCTGCAACCAAAGTGTTGATAAAGCAGGTAAAGAAAATGGAAGGATGGATGGAGTCATGGGGACTGACCGGGCAAGCAACCTCCTGTGTTCACAGCAACGTGCGCAACGTAGTCTCGGCAAACAGTCCATCTCGACTCAACTGGCTGTCTGTTCCATGTTTCGCGCGTACTCTACAACTAGCCGATAACAAAGGATTTGCTGCCCATCTAGAACCAGCAGCTGATTGCAGCTGATTGCGGCTGCTGGAAGATTAGTTCAACATTTCAACCTCAGTGCCAAAGCCTTCTCATTTTGCTGCTCAGGCATGCTTGAGGTTGTTTAAGTCAGCCTTAAATTCAAGTTGACTGCCATAGGCTAGGCCTAATAATTTTATTGTCACTTTTCAAAGTTCAAGAGAGCATATAAATGCTGCTGCTCATAGCTTACAAGAGAAAGTGCACTTTATTTCATTTTCTATTCCTCTTATAAAGATGCCATTGCTGTCAGAATCTGGACTAGGAACCAGGCGCAGCACAATTAAGTGGAATAAAACTGTTTTATTGGCAGCACAGAAGGTTGACAGGTATCGGCAGTCTCATAGTCGGAGGCGGAAGCGGGTAAGATTACCAGGAGACGTGCGAGGCAGGTAAGTCCAAAATGAGCAGAGTCGGCAAAGGGTAGGCAATTCCAATAGTTCGTGTTCGGGGACAGAAGGCAGGCAGGTACTCCGGGGAAGCAGGCTTCGAAGTGAGGTCAGAAACAGGCAGGGTCGGTAACGGGCAGGCAGGCCGGAAACAATTGCTGGAAAGACTCGCATGTCGCAGAGCACAATCGGGCAGTGAGTGTGTTAGAAAAGGGGGCTCACATACGGCATTGATTTGCTGATGAGTTGCCGGAGCAACTGATTGATGAGTGCATCGAGGACTGAGAGATGAGGAAGTGGAAAGTTACGTGAGCCCGACCAGAGATCCTGACAATTGGTTGTTTTGCAATTTGTCAAATAAATATTTTATTAAGGAATATATTATGCCGTTTGTATTCTATATATCAGCAAAATGTGGATTTTTATGCTAAACCTTATTGAAGTAAATTAAGGTTCTCAGATGAAAAAAAAAGCCGTTTATCAATTAAAATGTTAATCGATCGATAAGATTATCAACTATCAATTAATGATTTAATGGATAATTTGCATCCCTAGTTCAGACGGACCTACAACGTGGCAAAATGAAACTAAATGATCCATTAATGTGATTATATTTAGTTGCTTGAAAATATTCATATCTAATGTGAAAGAGTTCTTAATGATGGAACTCGAATCTAATTTTTGCTAAAATAAGTTTAACACTGGGAGTGGACTTTGAGGGTGTAGGTGACGGCAAAAAAGATTTCACAAAAAAGCACACTATTATTCTTTGCATGGATAAAGTTAACAATTGCATTAATTTGCAAACTATGCAAAGAAAGAGAAGTGAACACGGAACAATTATAGCGCCTTTGAAATAGAAACAAAGGTTAGGGACACTAATCACATCCTGAGGGAGACTGCAGAGAGGGCATATATAACTCCTGCAACCCCCTTTTTTTAAAATTGATTTTGTAGCTGTGTTTATCGTTGTATTTACTGAGTACACTGTTGTTCCCCCATTTTATGTTGACAAGTTGATGTAATGATGTTGTTTTTCCTCTGGGATCAAAAGTCATCTGTCTGTACCATAAACACTGCCTCATAAATGAGTTAATCTGTATGATGCAAGTTCCATGAAAGCCTTTGCAGCAGGGGTCATGAACTCAGTCTTAGAAGGGCCATCCAGCCAGGTTTTCTGTCCTTCCAGTCAGACACTTTCTGTCACCTGGGATTCCGGTTTATTTTGTAAAAAAAAAAACTGGGTGGGACAGAAACTGGTGTGGCCCTTGTAGGTGTAACAGAGTCCTGAATGCTTTGTCATAATTACACAAAATCTGGTTTATTGCATGTACAAGTGCCAAGTTTGGGGGCTCCACCTTTCATTTCTTCTTCTGTGGTGCTACATATAATTGATGGCGATCCTTCCGCTTCTCCCCTTTGGTACAATATTCCTCTGGGAGAGGTGGGTGTCTTGTTTTCAGCCACGTCAGTTCATATCATATGCCACAGTTGTAGCATACCTGTGCTTTAATGACGCAGTGTGGACTTAGCCACTAACTTCACAGTTGCAGTGAGCTAATCTGTCTGTCTTTCCACTTTTGTGTGTTGTTTAGGAGCTTGGACGGGCGGCTAACTGTCTGCTACCTTTATCATTTGTTGCTGTTCAGCTTGTGGTTAATTGTCACGGGCCTTTTGGACTATATGCTGTCCTTGAGTGCTTTTAAGTGCACCCATAAATAAAATGTATTATTATTATTATTATTATTATTATTATTATTATTATTATTATTATTATTACCAGAGTATCTTCCGCTTTTATTTTATTTTTATTTAACCAGATAAAACCCATTGAGATCAGGATCTCTTTCACAAGGGTGACCTGGCATGGCCTGCTGGTCAGCAAAACATGCCATGTAAAACAGTGATCAGATATTGACAGTAGCCTTCAGAGTGACTTCAGAGGTGCTAACTTCATGTCTTAAGACATGAAGTTAGCACCTCTGAAGTCACCAGGTCTGTGATGGTGGTGTTTTAGCAGCGGCTAATGCATCAGTCTCACTGAGAAAAAAAAAACAAAACAAAATCCCACTGAGGTCAACTACCAGCAGTCATCTGAATGTAATTTTGAAATGTTGTGTCATACTGGGTATGTACCAGGTGTATACCTCATACCGCTCACCAAAAGGTTTACAGTATAAGCCAGGTGATGCCAAGGCTCTTGTAGTATACCGGGGAAGACCGGGTGCAAAGACTGGTGTCACCAACACCACAATTGTACAGCGGTCCCTCGTCACATTGCGGTCCACTTTCGGTCTCGCTGTTTCGCGGAATTTTTTGTTGTTGTTGGTTAAAGTGGTGTATTTTGCGGGGTGAGTAATCATTAAAGGCAGATTTACACCGGCTGCGACACGCTGTGCGGCTCCTGACAGGACGCTGAAAACGAAAATCACGTACGACTGTGCGATATTACCACTTTATAGTTATGTAGATGAAAAACACATTAAACTCTGGAAGCATTAATTTGACTTCAGTGACGAACCATTCACTCCTCTTCTGTCTGAAACCACTTTCCATGCCATGTCTTTTTTAAAATTATCCTTCTCAAAAAGATGTGACACGTCATAAATAATTGTATGGCTTCCTACTTTCATGATGGGTCTTTCTTTGCCCTTGTCTAAAATGATTGCGAGATGACCCTCACAAGACTTAAGACCTGTTGAAAACGATCGCTTCAAATATGGGACCTTTTGTTTTGACAGATTGCCAGATGTTTTATTTTCTCTTTGCACCCGACTTCCTGTTATGCACGTGATGCATTGTGCTGGGTTGTTGCAGCGTGCTCCACTCAAGAATTTCATGTTGTTCTAATTATGTAGGTTTTTCAGTGTATAAACTGTGTGAGAATGTGGAAAATGTTAATGACAGTTTGGGAAAGGTTTAGAAAGAGTGCAAGGAGGGGTTATGAGGCTGTAACATGTATTTTAATAGTGAAAAAATTAAAAGGTCACTATTTCATGGATTTCGTTTGTCCCATGGGGTTTTCAGAACGTAATCCAACGATAAACGAGGGACCAGTGTAGTGTATAAATAAGCTATGTCACTCCTTTGTAACCTTTTGGATGACCAAAACCATCATTTAAAAATGGATAAACAGCCCAGAAGATGGGACTGATTGACGGTGCAATATAATTTCACGGAAACTTTATTGGAATCCAGGATGTCATGTTGCTGGGAGAATAAATTTGAGGCTCATTGATTCTTTTCCCTTAGCGGGATCTTATTTGGGTTCTCTGCTATGAAACTGCTGAGTACTCCTCAACAAGGCGAGGTTTTTATTTCCACCAAAAATATCAACCAGTTGTTTTCTCTCTCTTTGACAAGCGATTAGCGCCATCATATTTCTTAGAGATTACGAGTAATACATCCTGAGGCGCTTCTCGGTCCATCTGCTGTTCATCTTTTCTCTCCTTTCAATCTTTCTTTCTAATCCTGACCAAACTATTTGTAAGTCAGTTGTTTGTGTTTTGTCCTCCAGGCTTTTGTTATTCCTTCCGAGATGCTTGTTGTTTTCTGACCAAAAAAAAAAAGGGAACCAGCTCTTTAAAGAACAGAAGGAAAAATCTGTTTTCTTGGAGCTAAGCATGCTGCATACGCATAAATCTTGCAAATGTTTCCCAAATGACCAGCCCCCTGACAAACAGCAGTTCAAACAGAGTGCAAGCGTAAAGTCAAAGATTTTCTCATCCGGTAATTTTAGGAAAGCGATAATCCATAGTGCACGTCCAACATGTCACACAGTTTGGGCTGCATACAAAATCTCAGAGCAATCTACACATATTTTCTCTTCTTCGTAGGGTGGACAGCTTTCATCCAATTTTGGGAAATATCCAATTGAATTGGATTTTATAGTCTGGAGGCAAAACTCCCAGACTGGAAGTGGATCTGACAAGCTAGATCGCAATATCCAACAGGGTTAAAGATTATAAAGTCTTCCAAGCCTTCAAATTTCCTCCCAGTAGCTAACACAATAAGTGTAAGTAAACAGGTAAATGAAACAGATAAAATCCGAACAGAAAATAAAGCAATAAAACTGAAACCGAAGAAAAAAACAAATTAGAACTCTTTCAATAGCAGTTCCTTTAAAAATGACCTAGATGGCGGGTTCTGACACACACACACACACACACACTCCTTAAATGCAGACAAAGCTAAAGCAACCCTAAATAAGTGCAGGTACCCCTGCGAGCTGTGGAAGTTTGAAAATCTTCCACCGAAGCTGAGGGCTTGAAGTGTCTGTTTTTGTGTGTGTGTGTGTGTGTGTGTGTGTGTGTGTGTGTGTGTGCAGTAACCAGCTTGTTTGATGTTTTCTTGAGCAATTGCATCACGGCGAAGTGGTTGTAAATGAGGGTCTTGATGAGCCTTAGAAAGAGCGAGAGAGAGAGAGAGAGAGAGAGAGAGAGAG